>MU224223.1:675089-710993 GCA_018584345.1 Thuja plicata
TCACTTCAGAGCTCCATGTCTTAAACAAAATCTGACTTATATGAATCAATTCATTCAATGCAAAAGATGTAGTTTTAGCATTATTCAAGTCTGTGGGTAAGCATTTAGCCAATGAATCTGTAGTCCTTTCTAAATCTGTCAGATGTGCCTCAAGTATTGATAGCTTCGGAGCAATGAAGTTCCTCAGTAAATTGAATCTCTTCAGTACTCTCTCCTTCTCATTCTCCAATACACTGATCTTAGCCAATATCTTTGTCACTTCTGTGTCTAACTCTGTAGTGGTCTGTGAAGATGTTTCACAACCATCCATTAACCTATTCAAAGTTGCACTTTCCTTGGCAATAATATCTTCAACATTCAGAATGTGTCTAATAGGATTCATGCTATAACCAAATAAATTTATCCCATGTGTAATGTAGTTCTTTGCATTTATCAGACAAGTTTTCACAACTCCTAAGTCCCATGAGATGGACTTGCATACTTTTATCATCTTCTTCTCTTCATATGTTTTCTCTACTTTCTCCTCTATAGTCTTCAACAAATTTTCAAAATGGCCATCAAACTCATCAAGTGTGACTTTCAAGTTCTCAATATCATCTTTGTTCTAGAATACTAAGGCTACTGGAAGCAATTTGTTCACAGTATCAATAGCTCTTTAAATCACCTTTGTTTTCTTATCTCCTTTCTGTACTGATTTCTCTTTTTCTTTGTTCAGTATGGTGAATGCCAATTTCACCAGTTCATCTTCATCCATGTTATCGACATTTACATTACTACTTGCCAACAATAAGCTAGATGGTAAAGTTACCTCTTCCTTCTCATCTTCTTTTTTCTCAGTCTTATGTCCTTCATCTTCTTTCTGCTCACCTTCCTTATTCTCCTCTTCCTTCTCAGGCTCATCAACAATAGAAGTGTCCATAGTTCCCGCAAAATGGTCCTTCTCATCTTGTGAGAGGCTAGTGTTACTGCCACACCAGAAACATAGAAATCTACAGTAGTGTCTTCTTTACTCTCTTCATCATTAGTCTCTGTATCCTTTGTGCTGTCATCCATTCCCAATTGTGTAGGTAAAACTATCTTAGGAGGTTGGGGCTTGACAAAAGTAGTTCTCAACAATATCTTCTCAAGTGCCTTCTGAGTTTCCTCAGTCACCTCATCATATTTCCTTGTCATTATCTTTAGCAATCTTGTCTTTATCATCAACAGGGGTTTCAATTCTTTGACTATAATATCTCTCTCTTGTATAGGTAACATAGGTAGCATGTCATCAATCTCTTTGTCTCTAATCTGATCATCTTCAACTTATGCCAAACATTTTCTGATTTCCAAATTTGTATACAAATCTGAGGGTATTCTTCCTTCAACTTCCAAAAGTGTCTTCTTGAAGCTAAGCATGTTTTCTATTAAAATGTCTTCAATTTTTAGTTTATCTGCTTCTTCATATCTGTCATAATATTTATCAATTGAAACCAATTTTCCTTGTTCAATTTCTCTTTTCTATAGAATTTTAATGTCAGGTTTCCATGCTTTATTCTTCTCAGTTTTCTTCTCTTATTCATCTACATTCTTCTCTTTTGTCTACATACTAGATCTAGTTACTCTAGGACTAACTTCCTTCACTTTTTCTGCCTACTGCTGTGGTGGAGGTGTGTTATCAATGATAATTACTTCAGGGGTGGAAGTGGAATTAGTGCTTCCACTAGCTACTCCAAGGGATCTATCTTCCATATTCTTCTTCATATCTTTCAGTTCTTCCTCATATAGACCAGCCTTTACTCCACAGTCATGAATAAGATTAGCAATCTTTCTCTTCCTCTGTCCTATATACTATTCCTCTCTCACCTTCTCTGACTTCTCCTCATATGTTCCCCATCTCTCTTCTGATGTATCAACTTCGGATGCAAGAATATGTTCTACTTGCATGGTGAGTACTTTGGAACTCACTTCATAACCCATAGGGTAACACCATTTCTTTCTTGGGGTCACTGTCTCAAAACATACACAGTCTTTTTCAACCATAAAACAAATTGTGTGCTTGTAATTCTCAACAATGTCCTCATGTAGTCTGTATCTACTCTTCATTTGTCTTTGTAGAATTTTGATCATTGCAAACAGTTCTCATTCTACCGAAGTAGTGTTCTGTGTTTTGTAACTCTATGAGATTAGTATACCAATAGGAACTCCAGTTTTCCAGCTACAAGGATGTAAACCAGGAAACTTATGTTCAATATGAATGAACATGTGTACCAATAATGATCCAAATCTGAAAATTTTTGTCCTTTCTTTCTTCACAAGCTTTACATTCTTAAGGAATTGTTATGCCAATACCTCGCATAGGTTGTATAGTGTGTTTTCTTTTACCATTCTCCATGCCATCATAATAACTCTAGCTGATACTAAATTAGGTTTGCTGCTATAGAAAAATTTGTAACCAAGTATCATTACAATCAACCTTACATATTGTTGAAAAATATCATTTACTATCATTTCCCTTCTGTCCCACTTCGAGTGTGTTAGGGTTTTGACTTCATTCTTGACATGCTTCTCAGCAACAGGTACAACTCCAGTGTTATCTAAACCAGTAATCTCATGAATTAGGTCACAACATATATTCACAGGTTGACTACAAATCCATATGAATTGGTCATGAACCCTGGTCATAAGTATTTTAAACCATTCATTTTCATCAATGTCGCACAAGTCCATAATCTTCATTATACTTAATTGACTAACATGTTTCCATTCTTCCTTCATGACTCCATTCTTAGTCATATCTTCCATTTCAGTGAGTATATAATCCTCTCCTAATGTTTCATACTTGCAATGTATGTAAGCCCTGATGTCTTCTACATGTAACACACCATGTGGGGTCTATGAAAATTATCCTTCTGGATCCTCTTCACATGAATTATAAGCATGTTTCTTGAATTTGTATCTAGGATGATCAACAACATAAAAAATTATAAGTGCATCCATAGCTTAGATAATGTAGAATACCTTTCACACGTGGAAATCTGAGTTTATTCTTCGATCGATCATGCACGGAAAGTGTAGAAATGTTTGAATAATTCTAGTCTCTAATCTCCTCGGCTCACTCCTTGTCAAATGATAGAAAAATAGATCATAACACGGTGCTTTATACAAGTTAGGTTATGACTTTTCTTTTTCACTCCAAACTGTCTGGTCGGTTGCTGAGTCTTGTAATCATAATATACAAGTTGGCTAATGATGCGCTCTTAGATATATGATCCATAATGTCAGATCAACATATTCCCAAGCTCGCATGAGCTCACTACATGATTTGTGGGGCAGGATAAATTTTGATGTGTTTCATTTAATGCTCCCCTAAGGCCATGATCAGCCAATTGGATTGATTCTATCTTGCTACCTTTAGGCGAAGATCTAGTAGCATCTATTGACTCTCCCTAAACTAATTTCTCACTAGTTTCTTTAATCTTCCATATCTTGTCACTATTTTTAACTTCTACTTTCTTGAAACAATTTTCAAAATCATTCTTCACATCTACAATACTCTTGCCAGTATCATTTCCATTCATCTGTGAATTCATAGGAAGTGATGTTCTTCTGTTATCTACTCTATTATACCTGCAAAACTTTGTTATATGTCCTAGATTATTGCATTTGTAACATATGGGTGGTCTTCTCTCTTTATTAACTTTAACTTATAGTACTTCACAATGTGCCCAATGTTATTACATCTATAGCATGTAGGTTTCATTGTAGGTTCTCTTCCATTGTCTTTTCTATATCCATATTGATTAGGTCTTCTACATTCAGTCTTCTTGTGCCCATATCCATTACAATTAAAATAATAGCCAGAAAAAGTTGTAAAAGGGGCATTACCTCTGCAGTCTCTCTTCATGTGTCCAAATCTGTTGCAACCAAAGCATCTACCTCTAATGGGTCTAATCTGCTCTTTAGGTTCTTCACTAGATGATTTCTCAGCATCAATCTTCTCATCTGATTTCTCTTCCTGATTCTTTGAACATTTAGCTTCATTGAAGCCAATACCAATCATGTCACCTTTAGGTTTCTGCTTGTCTAACTGTTCATCAATCAAGTCACTGCTGGTGTGAAGTTTCTCAATATGTTTATTTGCTTCAGTAAGTTCACCTTTCACAATATGATTGTATTTCTCCATTTCTAAGTATTTGTTCTTGTAGTTGTTAGCTTCATCTTTCATTTGATTCAATGCATTGTTCAAGGTTTCTTCAGCTTTCTTCTTAGCATCCTCCTGTATTTGCATTTCTTTAGCCATATTCTTGTTCTCAAGATTCAGAGTCGCAATCTCTTCTTTTAGTTGCTTCACCTAATCTAAATTGTCCTCATCTAAGTCTTCTTTTATCTGAACCACAAGATCTTCTCTCTGACATCTGGAAAGTTCAAGTTGTTCTTTCAGTTTCTTTATGAATTTCTCAGCTCTTTGGATGTTGAACTTCAATTCACCATTTTCTGCTTTAGCATTATCAAGGTCTTCAAGTGCAGCTTCAAAGTTCTCATGTAAACTGTTCAAATCCATTCTAATCTCCCTTAAGCTGTTAGGCTTTCTCTCCAAGGGCCAAAAGCTCTGATACCAATTGTTAGGATTGGATAATACTGAGAGGCGGGGTGAATCAGTATTATAATAGTTAATTAAATTCTTCAACCACTTGAACATAAACTATACAATTGCAGTAAAGGAAAGAACATAAACAAATAACACATAACTCATAACACCATGATTTGTTTACGAGGAAACCATGGCCAAGGGAAAACCCTGGTGGGGATGATACCCACAATCATGTACTAAAGTATAATGTCCCTATAAGGATACCTAGCCCTGTTAGGAGATGAATATTACATAGTAAATTTTCCTATTAGAGGAATAAAAACCCTATTAAAGGTTCACAACACCCTGTTAGGGGCCAATGAGGTTACAACTCTTACAATGTAATTCTGTTACAAAAGGTTCTTAGTGATGAACAAAAACAAGCATCACAAATGCTTTGATAGTTCCTTTATAGCTCTTTCATTCTCTACTCTGCCATTCACATGTCTGCTCTGCATATCCTTCACTTTCTCATAACACCCAATCTTTACCAAAAATTTCTTACATATATATCTTTTCAACTTTACAAAGTCAGCTCTCAGAATAAATATTACAAATAGTACTAAGTCGACCTTCAATACAAAATACATTTAATATAGTAAATATCAAATTCATAGTCAGCGCTCTTGCATAGTCAAAGTATAGAATATCAATAAGAAAAATACAACTTTGATTTCCTGGAGTCCAAGTCATACGCCCTTAATCTTCGCTGGTGTCCAACTGCTTTGTGTCGTTGTTCTTTGTTGTTTGCGAGTCTTCAAATCCTTATAACTTATCATAAAATTAACCAAATCCAAATCAATCTTAGGTGTATATCAGACATACTCCATAATGTCTTTCACTAAGCTCACATGTCTTAATTCATCGATCTCTATCTTTGATATCCAAAATAATACTCTACCTCTGTTTCTGTACTCAGTCGATTTTGGACATACCAAAACTTATCTTCAAAACAATCGATCTTAAACCTAGATGTGTTGCCATAAATGACAACCAAAAAGTGAATCACATTACCCAAATTGATCATTTCCCAACACGACGGGCCCAGGCTTTGGACCCAATATTAATAAATGTCGGGCAATAGGGTCAATCCAATATGTGAAAAATATTCACCAATTCTGGGTTCAATGACATACGACATTCACCAAATGGAAAATAATCACCACTAAAGTTTTCATTGCAGTTGGCCTAATATAACCAATTAATTATAGAATGTAAACCACTGTTATTCGGCTGACACTGAATAATCAAACGGTTAACATTGAGTTTCTTTAATGCCCGACCATGACTAAATTTCCCGAGGGACTCGGTCAACACTGAACATCTTCAATACCCGACTGATCTCTGTCAACACTAAGAACTCTATCCATTCACCAACTGTGCTCAATCTGAATGTAGACATTTTTGTAACATCACTACATAAGTGTATATACATGTGTAACATCAATGATACAATTGAATAATTGTGTTCAACAAACCCAATTCCAAATAACATGATATAAATAATATGATAACAAGTCCAGATAACACAATTCTAAATAATGTGTGTGTCATCATAAAATATCCATCATATAATAACATAACAAGGTCTAACATGTGACAAAAAGAGTGAAATAATGTATGTAACATATATAATCTAACTCTTCTTGTCTAGCTGATGTGTAGTCCTATTCACTCCATGTGAAGGTGACCAGGATGCACCATCATGTTGTGTCTTCTCCTGAGTTCCCTTTTCCTCATGTACATTTTTCAAGTTGATTTGATCAGAAGACCATGTGTGTTTAATTCACATGACTTACATAATTCACTTAAAAAGTAAAATTAATATTAATGAACATTTCAAATTTTACCATGCGTCCATGCTCACTAATCCCCTTAGTGGGACAAGGAGGTCCTCTCTCAGCAAAATCAGAAGTAGATTCTGTCAAGTCCTATAAAAAGAGTGAAATAATGTATAATTCAATTTACTTGCATAGTTCTCTTAACTATTAAAATTGATATTAATGAATGTATTTTAAATTTTACCATGTTTCCATGTGGTGTAATTCCCTTAGTGCGACAAAGAGGTCATCTCTCAGCAACATCAAAAGTTGATGGATTCAAGTCCAGTAAAAAACACAGTACAAAATTTTAATAATCGAAACCTATCAAAGACAGGTACACTATAGAAAATGCAGAATTAATTTTAATCATGACCTCAAAGGAAAATGTCAATGGTTGTACTTGGCACAATCCTGTAGCCATGCCAAGATTCATGGTGATGTCCACCTAAACAACATATTTAAATTATGAATTGAAAACTTTTATATATATAAATTTTGAGGTATATTTATCTTGACTATAAATTTATCGAACATAAGAATTTATATTAGATGTCCGACGCATAGCCAATGTCACTAATGAGTAAGGACATAAATGTGACGCAACATGAGATATTCCAAAATCCTACAATTGCAAAAACATAAGCACGAATTAAAGTTGTACATAAATTAGTAAGCATATAAACACTTAAAATTAATGAATGTAAAACATACTACGGGTATATGAGGCTAAGTCTAAGTGACCAGTGGGGCGGAGCACAAAGAACTACCAACCTCAATATTACATGAAGCACCCTACAAAATTGCAAAAAATATACCAAACATATCATCAATTCAAGTTTTAATTGTTTAAACTTTAAATGTACTTATTTACGTGTCTAGAACAAAGTGCCTACCATGAATGGGTGGACGAGATCTCGAATTGTGGAGGTGATATGATGACCGTCACTGAATGACCCAGTGTCAACCTTCCTTTGTTCACCAAAAATCTAAATGTTGATATGTGTATAAATATGGAATGTAATATTGTACTATAAATTAAATAATTAAATTTATCTCTGCAGGATGTTCATCGTCTGCACAGAAAAAATCAACATATGATGTGATGTCATCTCCAACATCACCTTGTGCCCTACCGTCAACATCATCATATCCAACATGGGCATCACCATCACCATCAGGCTCACTCTAGGGACCCTTGCATATATCTCTGCAGCTCGTGCAAACATGAACTATGCTAGGGGAAACCCTCGCTTGGGTCAACTTCTCTAACAAATTACCCAAAAGGGCACTCAATCAACCAAGAGATGACTATACTCCTTAATGGTGGATAGATGCAGGCACTACTAGAGCAGACGCTACAGGAGTAGGAAGAGGAACAAGGGGCTCATTAAACACACAATTTCTAGTTCTATCACTTAATTTCACCCCTGGCCTAATCTGTGGCATACCCCGATCAACCCCCTAAAAATATCTCATATCAAAGTAATTGGGTTTCCTACCCAATTCAAATTCATCTCATAATTTTTTCAAAAAATATAGGGGGACCTCATGATTGGCATGTGGTGGATGGTCAGATACCATCCACCACCGCTCGTAAAAATAGGAATCTATATACGGGTGCTAACACCATCTAATAGAAATACGTGGCTTCTTGCCAACTGTCTCCTCACCCATTTTAGGGTTCACAAAATAAGGTTTCAAATCATTTTTTATAATTTTCAAATCATTGATCTCTTTATAAGAGAGGCCATCAATATAATATGCATGCATGGAGTCCCATCATGTCTCAAAATTATCCAACTCAGAGTCGAATGACTGCACCGAATCTAGAATTCCTTGCATGCTATCTGCAAGGCATAGTAGCTGGGGAGGTGGATGAAACTCATGTCTATTGTTATTAATTTCGTGTGAAATGGAATTTACATTTCTCCTAATGTTCTCCCTCAACTCTGTGGGAGTGGGTGGAGGCGGAGGTAGAGGTGGAGGTGGTAGTGGAGGGGGTGGAGGTGGCGGTGCCTACTTAGCTAAAAGAACCTCAATATCAAAATCATCCATGGATATATAATCTGCAAATGTACACAAATATGAAAATTTATAATGACTATATAATTTACATTTTACCTTACAAAGATAATTTAGACTTATAATTAAATAAAACATTTAATTTAGAGAGAGAGAGAGAGAGAGAGAGAGAGAGAGATCTTTGTGCTCGTAGAATTGTAAAGAAAAACATATCATCCATTTTTATTTAAAAAGATCAATATTTATCAATTAAAAAACCAATCAAATTCTCGTATTTTATTGAAAATAAATAAATACAACTACGATTTAATAAATGTCACATTCTTCATTTCTGGTTGGACTTATTCATTTATATGAACTATAAAAATGATTGTGTTTGAAGGATCACACTTACTTTCGACATCGTGTCATTAAAATAAGAAATTAGAGTAGAGAGAACTGCGAAAAAGAGGTGGTCAATATGGAAGCCATTGACATTTTGTTTCAAACACGGCATCAGGTAATATTAATGAGATAATAATTATGTTCAGCGAGTGTGGGAAGGCGAAGCATCTAGGGCGCCACGATGTGTTATACAGGCTGGGAACTTCTTTATTCCAAGCTGAACGTTGAAATGTTTCGTAGAATTAAATAACATGTCTCACTTCTGACCAGTGTTCCTGCTTGACCACTAGGTATCACTGCCAATCGTGTAATAGCTATGGGCTCTAGATTCCATAAGTACTCATATTAATCTGGACAATATTAATGGCATAACATTCACCTCAGATTTAGTATTCCCTATGTTCAGCGTATGGTAAGGCGGAGCGGCACGTTGTGTTGTACAGGTTCGGAACACATTGACTTTGTCATTCGCTGTTAAAAATTGTATGTAGACAGGAACCAAAAATGTTTTATAATTTATAATCTTTAATTTAACTTGGCATTCGATCATATTATATTTGATATGTGCAGAAATCATATGTTACATGTGATAGATAAGAATTCGTTATGAATCGTCTTTCTTCCCAAGTGAGCGTTGAACGGTTTCTTATATGATTAAATAACATATCTCGCCTAAAACACCATTGACTTTGTCATTCGCTGTTAAAAAACTGTATGTAGACAAGAAACGAAAATGTTTTATGATTTATAATCTTTTATTCAACTTGGCAACCGACCATATTATATTTGATGTGTGCAGAAATCATGTATTACATGTGATATAGAAGAATTCGTTATCAAACTGAAAACCATGACACACATTTATTAGAATGTTTTATAATGAGCGATTTTATAATGAGTTGTTAAATCGAGTATTCAATTAGTTGGCTCAGTTTCAGTTTTTTCTTGAGCCAATAGTTTATCTTGAGCCAATAAATTTATTGATTGTGTACAAAGAAGATTATTTGGACTGAAAGACATAAGGAGCCATGATGTATAGAGTTTGTCCATAAACATTGCTATAAACTTTTTTTTTTATTTTTTATGTATAGAGTTTGTCCATAAATATTATTATAAACTTTTGCTACATTGATAATTTGGAATATTAGTTCTAGCTTTCCCTTTGATGCTCCCACAACTAAATACACGGTGATTGGTGATGCCTAGTTTCAGCCAACAATACAAAAGAAGTGAATTTTATGTTGCTTCTTATGGCTTGGGATCATATTGATATAGATATAGAATTATTGACTTTTGCACTATAACCCTTGTTTCTACTCATGCTAATTTGCCCCAAATATATGTCCTTAGAATTATGGAGTCTATTACTACACGAAGATAGCTAGGTAGCTTAGTTTTAGGGAATGTTAGGACCTGTGTTTGTCATGCTTTATGAGTTGTTTTTTGGAAATTGTTACGTTTTCTCTTGACTTATGCACTTGACCATAACTTTTTATTTATTTTTAAATTTTTTTTGTTGTTGCTATTCTAGTCAATATAGAATCATAATTTTTTTCTTTAAAAGGAGGTTTCAAAAGTTATGTTGGGAGACAAGAAGGTCCTTATAAACTCATCAAAACCCAAAACAATTTTATAACTACTCTTTGTTTGGAAAAAAGTTGGTATAAAAAGGCATTACCAAGTTGGCTTGGTTCTACAATCTTTGTAGGGAGTCAACAAGGTTTTTTCAAACTTATTAGACCATGACATTAATGATAGCAGATTTCCACAATCCATAACAATGTTGCAACTATGTTTTATGATATGACTGTGTGAATATTTCTTAGAATCAACGTTTTACATCATACTTCATGATCTATTATTAGGATGTGAGAAAAAGATAATGCTTGAAACATTGAGACCATGACATACCTTTTATAGTTTATAAAGATGATGACGGTCATGATTTTTTTTGGAACTTTGTGGTGGCTTTAGAACTACCATAGGTTCCAAAGATTGGTTAGAGTTATCAAGCTAAGTAAACAAAAAATTATGTGGTGAGGATTGAGGTCATTTCTTAGCGATTCATGATTACCAACGTAGCCTCTATAGTCAATTCAGAATGCTAACATATGAAAGAGTAATGTGGGTGGATTATTGAACAAATAAACAAGTTTGACATGGGTTTTTCAACCTACTGAATAATACAAAGGAATTGAAATAACACCATTCGTGTAAAACTACATAGAGTAGGGATGAATGCATGCAATAAAGTAGGACACATGTATGATAGTATACTTAGGTTTGCATTCTCAAATCATTGTAATATTAAATTTAAGATGAAGTGTCGATTGAAATCAATGAGAAAGTGATAAAAATGATGTTTCATTTTTTCAAAAGACTTTTGAGTGCCAAACACAATGGTGTTGGGTGGTTTAACTTGTCAACCTACTAGTAAATTTTTACTTGTAAATAATACTTCCATCCTTGGGCACAATTATTGGCTTCAAGTAGCACCTACAAGGAGTATAATTATTTCACATATTTCGTAGGTACATTAATATATGATTTAACATAATTTTAGGTACTAAAAATTTGGAAATTCCTAACAGTAAAGTATGCCACTACCTACAAATGCAAGAGTGTCATATTTTTAGGACCTGTACTTAGGTCTACATGTTTCCCATTTTGAGTGACTTATAGAGGAGTATATACTTATTTAAATTCCTTTTTCAAAGTATTAAAAAATTAGGTGGAGAAATTTTATACTCATTTTTAACCTATTTAAAATATGGGATAACCCTTACAAAATCTTTCTACTTTGTAACTTATGTACTCTAAACACACCAATTGAGGCATTATGTAAGAACTTTTGAGCTTCATCAATCCCATGAATTTTCCCTTGGATCCAATTGATAATGTCCCTTATCATTTATTTTTGTATAGTTTTTTGTATTAGCTGCAAAGTGATGGTTTAAACATGCCATTTCATGTCATTGTAGTACACATTTGTAATTTAGATTTTGAAACCCAAATTACAAATCTACCCATATCTTGTGTTTAATGCCACTTAAGTGGAAATGTTTAAATGGGTTTAAAACACTTTTTTATTGTTTTAAATCACTTTTTAGGTTTGTTAATCACCATTTTCCACTGTTCTTTTGACACCATCATATTTTTATTTAGGTTGAATTTTTCAAATATTTGGAACAATTTTGAGGGGATTTTTCACATTCACTTAAGAGGTATATTTATCGTGCTAGTTGTACTTTTGTTTTCCCTTACCTCTTTCTTGTGTTGTTCTCTCCGTAGAGTTTCTAAGACCCCTTCTCTTACATTTGTCACTAAATTTTTTCTAGTTGATATCAAGTTTACTATGTAATAATGCCATATTCTACGCAAAGGTTAAAAACTATGTTCATACTCAGATTAAACTATGTGATCCCTACATGTAATCGGGTTTTGAAGCCCAATTTAAATCTCTTCCCAAAATCAACTTAAAGATCAATCAGGGTCTAAAGTGTAATTGACAGCACACATGCAAGTCACACTTATCGATTGTTTTTCAAACCCCGATAAAAAATTCAAAGTATTTACATGCTTATATGTAAATAGGGGATTAAACCCTAATTTACACCATATTTTCTTTTTCAAGTACAAATACATATCACTTCAATTTTAAACCTTGATGAACATCATATCATCACACCCCAAACAACTCAATCAGGTTTTAAACCTTGATTGACAAGTTCACTAATATTTAGTTCTACCCTTACTTGCAAAATAGGTTTTGAAACCTGAACATTAACATTGTCTTGCAGTTGCACTTTAGATTTTCAGCCTTGAATTATAATATTTCTTACAATTATCTATTTTTCTCTTTTTGTGCAAGATTTGATCTTTTCCACCATGCACACACATCCTTCAATTTTAGTAAATAAAAAATGTAACATGTCCATTCAAAGAACATCATGATGGAGATTTCAATAACTAATGGAATATGTTCTAACAGTGTGACCCTTTTTATCTAAGAAGTGTAGATAGTTTCCAAATTTCATAAATTTACAACCACACCTAAGAAGAAGATGAAGTAAAACTATTAGCATTATTAAAATAAGATAAAGTCATCTACAAGGTCATTCAATGAGGAGGATATTCTACACACAAATATTGGGTGTGTTGACAAGTGTGAATTTATAGAGAGAACCAAGAAGTAGGAAACAACTTTTGGAATACAATTACTTCTCAATAGTAATATTCACTAGGTTTCTTCCTTTCTAGTGGCCACTCTCGAGCCTAAATTTTTTTAAACTTATGCGTCTCATTTTGAAAAATAGACTAGGATAGTTATACTCACTAATGAAAAAGTTATGTTCGGAGCAATGCAAATATTTTTGATAGAATCTTCAAGATTCCACAATATGCTACTAGGGAAAAAGTTGTTTTCAGAGTAATGCAAATATTTTTTATAGAATCTTCAGGGTTCCACAATATGCCATGTATTATGACATTTCTATGGAATCAACCCAGGGATTTTACAAAAAGTATTAAAAGAAGCATAGAAAGTATATGAATACTGACTGGCTCGTTATAACTAAAGATTCTATAACTAGGTGCCCTACACTCTACCAAGGTGATTTCCTTGAAGAGATCAATTGTATGATTATTATTTCCAATATAGTTAAAGGATAAACAAAATCCAATGATATTGTGGAGTGGATATATCAATATATTCTCACCATGGGGAAAGGAAAGCAACAAATATTCTAGTTCATGAAAAAATTAGTGATGTCCTATGTGATTAAATCTCCTAATTTCCTACTAATATAAATTTTTGCATGCATTCTTACTTGGTTTATGTTACAACATCTCTCAAACATTATACAAGACTTACACAAGGGTGATAGAAATCAAGTCCCAATATGTGAGTATTACAACCAACAAACATTGAAACCAGGTATAAATAATTATAGAATGGTCCATGATTTTTTTTATGGTGCACTCAAGTATCAACTTGATAATAATATTAATCAAATGATATTTTGAAATGATACATAGAAGGAAGCTTCTATAATATGGATCATTTATTTTCTTACAATTTCCTACTTTCACTTATCTTTTGGTGGATTTTTTTAATGATGTTCCTTATATAATCCCAAGGTACCCTACAAATAATAATATTTAATGGACTTGTACAAGAGAGTAATGGTGGTTCATAGTAAATAGTTTCTAGCTCACAAACCTAGTTTTAAGTTTCCCTTCACAATCAAGAGGTAATCATTGATAACTTGCATCAAATCCAAGGCTATGGAGGATAAGTTGACTTGTATCATTTTAAAGAAGTTTGAGATAATGAAGGGATTTCATTGTTGAGGTATGAAGGAAAAAATCAAGAAGGCCTTGACACATGTATAGAGGTTGGTGGATATCTAGATTGACCTCCGTAATGATTAACACATTAGAAGGATGGATTATTGACATCTTTCCTTACATCAAATCATAGATCTTGACCTCTTAGGAATTCCTAAAGAGATGGAAGATGATCACAAAATTTGACAAATATTAAAATATTATAGAGGCACCTGACCCTCCAATCAAATTTTCATAGAAATCCAAGAAAAAATCTAGCGAATTCTAGCTAACACCAACATCATGTTATTGGACAAAGGTATCAAGTTGAAGTAAATAATAGGTTATAAAGATGATATAAGAGGCCCTATGGGTAGGAAGGCAGAAATAAGAACCAAAAACAAGGAGAATCCTTCTTTTGACAAGAACAAAACAAAAATAAAACTCATAGAAATAAAAGACAAAGGGAAATCTCAAGGGGAGGCATCTTCCAATGGTAAAGAATGAATTGAAATACAATATGAGGAGAAAAGTGAAGAGCTTCAAGTGCATGAAATATAAGAACCTTAAATAGAATAATATGTATCTTCTCCTTAGGAATATCCTAAGGTATCAAATCCTATTTATTTTCCCCTATTCAATCTCAATACTAATGTATATTCATGTTCAACAGTCTTTGTTGATCTTGTTAGAACCACAATTTGTGTTCAAACAATTCTATCTTCCCCGACCACTGAGTTTAACCTTTACACTCATGAAAATATGGAGATTATTTTTAATAATTCCTTTTTCCTATATATATTTTCCCAAGGGACCTACTTCCACCCTTGATAGATCTACAATTTACTTTGACATGTTCATATATTTTTAATTTCCCAATGTGCCAATAATTGAAAGTACAATTAAAGTTCAAACTAAAATCTAAATAAGACTCTTGATAAGACTGCTACTAAAGTGAAACTTGATGAATACATCATTAGAAGGATTTATCTTGGTACAAAAACTCATAAGAGTGCCTAACAATAATCACAAGTTTCTTTTCAGTTATTGATATGAAGGCTTGATCACAATAAGGCTACCTAGGATCAATTAAAGGTTAAGAACAAGGAGCTCACATTAGTGATCTTGAATATTTTTAAGCCCTTAGAAAAAAATTGAGCCAATGACCCCATCAATGTTTAAGGATTCAATAAAGAAGGGAAAAAGGGATGGTAATAATTTCATTCTAGTAGATACATGGCCCCAAAGGATGCTATACCAAGATAGCCATATTATCTAAAACACTATTTAGATGTTGAGGAACATGAATGAGATTAAGTCTCAACTAGAATAGACATTGGATTTAATGTTAGAAGACCTATAATAACGAGATAATAATCTTCATATATGGAGCAATTTCAAAGACCAAGATTTGAAGATACTAGTGCAAAATAATTTTATTTCATCTAGAAAATCATATATTGAGTTAAGAAAGCTCATGATGCATATAAAGGAGACAAGTGATGATCTAATTAGAACTTGTAGTTGTCTTTATATAAAATACTAAAAATTTGAAAGATATTATTGCCAAATTTTAAAAGATCCCTTGTGAATTCATGGATGAAACCCAATACCTCATATCTTAGGATGCAGTATTCCATAAGTTCACTTATTTAATATAGGGAGAATTTGATTCATATAGATGATCTTAAGTATATTTTGAGATTGTATAACACATCTCTCATTAGCATTGAGGAAAATATCATTTGAGTCAGAGCCATCACAAATCCACATCTTGGATAGATTATGTCAAGATACAAGCTTCTATACCAAAGTTAGAGGATCTCATGGCTAAAGCTAGAAATGAAGAAGAAATGTTTCTTCACAATTAGAACATTTTTTATTCTTTGTTGGGCTTACATTTTGTATTTTTGTTTTAACGTATCACATGTATAATGATAAAATATAATTACATGTAACAATAGTACAAGTCAAAGTCAAGTATGACTATACTATCTAATAGGTCAGAGTTAGTTATTTATTTCCCATTTTTTGTTGATGGCCCCTCCATTATATATATGAGGGAGTAGATTGTAAATAAGGATATTTTACGCATAGAAAGAAAACTGTCAAATTGGTGAGCATTGTAAAGTTTTTATTTTATTTTGCAAACTCAAACTAAGTCAATCGAAGATGATATTTTAATTTCGATATTTGTGTTGGAGAAAAGTTTTTTGTGATTAAAATGTTCTGATGTCATTGTCATTATATATCCTCAAGCAGGTTATGAGTACTTGTGTATTATTGTTGCATTTTAAAGAGGCTTTAAATCTATTTTTTGCAATCTTTGAGTTGTAATATTCAATTTATAAGCATTGTGTTGGTGTTTAAACAAGAAAATACATGAAGGCAATGAACACCTACTTTTCAAAAGTTACTTATTTTATATTTCTATATGTCCATAAGTTTTTGAACTACAATACATTATATCCTTGCTAATTGTTCATTGTAAGAAGTACCAAAGCCTTTGAGCTTATATTTTAATTTCTTAGTTAATCCTTGCTGATATAAAATTGGTTCTTTTTTTTTTGTAGCCATTATTTATTTGAAATATTGCTCTACTTGATATTGGGTAATGGAATCATAAAAGTTGCAAAACTGTATTAGAATTTATCACAAGTAAGAGAATGTCTCTCCTAAAAAGGAGGAAAGGGTGAATGCAACATCTTAATATTAGTTTAGTGTACATATTCCTAGTTTACTTGTATTTGAACTTTTCTAGTAGTAGTAGAAAGAGTGCTTCCCATTTATGGAGGAGAGATCCAGTCTCACACACTGTGGTTGAAATAACAACTTTCTAATTGGTTGAATAAAAATCAATTAAAAAATATTTACCCTATAGGAAAAACAAGGTATAAAAGAAAATTTAGAAAGCTTGGGCTTATATTTTTGTCAAGGGAAAGAAATTTTATGTAAATCAATGATCTAGGTTTATATAAAATATGTAAGGGACATATTTTAATTCAATAAAGAAAGAATTTAATTATTGGAAAATCAAACTTATTTGGTTTTCTTTATTGATTAATTATCTTTATATCTAAGCTTTCTTGTGATTATTTCGCCAACTATATGAATATACAAACCTTAACAAAAAATTTGTAGTCTTTTCTATGGATTTCTAAGTTTTTAATTATAATAAAAAATGTTTTAAAGGGCCCCAAAAAACCTTTACAAAAAAGGAAAAATAGATACAAAAGATAACAAAACTTAAACAAATAGTTGGCCAACAATAAAACAACAACAAACCAAACAAGGTCCCAAAAAGCATCTAAGCACCCAAATGACTACTAAATATTCTTTAGCATTTTTGTAGCCCCCACATTTTTTAAATTAACTATTTTATTGATATCTAGAAAAGCATTAAAAAAATGTGGGCTCTCTCAATCCTACCTTTGTCATAGTTGCAAGTTCTTCCTCAAGGCCCAAGCATTGGACCCAAGTTGGTGTCTTGTTGATCCATAGTATCTTTTCCCCCTTTAGCCTTCATGGCGAGAGAAGAAGAAATTTTTTTGTCCTTTTTCAAACATATTAGAGCCTGAACTATTTCATTTAATTTTGTTATGAAGGACATTAACCCTATCCTTGAGAAAGTTAATTTGAGAAAACATACATTTAAAAATATTATTTTGACCCTCCATCAAATATTTCACCACCAATATCATGTTCTTTATTCTAATGGAAGAGGACCCAAAAAAAATCTTTATATCCTTGTATATGATGCAAATGCTATAATACCTCTTTAGTTAGAAATTTCATCCTTGTGTGTTTCCCTGGGGGATTAATCGATGATGACACTAATCATGTCAATCACTTGCATGATTTGTAAATGTTGTACATGCATCATCTTAGAGCTCTCCAACACCTTAAAACTTATCAAAAACCCCTTTCTAAGAAATACAATCAAAATGTTCTTACTTGTACATTTAAACTAGGTGATCTCATTCTCTATGAGAACTAGAAAAATCTAAATGTGTGACCCAACTAGAGAGGAATGTTCTGTCCTAATTTGTTATGTTTGTATATCATTACCTTATTTTATGTGTCTAGAGGCTACATATTGTCTAATATGCATGCTACCCTACTCGAAGAACCCATAAAAATTTCACACTTATTATGATATTATGCTTAAAGTATTACATGTCCCACACTCTCATAAGGTGACTTTATGGCATTCCATTAGTGACCCAAAAAGTATTTGTTTTATGGTGACCATGGATGTCTTTACGCACATGTGCGCGCGCGCGCGTGTGTCCAATGTGATAATCATGATGCTAAAACTACATGTACAAAATACAATGTATACTTATATGTCTAAGCTAGAATCTAAGTTTATCCATATGTATTAGATCATCATATGAAACATACATGAGAAATATGAACCATATGATGCCATCTAGTATAGCTACACACATCTATAAGCATACTTGGGAAAGGAAAGTGTAATAACAACCAGGAAACAAATGATTGGATCAAAATAATCTATATGTATATATATCATCAATATTAAATGTACATGTATCACATCACAACAAAAATGTGTGATGTATGTATACATGTGTACAAAAAAACCCCTATATATACATCATATGAGAAAATCTCTCTATCAAAATCTCAAGACTCTCGTGCGTGAGTCCCTGGACTGACTGGAGCTGCAACCTCTAAAATTTGTGTTGGTTGTCACACTGATATGGAATAAGACCGAGTAACTAAGTTCTCTTCATGCATCCCTATAATAATTCATCTTGTCTCTGTGAGCTACACCAAAAGGCACATATCTCTCTAGCATACATAAGATTTCACATCAGCTCTTGTACTCAGAGATGATCTAGGTTGACCACTACACCACTCCAAGCTGTGTCTACCTGTTATTGGATCTCATCGACCTTGAGGTGAATGGAACTACATGAATGCTATGCAATCTCAACACTAACAACCATGAAATATCACTCACTCAATGCATCCTCCAACTTAGTGCTCATCTAATCACTTTGTCCTGTCACAGAGGTGAGCTATACATCTCTTTGTATGAGGGAGGATTGTGCATCCTCATATATTTTCCATAGCCTAGCCACCTACTCAAATTGGATCACATGGAACCCTACAATCTGATGAGGTCTATAGATATCTAGGACCTCACCTTGGATAGTTAATACTAGCACTGCCTCCTCCATAACACCATAGATAAAATTGAGCCACTTGTTACACCCTCTGCATCCACAAAGTGACAAAAGAGGTATATATATATAGAAAATAAAAAATATCTACATGATTCATCTATACCTAGGTCCCCAACCTACTAGTCTGGATCTATTTGGGGGACATAGATGAGAGATGCCCCTAGGGTCCCCACAAACTATGGTAGTGGTACTGGAGGTCTTGACCACACAGACCATGGAGATAATAGAGCCAAAGATATAGGAATGACTGACCCCACTAAAGAGCGTGACATTGGAGTAGCTATAATAGATGGCAATGACTCTACTTAATTCCTTTTTCTCAGCCTCTCCTCCTCCTCTAGCTCTGGTGCATCTCTTAGAGGAAACCTCGTAGGAGATCCCTCTCCCATATTATAGGTGTTTGATTATCACCCCCATCATTTGCAAGTGGGACATAAAATCTAGCTATTGCACCTAGTAAAAAGATAGTCCCAGGCCCTAAGTGGGCCCACCACCAAGAAAATCCATCTTTGACCATAAATTATCAATGTCAAATCTTGGGGGTGCTTCATCATTAACCCTTCTAGGAGGTTGTCAAGAACATATGTAATATTTGGCATGTTTATATATCATGAGGTCACATCAAACTCTATACTAATCTCAAATAGGTGGGCATGATGACTGGTACTATCTGCACCTATCCAAACTACCTCGTGTAGAGTATACAATACTAAGGAATCATGATCTAACTATGATTCCCTATCAAGAAGCATTCCCAGTGCATGTGAGCTAACTAACTAGCTCTCTATAAAATTATGTCTTCATATACGCATCAAATAATATCACCCATACCTAGGTAGTCTATTGAAATTGACCACTATCTCAAGTCTCTGAATCTCCAATCACCACATCATAAAGGATAGGCATGGGCATAAAAAATTAGTCTACTAATATATATGGTAAATCCCACAAGTTTGGTACATGTTACATGCTCTAAATTCTAGACTTGTAGAGGAGTGCAGGCAGTAATGCTATGAAACTCATGGTGGATGTAGAAACTCATATCATAGTATGGATGAGTGAGCATGCTCTATCCTCAGGCATATACCTAATCTCTCTCCTCCATAGCTCTAATGTAATGCATGAGGCCCTTAGGAAGGTGGGAGCCTTGTCCAATCTTCACCACTCATCATGCCACTATGGTAACTAATATGTGATGTAATAGTAATATCACGACGTGTCCCTAATCTACCCACCACAAGTAGATGCGTCCACTATCACTAGATTTCTTCCTAACCACCCATTATTGACCCTCGTGCAAATGTTGTCCTAAGAGTGGATCATATAGTGAAATCCATGTCCCATGGATCAATAGGTGTAGAATATGATGTACATCATTCAAGATAAATGTCATCTCCCCAGTAGGGAGATGGAAGGAAATTGTATCTGTGTCCTACTTCTCTATGAGTTCCATCAATTAAGGACCATGGAAGCACATATCAGGAAGAAGATACACCCAGCATAGGCTTTCTCGACACAAAGTATAGTACTCTTATTGGCATAAATATGTTTGAAAATCTTAGTTCATCGTTAGTGCATGCATCTGTGTGTTCTTTGATCTCTAGGAGAGCCTACAAATACATACAAATGATGTGTTAGTTATATGTTAAACTATGTAAAGTACTCAAAAATTAAGCAAATACAAAAGTGCATCTTGAGGTCGCAAGTAGTGGGACATCCTAGATGCCATTGGATAAGGGCGTGGAGCCCTGGAACATGTCACGACACTAGAAAAAGGTATTAGATGCTAGTGTGAAAACAATTTTGCACAACTAGATAGTTGGATGTGTGCTAGATGCCCACACTACTTGAAAAGATAAAATGCTAAAAACATGAAATTAACCTACTTAGGAAGGCAAAACAAATCCTACCTCATCTAAGGCCTCACCCTGCTTGATTGTGAACCAAATATCCTCGATCCTCGTGGCTCAAAAATATCATCTACAAGATATTTTTTCTCAAATTCTAAAAATATTAGCAAAACCCGTCACACTAAATAGTGAAAATGACCCTTTGATAGGCCCATCGGGCTTATATATAACCAAAAATGGACCAAAAAATGTGAAAACAAAGTGTGGCTGTCTGGATCCCTTTTTTTTCTTGTTTTTCCCACCTGCTGGGGGCAAAACCACGACGGGAATATTATTCTCTACAAATATTTTTCACTTCCAACTAGCACTAGCACTTATTAACAATTCTTCCCATCAGGGTAGTTTCTTCTATTTTTTATACTAACAAAAATTCAAATTTTTAGAACAATCTACACTAACCACTAGGGGAAACTCATTTGAGCCCAATCTTCCCCTAACATGAGTAATTTTTTCTACACACAAAATTTTTAATGAATAAATAATGTACTCAATTTTCTTCTTCATCTAACATGCATAACATTAGTGTACCAAATTTTTCATAGTGATTGGCTCACTAAAGTGTGGGCAAAATGTAGTGTACTAAAATTGTACCCCTACATTTATGACACTTTGCATTTAGCGCCATGAGTTGGAAACAAGGGACTATGATCAAAAGGTCAAATTTTGACATCATGAACCTTCATAGTATATTTTCCATGATATATTACCTAATTTTGATGCTGATATGTTTAGACGTGAGCACAGTGTATAGACGTCGACGTGACACACTAGTGTTAAAAAAAATTGAAAAGTAAATATTGCTCTCAATGTGTGTCCTTTCTATTGGATACGTATGAAATGAATACTTCTACCTTCTTATAGTGAGGCAATGTCCAGCTCATTTGTAGCTCCCTATCTCTGTTGATCCTTCTTTCTCCAACTCTAAAAGTGCTCCCTTATTCTCTTTGGCTCTCGATCTCTAATAGCAAAGGTCTGCTATATTTCACTCACAAATTTTGCAGATCTAAACTTGTATTTATCTTTTTTGTATTGATATACTACCTTTGTTTTTTAGTATTATTATCTTGTATGTCTATTATTGCATCTTGAAACAATAATCTCTTATAAGGTAGTAAGGGTTCTCTTCCCTCAAGTGAGGTTTAGTTTTACTGCATGTTTGATCTTTTTGCAAGAAGGGATTTCCTCCCTCAAGAGAGGCTCATTCTTATTATTCATCTTTGTGTAATAGGGGTTCTCCTCTATTAAGCGAGGAGTTATTTATATTTCTTGTCTCCATTTGAGTTTTTCATAAATCTATCTATCTTGTTGTCTATGGAGGTAGGAACACCAAAGTGGGGGTTCGACTGAGGAAATCCTCTTTATGGCCCCAACACTTTTCTTTATGTTCATGTGTGTAGGTTATGAATAGGTACATGGATTTGGGACTTTTTTTTAGTTAGAAAATTCTTTCATTTATCTGTCTTCCACCAAGAAAGACTATAGTGTGACATGCAAATGTCCCCACTACACACTATCGTCCAAGGTCAAGAGCTCAAAAGTTGTCTGGTATGTATTTTATATAATGTATTTCCCATTTCTCAAGTCAAAATATCTATATGTACTATAGATTCTAGATTATCAAATTCTTTTATATTTATTCATTTATAATCTTAGAATATTCATATTTATACCTTTTCTCCAGTTTATATAGAATTATTGTGTTTCCTTTAAGCTTATTTATAGTTAAATTAAATAGATTAAGATTATTCCCTTAGCTTTGTGTGTCTATATCATTGAGGTGGTGTAAGGAATATTTTTACTTGTGAAAGGTAGAAAATATACTAGTCTACAATTAGTAAACTA
Organism: Thuja plicata; assembly: GCA_018584345.1. Classification (NCBI taxonomy): domain Eukaryota; kingdom Viridiplantae; phylum Streptophyta; class Pinopsida; order Cupressales; family Cupressaceae; genus Thuja; species Thuja plicata. The sequence continues at coordinate 698,224 of MU224223.1, forward strand.
AATGATATTGGTGTGCAAATAGGTTGAGTGAATGAATGTAAAAACTAATTTCATTCATGGTGATTTGGAGGAGGATATTTCTATGACACAACCAGAGCACTTGGTACCAAAAATATTATACATATGTATTGATTTTGGGATTTGTGCACTCTAAATCATATCATCGTGTATCTTATAAATTTTTCTATGGTTAAATTGCATCATATGTCAATGATATATTGTTCATTGGTAAACGAAAAAAATATGATAGTAGATAATAAGTCATAGCTAGATTCTAAATTTGAATTTAAAGATCTTGGTACAGCTAAACAAATTATTAGGATGTAAATTAAAAGAGATATTATGAACTGAAAGTTATGGCTAAAATACTTAATGTGAACTCAATATTATAGAGGTTCAACATGTATGATTGTACACCATTATGTTGTCCTTTTATAGTTTGAAGAAATTTGTCTATCTCAAATTGTCCTATATCTCCATCAAAGATGAAAGACATGAGCATAGTACCTTAATGGAATATTTTTTTATGTATAATATGGTCTATAGTAGATCAAAACTTATCCAAGTAGTGGTTCTTCTTTCCAAATATATGTCTAACCCTAGAAGAGTTCATTGGGAAGTAGTTTAAAGCTTTTAGATATTTGAATGGCACCTTAGAGAATTCTTTTTCTTATCATGGTAATGTAATAGGAGACACAATTTCCATTTATCTATTCAATGCTATGTGGATAGAGATTGGCTAAGTGATATTGATAATAGAAGATCCACTATTGCTTATGTGCTTACATTATTTGGTAGTGTAATCAATTGGATGAGTAAGTGATATGTTGTATTTAATTTATATACTACTAAATAAGAGTATATGGTAGATACTCATGCTTGTAAGGAATCCATTGGGCTTAATATATTATGTTCAAATATTAGAATAAAAAATGGAGTACTAACAGTTTATTGTGATAATCATAATGTAATTTTCCTAGAAAATACCTCAACATTTTATTCCAAAATGAATCTCCTTGATGCTTAGTATTTTTTTTTTTTCATATTGATGATATATGTGTTGGAAATAATGTCTTCTTATTGATGTCAACGTATTCCTACTATTGTAGACACTATTCCTAAGATGTCGAGAGAGATTATTTCTATGGCACGACTACTATGTCAAATATCATATGTTGTGAAGATGGTAATGTGTATGGGGATGTCTTTACTTGATTCTATTCAAGTGGATGAGGTTTTCATGATGATTTGACTGAGCTATGAAAGATATATCAAAGACTATTATTTTGGTTTTTCGGTTAGTAATAGGATTTTAGTTATTGGATCGGTGTGGATTGGTTATGCAATATTATTTGTTGTTAACCTGGTGGTGAGTTCACGACTTAGATATGTGTCCTTAATTCGAGTGGTTAATGATTTGGATGTTGGTAAGCTATTTTTCATTTATGAAAGTGGTTCTTGATTAGTGTTCCTAATAGGAAAAGTAGCTCGATGAGTGTGATTTATGAGATAGAGTTGTTGCTATTGATGTCATTGTACTTCATGTTGCTTGTTGATGTTTCTTGATTGTGTCCTATTTGTGCTGGTGAATCATGTGGGATTATATGATCAAAATTGAATAATTTGCATGTAATGTGTTGGTGTTTTTGTTGTTCTTGACTGATTTGGTGGTGTACCACATTTTGATGGATCATGGCATGATTTATGGATCTCGATCATGTTCAAGGATATTGTTATGGATCATTGTTATGTATTAGCCAACATTCAATGGATCACATTGAGTATTGAGGTGTATTGACTTAATATTTTATAATTAGGTCCTTGGTTGACATAGTTGAAATGAACTGATGTAATGTATATAAATATGTAATCATTTTTAATTGATAAAGTATGAAAGATGGTGTGTGAGTGTTGAAGATAAGAGGTATGAGTTGAATCTACAATTCAAGTGTAAAATTGATGCACATCATTGGAACTATTTTGGAATAGCATATATGTTATTTTATTAGTTTGTGAGTTTGGACGGTATGTCCTTTATTGTTTAAGATTAGAATTTTTTTTTAAAGCAATGAACCTTTATTTGGGTTGAATTCCTTGTTGTACATACGCAGTGAGCTCTAGGCAGTGTGCCTCAATGCATGTGCATTCACATTTGTAATAATCCTAACAGGGTATAGTGCTTTTAACATATCACATTAATCTTGTGGGTTTGATCCCCACTATGGTTTTTCCCCTAATAGGGTTTCGATGTCAAAAACATTGGTGTTATGTGTTGATTAGTATATTATGTTCCTGCATTCAATTTTAGTTTTAAGATCTAAGATTAAATTGGTAATTTGGTTAAAGGTCTTGATTTTCTGGCCACAATTGATTGACCTCTCCCCCTCTCAGTTGTGTGTTCTGCATTTATTCTAACAATTGGTATTAGATCTAGTGTCTTGTTTTTGAAGCTTGACTACTTGAGGAGATCCGGGATGTTGTCATTTAAGAAGCAGAGTTTGATATTTGATTCATAATACTATACTATATATGGAAGGAATGAATTATTACACACTTGAGATGTCTTAGTTAAGAACATTGGGATGTTACAAAGAAAGGTTATAAGCCTCCAATAGATCTTGCTAGTGTGACTGAAGATGAAAAGAAATAATTCCACAACAATATGAAATAAAAAGAACCCTTGTTTAGTACATTATGAAATGCTTAATACACAAATATTATAGGATTGGGGATCACACATAATGTATGCACAAAGTTGGAGACACTATATCAAGGAGATGAATTTGTGAAGCAAGCCAAACAACAAATTCGAAAAGGAAAATATGAATCATTGAAGATGAGTGAAGATAAGAACATTACTTCTTATGTGAATAAGATCACTAAACTTGTTTGTGCAATCAGATGCGCTAGTGGAACCTTGGATGATAATGAAATTTCTTTTAATATCCTAATATTATTTCCTACTTTTTAGAATAAAATTTTTCTCCTATTGAAGAAATAATAATTGTGGTGCCTATGAAAAGAGATTCTTTTACTGGTAAGTTATCTTCTTTTGAAAAGAGAGAATTTGGTGATAGTCTTCCTAAAGTTGTAACTGCACTGAAGATACTATTTCTAAGGATGAGAAAAGATATGATTTTGGAAAAAATTCATCGAAGTATGAATCTACATATGCTAAGGAAAGGGTAGAGAGTGAATTAGAAGAAAGGAATATTTGATGAGCTTGAAGGCCTAATTGCAAATGGACTACCTAAGGGATCTGGTAAGTATCAAGGAAAATTGCCTCTAGAATATTTTTCAGGAAATAAGATTGGTAATATTGCTTCAAGATGTCTTGATAGAGAACATAAGTACAAGCCTAAGGAATTCAAGTATAAATATCAGAAGAAATTTTATTATGTTGCTAATGAAGGTGTGACTAATGATGAATCTAAAAAGAGTGAATACGGGATTTTGGTTATTATTATCAAAGATGAAGATCCTAATCTTGTAAATAAAGAGAAAGCCTTATTTTTTCATGTGGATAAGAAGGATTAATAGGTTATTGACAATGGATGTTCATACCACATGATCAGAGACAAAAACCAATTTGTGAAATTTTAAACGTATGATGGTGGTGTTGTCATATTTGGTGATGACACTCCTTGTATGATCAAAGAAAAATTCTCTATTACTCTTGATGGTAAGAATAATAATAATGGTCTTCTATTTATTGAAGGGGGAGAAAGACTAAAGGTAATGTATTTCACTTGAACAATTGTGAGAGTAGATGCTTGATTGCTAAGATTGATGACATTTGGTTGTAGCATAAGCGATTTTGTCATGTGAACTTTGATAACATTGTGAAGATAAGTAATACAAGAGATAATAGAGATCTTCCTAATTTTTTGAAGCTTCTTAATGGGATGTGTAAGCAATGTCATTTGGGTAGGTTGAATAAGTCTACTTCTAAGAGAAATAATTATTCTTCAAGTGGAATTCTAGATTTGGTACAAACTAATCTATGTGGTCCTTCAATAATAAGAAGCTATTATGGGGATAGGTATTTCTTTCTATTCATTGATGATTATTCTAGAATGATGTGGGTTACATTTTGAAATAGAAGTCTGAATTTTTTGATAAATTAAAGATTTATAAAGCTATGGTTGAGACAAAAGCATGATTAAAGTTTAAATGTTTGAGATTGGATAGAGGTGGCAAGTTTTCTTCTACTAAGTTTAAAACTTTCCATGAAGAGAATGGTATAACGAGACAAATCTCTACTCTGCAGACCCCACATCAGAATAGAATTGTATAGTGAATAAATAGAACTATTCTAAAAATTTCTAGAACTATGATGAGGAAAGGAAAATAATCCATAGATCTATAGAAGAGAAGTTGTTAACACTATAACATACACATTGAACAAAGTGAAAATTAAGTAGGTAAACGATAAGACACCTTATAAACTTTGGAATGGTCATGTTCCTAAATTTAAATATTTTAGAATCTTTGGAAGTAAATGATATATATGAAGAGATAAAGACATGTGGAGATTTAATCCTAGATATGATGAGGGAATATTTCTTGGCTATTATACAAAAATAAAAGCATATAAAAGTTATAACCAGAGGTTGAAGAAAGTAATTGAAAGTGCAAATTTAAAAGTGGATAATTTTTTTTATAAATAGGTTAGATATTGTAGATATGAATTATATGATGACTTGAATAAAGTCAGATTGTGCAAGCACGAAATAGGAATCAAAATCAGAATAGCTCAGTATAATTAAATGAAGAAGGTAAAGTGGTTTGAAATAAATCTAGACCTATTTTCAAGGGATACTCACAAGTGGAGAAAATTGATTTTGAGGAGACCTTTTATCTTGTTGGGAAAATTGAAGTTCTAAGTATTTTTCATGCATATTCTACTTACAGATATTTCAACATATATCAGATGGATGTTAAGTCTATATTCTTGAATGGAGAATTCGAAGAGGAAGCCTACATTGAGAAACTAAATGGTTTTCCTTTGATGGATAAAGATGACATACTTTGTAGATTGAAGAAATCACTCTAAAGTTTTAAACAAGCACCTAGAGCTTGGTATGCAAGATTAGATAAGTATTTACTGACACTTGGTTTAGTAAAGGTACTATTGATAGTAATTTGTACTTCAAAATTGATCATGATAAAATATTAATTGGTGAAGTCTTTGTGGATTATATTATATTTGGTGGAAATGAAAAGTTGAGTATGGAATTTGTTGATGAGATGCAGAAAGAGTTCGAGATATCTAATACAAGTGAGATGAAATTTTTCCTTAGATTGCAGATTACACAAAATGATAAAGGTATTTTCATATCTCATTTTAATTATGTGAAAGAGTTATTGATGAAATTTGGTATGGGGGTGAAAGCACAATAATCTGTCACCTTTTAGGCTAATTCTGATTACTCTTCCCAGTCGCACTCAACCGAGTCTAACATGACTAAGTATACATGGGTGCCACACGGCACCGAGTGGCGTGTATATGGTCTAGTAGACTGGGCCAAGTGGTACTTGGTCATGTTAGATTTAGCCGACTCTAACCGATATTTTAAATACACAAAAAAGAGCCGCAAGCCCCTCATTTGCACATTGAGGGGCTACAATTGTGATTGAGGGGCTAAGAGAGGAAACTCGGTCGAGTTCGAGCTAGGTCCCCAATTTTTTTTGTTTTTAAATAAATAAAAATATATATATATATATATATATATATATATATATATATATATATATATATCAAATGATTTTTTTTACTTAGCATTCTAATATATTATTTTTTTCTTCATTTTCAAGTAATAAATGTTTTGAGGCCATATTATTGATTTTGAAAACATATAATTTACCCAAAATTTTGAAACATAAATGCAAACCCAAACTCAAACCTAAAATATACTACTTACCCAAAAGTTTGAAACATTTACACATAAACTTAAGCCTACAAACATATAATTTATCCAAAACGTAAACTAGAAGATGAACTTTTATTTCGTGAATGAGTTAGTCTTTAATCATCGAAAGCCATCATTAGAGGGAATTAATTTAGGATACATGACTATTATTAAGAGAACACCACAAAATATTTTTGTCACAACTTGATCATTCTATATTTTCATTATGTACAACTTTCAAAATTAACACATAACAAAACCTTAAGTCTTGTACTAGGTTGTTTGATGTAATTAGATTTTATTAATTGTAAATTCATTGTAGAGTTAATTTAGGCTAATCAATTTGTATATATTGAAGTCTTAAAATCACTTAAGTTATATATGGAATCTTCTATTTGATATATTTATCCTTAAGATGATATAATGGATGTATATTTTGTTCAGATGGACATGTATATTAAATTGTGTCTATTTATGTTATGCAATTTGCCTTGTTTAAAATTTATGAACTTAAGTTCGAAAAAATATTGCATGTTGAAGAAGTAAATTGAATTTTTTTTAATTTAAATATGTACAAAGATAGTTTTCAATTTTTCAATTTAAACATGTTCTTTTATATATATTGATTTTCTACTAAATGTACACATGTATGTGCCAACTTGCAGCGAGCAATTTTTATCTAGATATTACATTTTTGTCATGGCTTCTACGAGTTTAGATCGTAGCATTAATAATAGTCAAGCCTCACAAGCATCCTCAAGTCCCCATGATACCCCACATAGTCAAGATAGTCATAGACATGAGACTATCTTGAGGATACACATCGCTCTAGCTGCGCTAGAGAGGATGTTGCAAAATAGTGCTATCCTTGGGCTAATAGGGAGAAATAGACTTCCATTGGCACTGAGTTAATGAGTATGATTCAAAAGGATGAATCATATGATCCATATGATGATACACCTATTGATTATTTTTACCATAGTCTCTCTAGCACTGTGAAAGGTACTATGGGTTGGACGACAGTTGATTCGATGTTTCTATTACTTAGGCCAAGAACATGTTTGGAACCAATTACATAGATAAGAGGGTGGTTAGAGAATATAGGGTCACAAAATGTATAGATGACTTAGTAGCCCCTTTTATATATTCAAGATGGTTGGCGGCCCATCATATGTGGCCCTAAAAGGATGAGGTGCCACTATATTTCTGCAAACAATTGTTTGCAGAGTTCCATTTGGGTTATGATGTTGATTACACAGATTTACCTCCACATGCTAGTCAGGGTCAGGGGACATATCAGGATAAGTGTAGATGGCCTGATGCACACAACCCCTTAGTAAGAGGGTATTGGTGGGTCAAAACCTTTTGGTTCTTCCAAAACTTTTGGAGACCTACACTCGAGTTGGACAGGTTGTCACTAAGGCTGCACGTGTAGATATTTTTTCTAGTATTTCCACCATCGTGACTCAGGTTAATGAGTCTTCATCTGATCATGTCGGTAGGCACATGCTTAGAACCTGGATGAGTGCAGGTGTTGATCCTTCTAGTCCATTTTAGGATCCTTAAATCTGACTTGATCTTCCCACTCCATATAAGATACCACAACTACCAGAGGATCATCTGCGCGACATGAGCTCCATTTTAGTCAGTGATCTCCTGGCAGCTTACCAACACATTTGTATGGCACATGGGATTCCTCTGTATGATATTTCTACATTCTTTTGAGGAGACTAGGCGAGATCTTCCACATGCAGCAGTCAAGGACAAGGAGATGTAGAGGAAGGTACCTCCAGATAGGACAATGTCTATATACATCCTATAGCTCCACAATAGAGTATGGGATATCTTACACCGCCTCGATAGCATAGACAAGCTCCCCTACATTAGACACCTATGACCTCATGTTTTTACACTAGTTTCTCAAATTTTCTTATGGATGAGGCCATTGATCTTGATGCAGTGTGCCTACATTCGTATGAGTTATCTAACATTGGATGTCCATTACACCAGGTACACTTGAAACCATTTAATTTCAAGGTTCAAGAACAATTAATTGAACACTGAGTTTGAACATTATGGCCTCTAAATGTTGAGTCTCCTAACATAGGAAATGTAAAAATCTGTTGAACACGTAAAATGAGTTGTAAAAGGGAGTTACACATGCTGGTGTTTGTATTAACACATCATAGAGAATATTTTATTGGAAATAATATGGGTGCCTCTTTTTAGGATAGTTTTAGCCCATTGTTTTCAATACCATTTAATAATTTATTATATTGTATCTCATATATATTAGATGTGTTAAATGAAGGGTGAGTGGAAGAGTCTTATAGGTTTTTAGTTACATCCAGATCAACGATCAGCGATACTCCTTAGATAAGCTTTTCCTATAAGTATATTGTAATCTATTACTGATTGATGAACAATATATTGGGTTACTTTTGGAGTGTGGTATTTTTATTCAGAAAGGTCTTTCCCCACGTAAATTATTGTGTTATGATATATATGTTATCATAAGTCCATCATTTAAATAAGCTATAAATAAATTCCCATATAGGAAGAGTGAATGGGTTGAATCACAAGTCAAACCCAACACTCAATGAGTGGTGGTTATTTGCCTCCAACTAAACTAGGATGATGTGTTGAAATAGAATTGACACCTCTCTAATCATCTCCTAAAGGATTAGAACTTGTGTGAACAAGTTTCAAATGAACATAGGCGACTAAGTAGGATTAATAGTCCTAAGTGTAAATAAATTAAATAAATACACTAGAACCCCCCTTAAGCATAAATTAGGATGAAAAGATAAAGATGGGTCAAAGATACTAGCCCGCTGAGGTACCCATGTATAATAAAATCACTCATAAAAGGAGAAAGATAGAAAACCCAGTGGGAAAAAACTATCCTCCAAAAAATTGATAAGAAGATAAGAAGCTTATTAGGACCTCCCAAAAGATGATGATGATGATGATGATGATGATGATGATGATGATGATTATGATGATGATGATGATGATGATGATGATGATGATGATGATGATGATGATGATGATGATGATGATGATGATGATGTAGGTTGCACACCAAGAAGAGCTCGAGGCCCTTCCTGAAAATCTTCTTGAACATGGTTATCATCTACTTAATCATCAGATTTATTATGATTGGAATCAAGATTTGAAGAGTTCACAACAAGGTAAGAATGCATATGGTTAGTAGCTCTAGAATCTATAATCACTTTAGCAAATAGGACCTTACCTTTCAATTTCTCTTATTCCTTAGTAATTTTCTGATTTAAAGAAGACGATTTCATAGAATCAGTTACCTCAATATTATTCATTTTTAGTAGAAAAGTTAGGAACTCAATATGTTTTTTCATACATTGATGTCTATCATGACCAATTTTGTTACAAAAGGAACATTTAAGTCTGTCAATAGTTGATTTACATGCCTGTGATGACTTATCCTTTTTGAAGCTATCAATTGTATCTTCTTTCTTCCCTTCCTTGGTCTTTTTAGTGTTCTTTTTCTCTCCCTTATCTTTTTGTTTCTTTTTATTTCTTTCAATTAGAGCTTGTGCCTTAGAAGATTTCAAAGTAACCATTTGAATTAAATTTTTTTGTTCTCTTGTAAGATCAACAATAAAGTTATCAAGTAAGGGCATAGTTTATGAGGTACCAAGGGCTCTTTTTTTAGAATAGAAAGTAGAGACAAACATAAAAAATTTAGAACCTAGTTTGGAAAGTGCATAAAGGATCAATTGATCATCTTTCTTGTAAATTTCATAATATATTAATTATAACTTCAAAGATTTAAATTTAGTGAAGAAATCCTCTAAAGTTGAAAAACTTGAAGGACTGAGACCTAGGAGTTGATTTTCCAGCTCATGACTTCTAAGTTCATCAATTGTCCCAAATAGTATTTTGAGAGCTTCCCAAACTTGGGTTTTTTCAAGTTCTCAACATTAAATACTAATTTAGGAGATAAAAGAAAGACAAAATCTTGGTCATACTTATTGCAAAAAAAATTATGTGTCCTTAGTTGCATCATGTTCTTTTTTTGTTCTTTTTATTACCATAAATAAGACATTATTCTTTAGTGCAACTATTAATTTCAAATTCCAATGATAATAATTTAAAGGATTGGGGGGTTGTATAGTCACATTAAGATTCATATTCTTAGACTTAGATTATTTCTTTGCAAAATGCTGAAATGAAGAGTACTTCTTCAGGAAATGTGGAAAATAGAAAACACACAACCCTCCCTTGATTATATTTTTGTTCCCCCCTTGTTTTGACACTTTATAGAAAGAGTGCTTTGTAACCAAATCCAAAATGAAACTTTTTAATGATAGTGTGTGAGAATTCCCTATGAATTTGTGACAAATAAAAATGCACCTTTGCAAAAAATAACACTCAATTTCGATTTACTAAGCAAAATTTATGAAAAAATAACTTTTTTTCCTTCTTAAAAAATTAATCCGCCATAAAATAAATTATATGGTGAAATTTTTTTACCTTCACCAAAAAAAACTTTGTCAAATAATAAAGGACCAAACTTAGGCCCCCTTAGGTCTGAAAGAACCAGGGGCTAAAATCCCATATGACCAGGGGCTACAATTACAAAAAGAAAAAGATGCATGACCATCGACCTAAAGGATTTTCCAAGCTTTTTGAAACCTCCATGCACGGGCTACTCTATGTGTCGCACAAAGGTTGAGGTGGATAGATGGGCCGAGTGGATTGCAATCCTACCTACAAACCAAGCTGAAGAAAGAACAAATTGTAGATTGCAGGCCCACTTGCAGACCGAGCTATGGATTCAAACCCAGAAATCAGAGGGCAATAATATGGCCATCTTTTAAACTTTGAATTGGAGGTAAAAGGTTGGGCTTTACCTACAGCTCGCAGATGCCCAGGTCAGCTTTTTAATAACACCACACGAAGGTGGAGGCATCACCAAAGATGCAAAAATCACTACCTAATTGTGAACAGAGACACAGAAGGGAGGCTGTAGGTTATGGAGCTGACAGATTTGAAGGGGCTGTCATTCCTTTCAACATAGAACACATGTTAAAACTGATGATCAGTGTGACCAACATCCAATGGATTCAGCCCTACAAAACACTCATTGAAGTTATAGAAAATAGGGTTAAAATAATCCCTAAGTTTTTCTAATAACCATGTAGAATTCCAAGATCTAAAGAGATAAAATTAAGTACAATAACACAAAATAAGCCAAAATTCAACCATTTGAATAAGTTGTAAATAAATCTACATATATGAAGAGTGATTGGGTCAAATTAGAAGTCCAACTCAATACTCAATGAGTGTTGGCGAGTTTCCTCCCACTAAACTAGGATGAGGTGTCAAAATATAGTCAACACCTCTGTAATCATCTCATAAATGCTGACAAATTCTGTAAACAAGTGTCGAATGAACATGGATGACAAAGTAGGCTTAATGATGCTAACTGTAAATAGATAAAATAAATACACTAACAATAATAAAGATCTTCTAAATTATGTGCATTACCCTCTCCTCAATATTAATATAGGAAGTTGTTTTAAGTTTAAATGAAGCAAAACAATAAAGTTACCTTCACCTACCCAATGTAGCTTGTCTCCATTGCCCTCCTAGCTTTGGTTTCTTGAATGTATGTTGAGCCCTCAGATTTCCAAATGAAGTTATTTTCTTCAAGATGCTACCAAAGTGTGGAGATTGTATGAATGAATGCAAAATGGTCTAAAACCTTCATTATGCAAATGGATGATGGAATGCTTGTGAAAATGCTTGATTGCTTGAAATGGATTCTTGGATGCTTGTGAAAATGGTTGATTGCTTGAATGCTTGGATGCTTGGATGCTTGAATGCTTGATCACTTGAATGCTTGAATGCCTATTGCTTGAATGCTTACTACTAGATCACAAAGGTGGAATGAGGCTCCTTTTATAGGATTTTGGAGGACCTAAGCCTAGGTGACATGATCCTAGGGTGGAGAATGAAAGGTGGAAGATCCTAGGGTTACTATTGACTTGGTTGAAGGGGTTGAGAGAAAAGGGGATATAGTTGGAATGTGAGGGAAAGAATAGGGAGGATGTTCCTCCTACATTGACATAAGGGAGAAGAAGATAGAAGGGAAAGACACATGTCAAGTGTCTCACAAAAACCATGGAGAGGAAAGGGAAAGGACTCATTCCTCATGAGGACTCTTGGTACAAGTGTCCCATGAGTCACCTTGGACTCTTAGAGGTGGCTTCAGAAGCTCCTTAGGAATAGGAATTACTTCTTGACTTGGTGTAGGAGAAGATATGTGGTCATGAGACCAAGTCTTATAAGGCCACATAGCCCTTAAGAATATGACATGTGTGGGTGAGGATAATGATTAATTATTTTAGCCAAGGTGATGTGTAAGATGACTAGGTTTATGAGGTGGACTAGAGGAATTAGTCATATTTAGTGATTGTGTATTTAATTAAATCACTTTTAATAGAAATAATTTAGAAGACCTAGGATAAGAGGAATAGACTATAGTGAATTTATTTAATAAATATAATATTTTATTAAACAAATAGAAGAAATAAATATTAATTAAATAATAAATATTTAGTCAATTCATCAAGTCAACATTAATTAAATAATAAATATTTAATTAATTGATTAATTAACGAAGCCATTTTTTAGTGTATACATTTTACCCCTCTTTGAAACAGTGTTCTTGTCACATTGTTTCAAAGAAAAATCAAGCTTTCTGCCCCAGACTATATTTGCTGAGAATGACCTTTGCATGCCCCCTCGAGAGATTGATTGAGAAAATTTTTATTTTGATGTTTATTTTTATTATATATATATATATATATA
>MU224223.1:711522-722570 GCA_018584345.1 Thuja plicata
AGTGAAGAGTAGAGTTGAGAAGATATCATTCCCACTTCCCGATCACCGTTTCGAGCAAGTCAGACGCTTCCAGAGACCGCCAGATTCTGGAGAGCCGGTGAGTGGTTGATCCTGCTCTGTTAATTTGATTCAATTATGCTTTCTAGATAGATTTTTAGTATTGTGTTAGGATAGATTGAATCATAGGTAGGGTAGAAAATTTTGAGTTTTCATTTCGGAATATGAATGCGCAGTTGCGGCGCATCAATGCACAGTTTTAAGCGATAAATGCAATATACTATGCATTCATTTAGGGGTTCTATGCATTCATCAGAGAAGATGTCTAATGTCGTGCATGTGTGTAGAAAATTGGCGCATATGTGAAATCTACACATTAGTTAGGTTAATCTACGCAAAAAATCCACTATGCTACGCATTCATGAAAATTTGTGCAAACATTAGAAAATGTTGCGCATTTATAGCAGGTTAGGTTTCAAACAGATAGGAAAGTCAAATTATGTCAAACTTTCATACCGATAAGCTGATAAGATCAAATTCTTGTTGCATAGTGATTGATTTCGATATCAAGATAGGCAACATTGTAGCATGGTCGCTAGTAAACCGTCTTGAGTGATAGATAATTGATAGAATTATCGTCTGATACATGTGATAAACATGTGTTTGATTGACATATAGATAGGATAAATAGATAGATCCATTTGATCGATAGCTGATAGTTTGATCTTTGATTTGATATTGATAGGAGGATATTACTGATGAGCTGATGTCATGAGAGAGATATCTTGTGACTCAGGGTTTGAGGGCAGCGCTATCAGAGACTAATAAAGTCCTGATTGGAGAAACCTATTTATATCATGTGATTTATATGCCTGAGATTCAGGAAAATCTAGGCATGCTAATGGCCCTAGCAGAGAGATGGAACTCAGAGATGAGTACCTTTCATCTACCTACTGGAGAGATGACCATGACATTGGAGGATGTATATTGCATCCTTTGACTACCTATCACTAGCAAGTTAGTTCATTATGATTGGCATGGTGGATTGGCTTAGGGTAGAGAGGTTTTTGGTGATGATGAGATAGACTTTTAGCACATTTATATCATGATCTTCATCAGGTGGTGTACCATGGTAGTGCATCATTATCCGTAGGGGTTACACTTCTCCATGTGTGGCCATGGGAGCATATGGCCATCACACGGCTGACAACACTTATATTTTGAGGGGCTGGATAGCCTATATATTCCTTTATGCATTTCTTCAGTCTCAGCATAAGCTGGGATAGTTAGAGTTTTGGAGATACACTTTTGACATGATAGATTCAGTGATCTGGAGACCCTACCTAGGGTGTGAGGTATGCAATGATGAGCGTCAGCTCGGATATTTCTTTGAGACATGATGGCTGATATGGATGACTCCCTTCATCATAGATAGGCAGATGGTTAGTACGGTACTCCGGTAGTTTGGCCGTATACAGGGGATGCCTCATGGGACCATAGAGTTTGCAAAGATGTTCCAGGAGAGACGAGACTGGGGGTCGATGATACCATTCGAGATAGTGAGGTAGGAGTTTCTGTACATACCATTTTAGGCATGGTTGATGAGATAGGGGGTCATAGACCTAGGGATGACAGCTGAGTACGAGAGATACATGAGGGATCACCCTTTCCATAGATTGATAGATCCAGTTGAGAGGCCTCCACAGAGAGAGCCAGGAGATAGAGGGTGAGGACAAGGATGAGGCTGTGGTGGAGGCAGAGGGGATGATGATGATGGGGGAGATGATGGTGGTGATGCTCCATAGAGAGGGAGAGGTAGAGGGGGTCTGAGGATGAGAGGTGGAGGTATACATCCACAGGGTTTGATGCCTCCACCTGATAGATGAAGATAGCCATAGCCTACTACACAGAGGGATCCCCTTATATAGGGATAGGTATGTATAAAGGAGGTATCACAGGAACCAGATCAGCCCATGCATGATATTAGTGACGACGTACAGATGCTTGAAGCACAGGATGTATAGGGGTAGGATGAAGATGTACAGGTATAGGCCGATGATGTATAGGTACAGGTTGATGATGTATAGGATATTGGGGGTCATGATCCCTACTTACATAGGGTATCAACGGAGGAGGAGGATATTGATGTAGATGCAATGCTAGCTAGACTAGCAATGCTACAGTTGCAAGTTGACCGTGTCCCTGGACTAGAGAGATGGGTGGAGATGTTGGAGGAGGAGGTTATAGAGGCTAGACAGGAGTGAGATACCATCATAGAGTGGCTTGGGGAGGCAGAGACTCTGCTAGATGAGCTAGAGTCGATAGAGGCATTGGGTCCACATGCAGCCAACTTACGACTTATGATGAGGGATGGCAAAGAGATCACCTACTGGAGAGAGGCCTACAGACAGGTGGTTCCCTGAGATCAATGGATTGGTAGCTTCAGAGAGAGCTCATATGGGGTCAGGACCGCAGCTCCATAGAGGCATGGGTCAGTGAGTGCTGGTACCTCATCACGACCACCTAGACCACCACTAGGTTCAAGAGATCCATCAAGATCAGGATCTTTGATTGTAGCATGCAAATAGTGACAGACAAAGTCTGGAGGCAGTGGGTCTTATATTTTTGGATATAAATTTTGTACTTATATTATGGCTCCATTGTATCATATTTATTATATCTTTATTGTAGACTTGATGGACACTTTTGGACACATGGTTATATTATGATATATCATTGGACATTTTGGATATATTGTTTTTTATGGACTCTTGATGATGGACTCTCTATATGACATGATTCTATAATGCTTACTTTCTATTATGCATTTCTTATGATGATTTACATATATGTGGATACTGACATATGCAGGATATGATAAATGATTTTGATTATGCATTGTACTATACGACTTAGTAATGATCATGTTTTTATTTCTATGTGGATGCAAAATGATTATGATTATTCTCATAATGATTAATGTCAAATGGGTGCATTGTGACTAATATAAATGGATAATGATAATGAACTTAATGGAAGACAAAATGAGAATAAATGAATGACATGTAATAATGATATAAAATGGAATGAATAATAATGGTAATAATGCAATGACCTAAATTGTAGTGAAATGTCATATATGATAAATGCAATGACTTTAAGACATACATGCAAATATAAATGGTTATATGCAATGAACTATGATAAATGCTATTATGTTTTTGTTTATCCAAAATGTCCTCAATTTTAAACAACCATGCATCTGACACAAGAAGAAAAGACAAAAGGGAACAAGGTGACCTAAAAAATATATCCTATAAAATCCTATAACAGGAGCACTTCAATGATCTATTTTAAAATGCAATGCCAAATGATATGCAAAAATGAGTATCTCCACAACTTCAGTAACCATCTTAAAACTTCATAAATTTTGGAATTTGATTTTCATCATTGAGCTTTTTATGTTGCAAGAAAATACAAGCATCATAGTATAATTAAACCAGGATGACCTGAGCACTTCTTGCATGGAGTTTAATATAGAAAACTTGACAAGCATCTAGGTATAATTGAACTGAGATGACCTGAGTTTTGTTTTCATCACAGACAAGGAATATCGCCCTCCTTCATCGGGGATCAAATAGTTGGAGTAGAGGTATGTGTGGCACATCATCATCAATAGCATTCGTATTCCAACATGATTTATAATATTGTTCATGCTTATGGAACTGATGAAGGCTCTTATGCACAGACACCCCAATTATTTGTTCCTTCGACTGCATAGGAAAATACTCCACAAACAGCAATCAAAGAAAATATCATGTTCCATCCTGGCTATCCTAATCAATGACATATTTGGAGTTGTTAAGCTCGTGTCAAAGATATCCTGGAATAGAATAGGAAACATGATGAAAAATGAAATTCCAATATGAATGCATAATCTTATAACAAATCATCCTAACATGCCTTTCATGAATATACATTTCTTTTCCAAAAGATAGTGTTGAGTTTGTTTGATCAGTTTGGTTGATAATGACGTTGTTGCAAATGTATAGATAAATAGTCATATTTTGAAAGATATGTCACAGGTGATGGACCATGATTAGAATAGCATCATATAAGAACCATTGATTGTGTTTTCTTGTCTGGTCAAAAATACTCTGTTCTGTCCTCTTAGAGTCACGACTGCCACAGATCCACTTCCAAAAACTAGGTCGAGGACATGCCCCCAGCTAGGTGATGGACTAACTTATTATGGGTGAAGAAAGACACATTGGACTAGGGTGAAGACCAAGATAGTAGACCAAGCTATGATGGGGTTTTATTGGGGATTTATACAAATGGGTACGAATCATGGATTCACCCTTTTATTATGATATGTACAAGGCAAATGGTGACTATGAAAGCCACCTTATTATGGTTATATACAGATGGGACAAGACGCTAGAAGAATCCTAATAGAAGGAGGAGCTAGTTTGTCGCAAGTGGTGCCTATTTCTAGGTTTTCACCACATGCTTTTATTGAAATTTTCTCTTGATTTTTTTTTCCTCTTTTTTCCTCTTTTTTCTGATTTTTTAGATTTTTTAGATTTTTCTGATTTTATCCCCTACATTGGGATCTCATGCATAAAAATTCTTTAGGTGCATGCTGTTAAGAGGCTCATCCAAGGGATCACCCTCAGATGTTGACAACTTATAGGCTCCAAAACCATAGGATGATGTAATCACAAAAGGACCCAACCAATTAGGCTCAAACTTGCCCTTCTTCTCATGATGCTGCTGATATTTGGGATTCACTCGAAGGAATAGATCACCCACCTAAATGTCTCTAGGTTTCACTTTACTATTATATTGACGAGACATCCTTTGCTGATAGAATTTTAAGTGATCAAAGGCTCATTGATGGTGCTCATCCAGCAATTCTAATTTAGTTAGCCGTGCAACTCTGTACTCTTCATCTGGAATCAAATCTTTCAGGGACACTCAAAGAGAAGGTAACTCGACCTCAAGGGGCAGGATAGCTTTAGATCCATAAACAAGGGAATATAGTGTGGCATCGGTTAGAGTATGGATGGAAGTACGATAGGCCCAGAGGGAAGGGTTCAACTGGACATGGCAGTCATGACCAGCGTCATTGACAGTCTTTTGAAGGATTTTGACAATAGTTTTATTAGATACCTCATCTTGGCCATTACCCTGAGGATAATAGATAGTGGAATAATGGTGGGTGATATGGAATTTGGTGAATAACTCATCAATATCTTGATTTTGAAACTATTTCCCATGTTGTATAATGAGGTGCATAGGGATGCCATATCAGCAAATGATATAGTTAAGGATGAACATAACAACTTGTTTGCCTGTGGCAGTGATCAAGGGAACAACTTCAATCCATTTGGTAAAATACTCAATGGCGGTTATAATGTACTTATGACCGTTGGAAGATGGAGGGTGAATTGCACCCACAAAGGTTGAGTGCCCACTGACTAAATGGAAAGGTAGTTGTAATAGGATGTAGTTGCTATGCCGGTGCATGAATAAGATTCCCATGAATTTGACACTTCTTGCATTTCTGAGCAAAGTGAAAAGAATCTGTTTCCATAGTAGGCCAATAATAACCCATACACATGAGCTTCTTAACCAAGGAAGGACCACTCAAATGTGTTCCACATATACCCTCGTGTACGTCTTGTAAGGCAGTTTGAGCTTTAGCATGTTCAAGACATCGTAGGAGAGTACCATCAAGACCTCGCCGATACAAGGTGTTAGATATTAGGAGATAGCGGGAGGTTTGGAAGAGAAAGGTTTGCTTCTAATTTCTTGATAGGTTGGGGGGAAGGATATTGTCTTTCAGATAAGAATACATTTTTCCATAGGTAGGGGAATCTTGTCTGATAATATGACATATGATACATGTATTAGGATCATCGTACGTAGGATAAATCAAGGATTCCACTAAGAACTCAAAATGAGCTTTTGTATCCTCTGCATTAAACAAAGAAGCAATTGTCGCCATAGCATCTCTAGCCTTATTTTCTTGCCTTGGAATCCGCTCAAAGGTGATGATTGAAAAATATTTCTTAAAGTCATCTACCATGTATTTATATGGTAACAACTTGTCATCCTTAGCTTGATATTCATCATTAACCTGATTGATTATTAGTTGGGAGTCTCCGTAGATATTCAATTCAGTCATGTTCCATTGTAGAGCCATTTTCAACCCGATCATCAGTGCTTCATACTCAGTGACATTGTTTGTACAAGGAAAAAGCAATTTGTAGGAGTTTGGTATGGTATATCCTTGTGGCGTAACAAATAAGACCCCATCTCCTAAACCATGCTGAGTATATGATCCATCAAAATATAGCCTCCAGGTTTGTGTAGATAATGTTAGGATGTGTGCATTTGGAAACTCTATTTGTATAGGATAATCATCTGTTAATGGTGCCTCAGCCAATTGATCAGAAATTACTTCCCCTTTAATGGCCTTCCTTTCCACATATTCGATATCAAATTCACTAAGCAACATGACCAACTTAACCAACCTTCCTCTTAATGCAATCTTGCTCAAAAGATACTTCAAAGGATCAATCTTTGCAACGAGCTTAATAGAGTGAGACAACATGTAATGTCACCAATTTTGTGAAGCAAAGACAACTGCTAGACATGCATGCTCGATTGATGAATAAATGAGTTCATATCCAACAAGGGTGCAACTGATATAATAGATAGCCTTCTCTTTTCCCTCTTGATCTTGTTGGGCCAATAGGGCACCGAGTGAAACTTTCATAACTGAAATATAAAGCAAGAGTGGCTTTCTTGGAATTGGTGACATAAGAGTGGGAGGAGTGGCTAAGTATTGCTTGATCTTAGTAAAATCTACCTCACACTTATCATCCCATTTCAATAAGATGTTTTTATGTAACAGATGTTGAAAAGGATGACTTCTGTCAGCTAATTGTGAGACAAATCTTTTGATTGACTAAAGGCACCCTTGTAGAGATCTCAATTGAATGATATTTGTTGGTGAAGCCATTTCCATGATTGCCTTGACCTTTTCTTGATGCACCTCTATTCCCTTAGTTGAAACAATATATCCTAACAGTTTGCCCGATGTAACCCCAATTGCACACTTCTTGGGATTTAATCTTATTTGATACTTTTCCATTCAGGTGAATATCCTATCCAACACTCTTAGATGACTTTCTCTATCCTTGGATTTGGCTAAGATATCGTCAAAATAATCTTCCATCACAGTATGCATCATGTCATGAAAGATTATGGTCATAGCTCTTTGATAGGTAGCACCAGCATTTTTAACCACAAAAGACATGACATTCCAGCAGTATGTCCCCCAAGGACATGTAAAAGTAGTATTTTCCTTATCTTCTGGTGTAATCTTAATATGGTTATAACCATAAAACCCATCCATTAAGGATAACATCTCATGCCCAGCTGTTAGATCAACTATAATATCAATATTGGGCAAAGGAAAATCATCTTTAGGACAAGCTTTGTTAAGATCCCAAAAATCTATGCAAATCCTGATGGACTTATCTGGCTTAGATACTGGTACAATATTGGAGATCCAATTGGCATAATCAATAGCTCGAATCAAACCCACATCCAACAATTTCTTTAATTCTACTTTGACCATGAGAGCAATGTGAGGATGCATTTTCTGGAGTTTTTGCTTTACTGGCTTGACTCCAGGTGTAATGGATAAATGATGAAAAATAAGATGAGGATCCAACCCAGGCATATCAGTATAAGACCAAGCCAAATTGATCTGTCTCTTTTTGAAAAACTATGAAAAGGCTTCTTTTTCTATCTCTGTTAAGGATGCAGCTATCTTCAAAATGCGTGGTGACTCCTTTGTGCCAATGTTAAGAGGCAATGTTGGTTCAATAAGTATAGAAGACTGCTCTCGATACACATATTTGGGGAGAGTGTCAATCCTTCCATCTTTAGGCACCTCAGAGAGGTTTTCACCCTTAGATACATCTTTTTTTTTTCCTTTTTATGATCTAACACTGCCACTGAGTGGTTTTCACTGTTAGATCGATTTATTATTTTCATATTTTTACAACTGAAAGGATTGTCACCCTCTCCAAAGTAAGCCATGTCGTTGAGTTCTATGGGGAATCCTAATTTATGATCTTTGATTTTGAGATAGTCAATAATAGCATCATCATTATGGAAAACATCAAGTTCGGGGTAATTCAGGGAATCCCAGGTGATAAGTTCAGGGTGGATAAGGGGTATTGGATCATTTGGTTTGGTCTCAAAGGATGAAATGGTATTGATAGAAAAGTTTTGAAATTTTATGATTGTATCGGCAAGGTCTATTTACATACTCTCATCTGAATCATCTATCCCAGGATAACTCTCACTTTCCTCACAATTGCCAAGAGTAGTATCAGGTGGATTGAATCCCAGTGGTTTCATCCTTGGACTTGTCTACTCATGTAAATTGTTACCATTGGCATGAACATCATCAACTTCCATATCTTCAGTATAATCAGAGAATGAATCCCATTCATAATTATGAGAATCATCATCATCATCATTATTATTTCTAAGCCAGTTAATGATGCCTTGTGTTATCTTTTGCTTTGCTAGATCTACATACATACCATTGTCTCAGAATGCAAGAGCCGTAGGAGTTTTGTAAAAGGGTTCAACCTTCTCTTTTCCTTTAGGTTCCTTTGGTCCTTCTCCCTTGTATCCTAGTCCAGTGGTGTCTCTTTGATAATTTAGGTTTTTTAGAATTGGTTTTATGACACCTTCTCTTTGCAACCCTACAGGTCCACTTCCCTGATATCCTATCTTTTGTAACAAAGTGTATCCCGTGCCATATATATCTGGTGATATAGGTTCATGTTTTTCATTCTCTGGATCTTTATGATGATGTAACAAATAATTAAGATTTCTCTCAGCAACCTCTTTTGATATGGTGCCCCCACTCACAAATGTGCCATAAACAAGTGTAGAAGGGCCTTTAGATTGTTGTTTAGTGATCAAGGAATTTCCATATGACTTAGGAGATAAGGGTAACTCTGTAACACACAAAGTTTGGCCCAAAGTGTATTCTCCCATACTTTGTTCTTTTATATCTACCTTGATTTCATGGGATTTGGAAGTTGATGCTTCGTTACTGAGATCAATGGATGTTGGTGGAGAAGGTGCAATCCGATTGTAAGGAACCAAAGATTCAGTTGTTGGCTTTATGGTATTGCAATATTGAAAAGGATTCAGATCTCCTTTGATGGTCACATCTTGACCATTATACAAAAACTTCAAGCATTGATGATACGTTGATGGCATATCTCGCATGGAATGAATCCAAGGTTTCCCTAAAAGAATGTTATACGCCAAATCGATATCCAAGACTTCACAAAGCACGTCTTTAACCAAAGGACCAACTCTGATAGGAAGTACAACCGATCCCTTGGATGACCTTTCCTCCTCATCATAAGCTTTGATGGTGATTTTCTTTGTTGGATCAACAACATTTTTAGAAAATCCCAAGTCACGGACTAGCTTTAGAGTGCATATATTCAAACCGGCTCCTCCATCTATTAGCACTCTTTTAATCTTATGGTTTTGTACAATGCCTTCTATATGGAGTGGAGCATTGTCAGGTTGGTTGATGGCTAGATCATCATCTTCAGTGATGGATAGATAATGGGGGGTTTTCAAATGCCCCACCATAGCTTGGAATTGATCTTGATCTAGATTGGTTGGAACATTAGTTTCGATCAGAGATTTCTCAAGGATTTCTTTATGGGAAGGTGACAGACGTAAAAGATCTAATATGGATATCTGGGCCAGTGTTTTCTTCAATTTCTCCAAAAGAATGTATTTGTTGGAAACATTGGACGTAGACTTTGCGACGTAGACAACCTTGGTTTGGGTGGTGTTAGGCGTAGATGGAACCCCTTGAAGAGTAACCTAGGACTGAGCTTAAGTTGTGAAATTGGCCGGCTGACTCTTTTCTTTGATGGAAATCACATTGACATATGATTGACACTCAGAAATGTGATTTATGTAGTTGTAGGAGGTGGAATTGTAGTTTTCATGGTTTCACCTTTAGCATAGGATGAGTTCCTGTTGCCCAAATTTTCCATTTTTGGCAAATTGCCCTGGTTTGTCCTGTCTTGCTTCATCTGTCTTGTTTCCCAGGGGTCATGTCTTCTCTGCTTAAACCCTTAAACCCTAAGTCTTTCATACAAATGAATGAAGTAATAAAACCTAGACCCTTGGCCATTATGTTTCGAGGTTACGTTTTTAAATCACTTAGAGCATGTGCTTATTATCCAAGTCGCCTGATCGCTTCAGCCTGGGCGAATATTCCTGTTCTTTCCCCGACCCTGCACCTAAGATTTGTAGCGTAGTCTTGAAAACACTTTGGAATATTCCCAGATGTCTCCCGACTTGGCTACCTCTCCTTAGTCGCATGATCGCCAGATAATGTCATAAGCCTTGACTGAGGTGGGTCCCAAGTCTTTGGTCGCCTGATCGTTTCAACCTCAGAGGATATTCCTTTCCTTCTCCCGACTCTGTGCCTTCCTTGTGTCGTGTAGTCTTGGTAAGAAATAGAATATTCCTTCTATGTCTCGAGAATATTCCTTCTATGTCTCGAGACAAATGAAGAACAGAGTTATGACTAAGTTTCCAGAAGTGCCACGAGGAAGGAGAGGAAGTCCTGGGTGATGATAAGATGAACACTTGGCTATGCACTGTTCACAGACAAGAGAGACAGTTATTGTAGAGAAAAATAGGTGAACATGTGTGCATGACTATTCAGGAGTGAACGTAAATGCTGCTATCCACCATCTACCAAATCTGATTTCCAGTTGCCAGATCGAGAAGTTCAGGAAAATATCCATGAATATCTGTTTTGACTTGGTCGTTCTAGACCACCTTCTCTCTCTCTTTTCCTCTCTCCTGTGTCTTAGGGTTAGGGTTTTCCAGGACCATCTGAAGCTTGTTGCATCCTAAGGGATCCCAAGATGGCCTGAGCCCTATATATAGCAGAAAAGTTGCATTTT
>MU224223.1:736637-753658 GCA_018584345.1 Thuja plicata
CATGAGGACTCTTGGTACAAGTGTCCCATGAGTCACCTTGGACTCTTAGAGGTGGCTTGAGAAGCTCCTTAGGAATAGGAATTACTTCTTGACTTGGTGTAGGAGAAGACATGTGGTCATGAGACCAGGTCTTATAAGGCCACATAGCCCTTAAGAATAGGACATGTGTGGGTGAGGATAATGATTAATTATTAATTAATTATTTTAGCCAAGGTGATGTGTAAGGTGACTAGGTTTATGAGGTGGACTAGAGGACTTAGTCATATTTAGTGATTGTGTATTTGATTAAATCACTTTTAAAAGAACTAATTTAGAAGACCTAGGATAAGAGGAATAGACTATAGTGAATTTATTTAATAAATATAATAATTTATTAAACAAATAGAAGAAATAAAAATTAATTAAATAATAAATATTTAATCAATTCATCAAGTCAACATTAATTAAATAATAAATATTTAATTAATTGATTAATTAACGAAGCCATTTTTTAGTGTATACAACTACTTATTTTCCTTACATATATGTTTGTGTCGAATGTAGATAGAGTGCTTCTTTTCTTAATGTGCAAGGTCTAGTTCCTTCGAATTACAAGTATTTTTGGGTTTTGAAATTGTTATTGATACCTACTTAAATGAATAGTAACTTAGCCAAAGAGTCACAAATAAACCTAGAAATGGTTGTGATAAAACTAGGGTTTGAATCATTAATTAACATGGTGTATTACCCAAGAAATCCTACAATGTACTAATTTTCATAAAAGGCAATCTATCTTGCATTCTTATCATGACACATGTATTAATCTTTTTTTCTTAGTAAAGTAAGGCAACAACCTAGGTCTAGCTTACTTGGGGGGACTTAGTAGTGATCTTATTAGTTAAGTTATTCTAGAGTGGTCATAGCTAAGAAGGTTCTAAAAACCTTTTGGATAGTATTGGTGTCTTTGCAATAATACATTTCCTTGTTAGCTTTGCTACCCACTAATGACTGGTTTGAATTTGCACTTCTTCCTAGTAAGTCGACATGGTGGTAACAAGAATATCTTTACCTTAGTAGCATCTCTATTAACTTCATAATAGCGGTCGTCTTGGATGATGCCTCTTCCATTTACTCTCCAACTTCCAATGAAAATTCATCTTAACGAGTATTGTTGCGCATAGCTAGAATTTTTTCTCTCTTTGCATATGTTTATTGCTAATATCTTCTCACTCGCGTTACCACGTTATGAGAGTAGGTAGCAGAATAATTTTCATATTTCATATTATTATTATTTGTTATTCTTTCTGCAAGGAGTTTTCTTTTGATATCTCTTTTCTTCTTCTAAAGGTCATCATTTAGATCAAATCTCAAACAAACCATCGTTCCCCACATTGCATTATCTATTAGCTCAAAATTTTGTGTCCCCATTTCATTTAGTGGGAAATGGGGCATGTTGTGAAACCTTACAATACTTAGTATATGTATCAGTTCTAGAATTTTCTTTTTTGATGGTGTTTTATAGCTTGATCTAGAAGCTTTTTTAATGATGGATTTTGGTGATAAATTATAATGTGTTGGGACTTATTCTAATTTTTAAAATATGCATTTTCCATATTTTCCTCTCCTTTTCTCTTGTATTATTGGCATGAATAGTTACTGTCATGTATAATATAGTATCCTTCACTTTGTTATGTAGACAAGTGAGTGACCATTATCTAAATGAAAGTTGTCGAATGCTCTATTTATATCATTTATGAGGTGGTCTATTTGGATCCCATGGTTAGATATATAATATAGTAATCAAAACAATAGTCAATAAAATTTGTATCATAACATCTAGAGTTTCAAATAGTTTCCTAAATATAACAAGAATATTAATTGGATGATTCAAACGAACAAGTATTAACTAATTTATCATTGAATATGATCTTTAATGAACATGAATATAATGATGAATATGATGAATAATTTTGTAATTGATAAATCATATTTAAATAAATTCCTTGAAAATATCTTATATTCAATTATTTTCACCTTTGCACTCAACAACATAGAAGATATAATTATAGTGAGATACACTTTATAGATAATTAGAAATAACAAAATTATTTTATGAAATAGGATGATGTAAAGGAGAAAGTTCTTTAGAGTATAGGTACTAGAATCTTTTGAGATAAATTTTATTGTGTTCATTAAATCTATGAGTATGCTCTATCTATTATAAATAGTAACTCTTAGACTCACCTTTGAATAAATCATCAAGTATAATAATAACATATTATTTTTTTAAAATATTAATAAATCATTACAAAAATCAATCATATGCTCTTTACATATATTTTTTATTAAGTAAAATAGTTTTTACAGGGTTCCTAAAACCCAAAACATGAAAGTAGTATCATGAAGCATAGTTTAAAATGAAGCAAAACAAAAAAGACACAGTATGCCTGGAAAAGGCTAGAGTGAAAAAATAGCTTCTACAAAAGCAGAAAGAACCAAGTCAGAAAAAAAACCAGGGACCCTCAAGAAAAATCCACCATCAGAGTAGCCACCTTGGATTCGAGCATTTCCATGTTGGCCATCGACTCCTTGATCTTTTGGAGATCTAGTGCCATGTCCTTGTCCCTTATCTTCTTGGTTCTAGCTCTGGTGCACTGACCGGGACCCTGTTTAGTATTCTGATCAGTCTCCACCTCTGTATTATCCACTTCCAGTCTATCTAATTTATTCTTCAGCTTCTCAATGATAATGTTGGTGTGCTCTTTAGAGGAATTTTGGATGTTATAGCTCTGCTCTGTAATATTCTTAAGGGTAGATTCGACCCTTGTCATGTTCTTTTCCAACTTTTCCACTTTTCTATTAATCTTTGGATCCTCTGTGGTGTTCTCCCTATTGTCCTTATCTTTGTTGTTGGCCCTTTTTTCAGGTCCTCCACCTCATATAATAACCATTTTATGGTCTTGTAATTATCAACCATGTTGTTACAAGAGTTATTAAGCAGGTCCATTTCAAACTCCCTGGCATTATCGATGAGCACCACTAAAGAAGGGTTAATGAGCTCATCTAGCTTGATTTGGCCTCCCTCCTTCTCGATAACTTTAGGGTTTATGATTTCTCTAGTAATCCCCATCTTTTCTATTTTCATATTGAAATCACGCCACCCAATACTCTTCCCCTATTTATCCATGTAGCAACAAAATTCATTATCTTGTCTCTCTTCTTCTCTGTATCACGCGGTTGAGAGAGCTGAGGGGAGTGGGATGTTTGATTAGTGTCTTGGTAGTCGTCCTAGAGATTCCTCTTTAGATTTTGACCCAAAACAGTGGAAACACTGTGGGCATTGTCCACAGGGTATTTCATTTCTCTTTCAAATCGCTCTTCCTGTCCTTGTTGTTTTTACCCATGATAGACTTATTCCTCTATGTGTATTTTCCGTAGGTAATTCCTTCCTCATCCTCTGTATCCATATCATCTTCAATGTACTCCTTAGAAGAGATAATCATGGTGCTCTATTTTTTGGGGGTAACCTATTTCTCTTTTTTGGTGCTTTTCAAACTCAGTCTTCACTTTTTAGAGGACAAACCCAGAGTTTTCTTTTTAATTTCATACTCCTCTTCATTGTCTGAATGTAGACCCTCACTTTTTTCTGTCTCTAAGGGGATGTAATCCGAGCCAGAGATCTTTGCCTTATTTTTTTTTACCACCTCCTTAGCTACGGTTTGTGCCCTAAAGTATTCATAGATTAATAATAGAAGGCCCTCGTACAAGGTAGGGTTAGCTATGGCCTTCTCTCTATAACCATTTATATTATCCTCAATTGAAGCATACAGGTAAAAGAGAATAAAAACCTTCATTTCATGGCGGAAATGGTTCAATAGGACAAAGTGATAGGTGTGGATTCTATCAAACCTGGTATCCAGCTTTATGTAGTAGATGATGGCACGTAACACAAACTGCCATAGTCCCTTCAGCCCTTCTAGAAGGTAGTGGGTGTCGACCTTGGTAAGCCCTTTCTTTTCCTCATCATTTCTGACAAAGTCTCTTATAGCCGAGTGTGAGATTTTCCTATCTCTGTAGAATTTATTTCTGAAATAGGAATCCCCGTGACCACTGAGATAACCTCCTTGGTCACCGAAAACATTTTTCCATTTATCTCTATTATGCCCTCTATTTTGCTCTTTACATTTGTTATTTACACATTGATATTCGTAAATAAGGTTTCATGAAAAGAGTGGTAGACATGAAATTAGAACTAGAAATGATAATATCATCCATAAACTAGATGGTTTCTTGAGTTTTATGAGTGCTAGGGAGTTGCCTCTCACTAAACTAGGATGAGGTGTCAAAATATAATCGACACCTTTCTAATCATCTTGTAAATGATAATAACTTGTGTGAACAAGTTTCAAATGAACATGGATGACTAAGTAGGCTTAATGATGCTAAGTACAAATAGATCAAATAAATACACTAACAGTAATAAAGATCTTATAAATTATATACATTACCCTCTCCTGAATATTAATATAGGAAGTTGTTTTACTACTTATCTTCCTTGCAAATATGTTTTTTCCTAATTTAGATTAAATTCTTCATTTCTTAATGTGGAAGGTCTAGTTCCTTTGAATTGTGACTATTTTTGTAGTTTGAAATTATTATTGATACCTACTTTAATGAATAGTAACTTAGCCAAAGTGCCATAAATAAACTTAGAAATAGCTGTGATAAAAATAGCTTTTGAATCATTAACTTACATGGTGTATTTTTCAAGAAATCCTATATTGTACTGATTGTCACAAAAGGTAATGTGTCTTTTATTTTATAATGACACTGGTATTAATATTTTGTTCTTAGGAAATTAAGGCAGTAGCCTAGGTCTAGCTAACTTGGGGGACTTATTAGTGATCTTATTAGACAACTTATTTAGAGTGGTCATATCTAAGAAGGTTCTAAAAATGTTTTGGATACTATTTGTGTATTTGAAATAATAGATTTTCTTGTTAGCTTTGTACCCACTAATGACTGGGTTCAATTTGCACTTCATCATACTGTAAGCCACAATGGTGGTAACGACAATCTCTTTACCTTAGTAGCATCTATATTAACTTCATAGTAGTGGTCCCATGGGATGATGACTTTTCTATTTATTCTCCTACTACCAATGAAATTTGCCTCTTAACGAGTATTGTTTCCCATAGCTAGATTTTTTTCTCTTTGTATACGTTTATTTTTAATATCCTCCCACTCACTTTTAGCAGGTTATGAGAGTAGGTGGGAGGATAATTTTCACCTTTTATATTATTATTATTTGTTATTCTTTTCGCAAGGTGTTTTCTTTTGATATCTACTTTCTTCTTCCAAAGGCCATATTTTTAGATTAAATCTCCAACAAACTATCATTCCCAACATTGCATCATCTATTAGCACAAAATTTTGAGTCCCCATTTTATTTAGTGAGAAATAGGCCATGTTTTGAAATGTCACAAGACTTAATATATGTATAAGTTCTATACTTTTCTTATTGGATGGTGCTTTTATAGCTTGATCTAGAAGCTTTTTTATGATGGCTTTACATTATAAATTGTAATGTGTTGGAACTTATTCTAATTTTTTTTAAAAAAAATCTACTTTGTCCTCTCGTTTTCTCTTGTACTATTGGCATCAATAGTTACTTTCCTCTGTATTATATTTCTTCCATTCCTCTAGCATGAATTTAGATTAAACATCTTAGATGAATATCCTTTTAGATTTTGTAGAGCACAAGGCTAAACTAAACATTCACTTAGTTATTAAGAATGGTTAAATAAGTTGAAATACATAAAATCTAGAAGTAGAATATAGACAAAAAGGAAACATTCAAATGTAGTTCCAATAAAGTACGTTAGTTTAAATACACAAATGACTATTTATATTTGTAGTTGGAGTAATCCTATGTTTACTAACACTGCAAAGGTAGATTCCATTGTCATGTATAATATAGTATCCTTCACTATGTTATGTAGACAAATGAGTGACCATTAAGTAAATGAATGTTGTGGAATGCTCCCTTTATATCATTTATGAAGTGGTATATTTGCATCCCATGGTTAGATAAATGAAATAGCAATCAGACCAATAATCAATTAAATTTGTATCATAACATCTAGAGTTTCAAATAGTTTCCTAGATATATCAAGAATATTATTTGAATGATTCAAACGAACAAGTATTAACTACTTTATCATTGAATATGATCTCTAATGAGCATAGATATAATGATGAATATGAAGAATAATTTTATACTTGATAAACCATATTAAAATATATTCCTTGAAAATAACTTATATTCAATTATTTTCACCTTTGCACTCAACATCATAGAAGATATAATTATATTGAGATACACTTTATAGATAATTAGAGATTGTGTAAGGCTTAAATAAAAAAATTATCTTATGATATAGGATAATGTAAGGGAGCAAGTTCTTTCGATTATAGGTACTAGAATCTTTTGAGATAAATTTTATTGTGATCATTCAATCCATGAGCATGCTCTATCGGTCATAAATAGTAACTCTTAGACTCGCCTTTGAATAAATCATCAAGTCTAGCAATAACATGTTAATATTTGTAAACTATTAAGAAATCATTAAAACAATCGATCATATGCACTACATATTGATATTCATAAATAAGGTTTCATAGAAAAGAGCGCTAGGCATGACATTAGATCTAGAAATGATAATATCATCCATAAACTAGACGGTGTCTTGAGTTTTATTTAGATTTATAGCAAAGAAGAACACACCTGACGTAGTAGTTGGTAGACATGAAATTGGGCTACAGATTAAAGAAGCGTACAAGAAGAGGAAAGATGCCAAATAGCTGGTACACATAACAGAGAAGGTACAGGTAGATCTAAGAGGAAGAACACCACTGAACCCTAAGTCTGGGTTCAGTCTTCCTTAATCTTGAGGATCAATTTATGTAACAGGTTCTAGAATTCCACGGGGCCAGATGGCGTAGAGGAAGAACAAAACTCAAGCACAGTATAATAAAGCAAAAGATGGAAACCCTAATCTTTAGGATCAACTTATCTCGACGCTCTGCATCCTTAGCAAAAAGGTAAAGAACAAACTCAACGACTTCTTTGGTTTTGTCACCAGCGGATAATAAGAGAGCAGCTTCTCTCCCTTGAGCACTCAACTCCACTCCGTCGTACATAGCTGGACTGAATGAACCATCTGCATTGTCCACATATAAATTCAGTTTTCAGTTGGTAGTCAGTACGATACCTTAATATAAATC
The DNA here is from genome assembly GCA_018584345.1 of Thuja plicata. Taxonomy (NCBI): domain Eukaryota; kingdom Viridiplantae; phylum Streptophyta; class Pinopsida; order Cupressales; family Cupressaceae; genus Thuja; species Thuja plicata. The sequence goes on from MU224223.1 coordinate 743,904, forward strand.
AAGTATAGAAGATATTCCCTGACTAACTTACCCGAGTGTCTTAATTCTTTTGTTTTAACAACCAGCATATTGGTCATTCCGCCCCTGCAGCCTCGCTTAGGTTCATACTCATACCCAGACCCCGTCACCCATCCATCCAAAAGGCGGGCAATAGTTCCCATCTGAAGGATGTTTTTTCTTTTCAGCTTGTGTAAATTGTTCTTCACTTCATCCACATAACTCAAACGCCACCCATCTGGAATTTCCTCATGATCGTGCAACAGCTTGAATTTAATGGATTCCATGGGGACGCTATTGAGCAATCAAACTCACAAACAATCTGTGAATATGCATTTGCCCTTCCGATTCTACATGAGGAAGTTTATAGAGATTCAAACTTTATCGCATTAAAGAATCATGTGACATTTCATGTGGCCATGTTACAATCACCGAGATGCTCGCATTAAAGAACCATGTGTCATTAAAGAACCATGTGACATTTCATACAAAGGTTTAAAAAACGAAGTTGTTTATTGAAGACAGGTGTTATCCTAAACAAATGATTTGCTATTAAGTATATCTTAATGCCTCTTGCCTTTGACTTAAGAAGAACAACTTTATAACCTTAAATGGGCATTTTAAAATAAAACCTAACATCTTTTAAATCAATATAGCTTCTTTAGCTATATTCCTAACTCTCCATAACATTTTTTTATGTTGTTTGAAAATTCGATAGCTTTGTTATTTTCTCTTTGAGTACTTGTCTAGTTTTCTTCATGTATAAGTTATATTAGTAATCACCTGTAACAAGATATATTTAAACTACAAATTAAAGGAAATGCCCTTCATTCCCTTCTATATATTGCTCTCATGTATGGAAGGAACACAATCCTCAAAGGGACAATAAATTACTTATACAAAAGTACCAATTAGAATCCCCATCGGTATGTGTGAATTCCTAAGGTACATAGGCATCACCTGCATATTCCCTACACGATATTGTAGGGTATTTGTTTTTTCATGCTCTGAATATATGACACAATTGTATTTATGGCATATAAAGCGAACTAAATTAACAAGATAAATTATTTATGCTTTATAATTACATTGCCTACCTATTACATGTTTAGCATACATCTCCTAAGATGAATGATAATCCATTGTACTACTGATTACATTGAGGTGGATTCCTATTTCTCTCCTTCAGTGGACATTTCAATTCTCTATCCCTTTCAGTAATTACATCATGAGCTTTGTGCTATCATTGATCATGTCAATGGTATGCTTTCTAAAATGATGATAACTAGCATTCTCACCCTTCCAAACAATCCTAAAGATGAGCGTTTCAAAACTTAATGGGACTACAAAAGCAAATCTTTTATGTTTAATTCCCTAAACAAAACATCAAGGACTTTAGCCAAATTAACCAATTTTTTTTCTTCTTTTTGATAAAACAACTTAAGAATGACCCAGTATTCATTACATGGTACATTTCAATGTCACCTTGAATTCTTATGCATAATTCTAATTACTATCATAATTACATAAAGAAAAGACAAAATAGTGTTTTAGTCTTCACATTCTTTGATACGTATTTTTTCTCATGTATATGATTTTATGTATTAGTGTTTCATAGCGTTGAATGACTTTTAATTCCTACAAATGTAAATATTCTAACATACAATTATATAGTAGAATTTTAGTTCAATTTAAACTATGAGAAACCTAACAACCACACCTCCTTAATCTTGTAGATGTCACATTGACATCATATTAACTTTAGCCTACTCAAAGGCTATACTTTTTATATATGATTAGTCCATAATTTAAGCCTTGATAGCTACAATACTCTGTAGCTTCAACTAGTAAATTATTTGGTCATTATTATTTATCTAACTAAATATTTAGTTGTATTTTTGAGCTAATGACCATAATAATTATTTATTTAGTCATTTATAGTTGTGTTGCAAAAAATTGTTAGAATTTAGTCATTCTTATTTGTCGTGACTAAATTTTTTAGTCATGTAGTCATTTATTTACCAAATTCTATGAGTGATGATGTGGTTCATCTTTCTATGCAAACAGAGTATATTCCTAAATTCTAATGTGGCCCATGCTCTTTATTAAGGTGGTTTATAGGCAGAGGATGGGAATTTTTATTTGGACCCCATCTTCATTCTTCACCATTAGAAGTTGATCCTCAGGGTTTGAGACATCAAGCAAGTAAGGGTCTAATGGGACCCAACTAATGAGACTTCAACTGCTTGGGAGGATGCTTCCTAGTTTAGTAATTTTTACCCCTATCTTTCCCGATTCTTCAAGATGTAAGCCTATGCCTAGTTTTCTTTATTTTGATCAAATCTAGACTGTTTCTTTATGTTGTGACAATTTGTATGATGGGATCATATATTGGAATTGTGTGATGCATTTGACTGTAGTACATTGTTTTGGTTTTACTAGTACCATTGCTAATGTAGATGTTAGATTTTACTTGTGCTTAGTGTAGTGATCATATCTACATGATGATTCTACTGTGATTTGAAATGATTCTTTATGATTATACATGGTGTTTTTTACATTTGATAACATTGGATTATGATTCTTATGATGATTATTATTGTTTCTTTTGGATATTGCACCTTATTGTGTTGACGGATATTTTATTAATATTTTCACTATTATATGCTCATATTTTCATAATATGATTATTTAATGTTTCAATTTAAATGATATGGTTTATATGGTACACATTGAGGATTAAATATGGAATGATGAGTTTCATGATATTCTAATACATATGAATGATTACGCCACTAGAACTTGACATGTTCCATTTAGCATACTTGTATTATTACATGTTTATGGTTCATGTATTCATACTATAAGCAGTTGTACTTAATGTATTCTGATGTGGACAATAGTCTTGTTGCTGCTACAGAACCTGCTTGGCTCTGCTCTGAGATCTTTCTCCAACATCTCTTAGGGTGTTCACCACCCTAAACTGGGGTAAGTCACTCTCAATTTTACCTCCTCTTCAAGACTTAGTCCCCATCGACATGTTATTCAGACTTCTCCTTACTGAACCTACACAAATAGATTCATTCAACCAATGTTTTCAGAACATTGTTCCCATTCTCTTCCCTAGCTAGACTATTAACAAGCTCACCTAGGGTAATATCTCTAGGCTCTTTGTTTTTACTTCTCCTACAAAAAAAAAAAGGGAAACTATGTACAAGGGCTCCTCTCGAGTTCCATCCCAACACATGACTTTCACCATGGATTCAGGAATCTCGAAGGGCCATTACTACTTGCAACCCAGAATGGGTGAAGAACTAAAAAAATACAAAATAGAAAATAAAATAACTAATCTACTTGCATGCAAAATGAACAATAAACTTGATATTCACTAAACACACACTCTACAACTTCTCATTACTGGAAGTTACAAAACAAAACAATACAATAATCTACAACTCTACAACATTTCCTATAGTTTCTCCTCTTCTTTAATCTCTACTCTCTAGATCTCTCAAATGAAGGCTTGGGATGTTATTAATAACCATCCTCTCATTGTAACGACCCTAACTGCCCACATATTCACAAGCATCTCTTAAGGAACTGTTACAACTTCCCTTACTGTCCATAAAAGACAAGATCCACTTTTCAAGGGCCATTACGACTGACTTTATCAAGCATCAGTAATGTAAAACCAACCACTAGTCTAAATTAGCCGACAGTGTTAAATGACACAGTGTTAACCGACACAGTGATAATCGACATAGTGTTAACCGATAGTGTCAACTGACAGTGTTAACCGACAGTGGTAACCAAAAAATAGGAAACCAACTAACCAACCTAGCTAGACATGGATTGGCCTAGTCATATCAATCTTAGGGAGAAAAAGTGACCTTCTAAGGTCCACACAAAATCTCCTGACTTGGTTAGAGTCAGTACATGTCAGAAATAAAGAGCTAAGGGTTTGAGCTAGGTGTGGTCCTGCACCATACTCTCCCAAACAAAAGAAAGGTTAATCCATCCTTGGATTGAGAATGTTTGGATCAACGCCCAACCTCTTGAAGTCTATTTCTCTGATCCAAGTAGCATCAGCAGCCCTTTTTTTCATACCATTTTACAAGGTACTCCATATAGTCTCTGTTCCTAGTCTTCTTATAGACCCTTGAGTCTAGTATCTTTTCAGCTATCATAGATGGAGTAGGGGTTAATTTCATATCTTTTAATTCTTGTATTACCTCTTGAAGGATCTGATTAGCATCATGAATTGGTCCTTTGTATGCTATCAAATCTACAATGTTGAAAACCGGTGACAACCCAATGTCTTCAGGAAGCTCCACCTTATATGCATTATTTCCATACTTTGCAAGTATCTTACATGGACCTAGCCTCTTCATCTGTAGCTTGTGAGGAACACCTTTTTTCAGCCTATGTTTGTTCAAGTGCACCATCACAAAGTCTCCAATCTGAAACTAAACATGCCTCTTTGTTCCATCCACCTTTTGATTTACCTTTTCAGCGTTTTTAATCAAGTTCTTTCTCATACTTTCATGGACTTCTCTCATTGAATGAGAAAAATCCTCAGCATATCCACTACCATGAATTCCTTCCTTCAATTCACTAAGCCCAAAAATTCCTCTTGGGTGAAATCCATAAACAATTACAAAAGGGCTCTTACCAGTTGATCTATTCACGGTATCATTGGTATGCATATTCAGCTTTCCCAATGAGTTGGTCCCATGCTTGACCATACTTCATTGTGAGGCATCTCAGTAAATTACCAAGACTCCTATTGACCACATATGTTTGGCCATCTATCTGTAGATGATATGAAGATCCAAAAGACAAGTTAGTGCCCAGCTTTTTCCATAAGGTCTTCCAAAAATGGCTCATGAATTTGTTGTCCCTGTGTGAAACAATACTAAGTGAGAGTCCATGTATCCTCACCATTCCAATGAAAAACAATTGAGAAATGTTACAAGCATCATGAATAGTCTTGCAAGGTATAAAATGTGCTATCTTACTAAATCTATCCACAACAACAAAAATAATGTCATATCCATGCCTTGTTCTTGGCAAACCAACTACAAAATCCATGCTTATGAATTCCCATGGTCTGGTTGGGATTGGAAGTGGCTGATAAAGACCTACATTAGAAGATGTGCCCTTTGCTTTTTTACACACTACACAACTCTCAACATACTATCTAACATCTCTATTCATTCTAGGCCAAAAATAGAACCTAGTGACTAGCTCTTGAGTCTTACTAACTCCAAAATGACCACTAAGTTCTCCATTATGTTTTTCTTGGATCAAATTCTCTCTCATAGACCCTTTAGGAACACAAATCTAACCTCCTTTAAATAATAAATCATTCTGCAAAGTATATTCAGAAAACTCACCATGAAAGTTGTTTTTAAACTCCTTGCATACCTTGTAGATTTGAATAAAATACTCATCTTCAGCATATAGGTCTTTGAAGCTATCAATACCTATGCTTTGTAGCTGAACTTCTTGGACTACGAGCAGCCTTCTTCTTAATGCATCAGCAACCTTATTCTGTACTCCCTTTTAATGTTTGATATTGAACATGTAGGCTTGTAGATACTCCACCCACTTCATGTGTTTACTGCTAAGTTTGTCTTGAGAGTTAAGGAAGTTGAGAGCTTGGTTATCAGTATATACTACAAACTCCTTTGGCAGCAAATAGTGCCTCCACTTCTTGAGTGCTTGGACTAGATCATACAACTCTAAGTCATAAGAAGAGTACTTCTTCTTTGCATCATTTAGCTTCTCACTATGGAAAGCTACTGGTCTTCCTTCTTGGCTTATGACAGCCCCAATGGCCACATTACTTGCATCACATTCTAGTATAAAAATCTAATCAAAGCTTGGAAGAACTAGAGTAGGCAACTCTACTATCTTCTCCTTGAGTGTTTCAAACCCCTTTCTAGCTTGTGGTGTCCATTGAAACTTTGTCTTCATCCCACCTTTAATGGTGTCTAACATAGGTGCACAAATCCCACTGAAATGTCTAATGAACTTTCTGTAATACTAAGCTAAACCATGGAAACTTCTCACCTCAGTTGTAGCCTTGGGAGTAGGCCAACTTAGAATGGCATTCACCTTTTCTTGGTCCATTTTGAGGTTACCTTTTGACAAAACAAAACTGAGATATACAAGCTCCTGCTTCATGAAGTCACACTTCTCCAAATTGATCATTAGATTTTCATCATGCAATTTCTTGAAAATAATTTTCAAATTCCTAATATGCTCCTCCTTAGTCGTGCTAAAAACTAAAATGTCATCTAGGTAGACAACAACAAATTTACCAATGCATTCTACCAATACCTCATTCATCAACCTCATAAAATTTGAGGGAACATTAGACAAAACAAATGGCGTTACAAGCCATTCATACAAACCTTTTGTAGTTTTGCAGGCTGTCTTCTAGTCATCTCCTTGATTTATCCTGATTTGGTGGTATCCACTCTTAAGGTCAATTTTGCTGAAGTACTTTGCCTCCTCTAAATAGTCCATTAGATCTTCAATTTTGGGTATTGGAAACCTATACCTAATGGTGATTTTATTTATGGCTCTAGAATCAGTACAAAGTCTCCAAGCTCCTCCTTTCTTAGGTGCTAAAATAGTAGGGATTGCACATGGGCTTATGCTCTTTCTAATTGGGCCTTGGTCTAATAACCCTCTGACTTGCTTGGCTATTTCCTCATTCTATTGAGGGGTCATATTATAGGAGGCTTTGTTGGGTAAGGTTGCTCCTGGTATGAAGTCAATCTTGTGGCTAACAAGTCTCTTAGGAGGTAGGGGAGTGGGCTGGCCATCATTGACAATATCCTTATACTCTTCAATTATTTCTTTTACCTCATTTGATATCTCTGATTCTTTGAAAGCAACTTCATCTTTTGGCTTCAATACTAAAGAAAACCCAACTCCTTCTCCTTCTTCTAGATTCTTCAAGAACTCCTTCTCACCAACCATGAGCACACTTGGACTTGATGTTTTCACCTCCCCTTCTATTAGTGACTGAATTTTGAAAGCCACCCCATCTTTCTTGAATGAGTACGCATTCTTGGTTCCATCGTGCATGGCTTGGCTATCAAATTTCCATGGCCTTCCAAGTAGAAGGTGGCATTCATCCATGGGAAGAATGTCACATACAACTCTATCTTTATACTTTCCAATGGTGATCTCTACCCATTCTTGTTCTCCTACAAACACATGTTGTCCTTTGCTGAGCCATGTAACCTTGTATGGGTTTTCATGTGGAATCCTTTTCAAATTTATTTTTCTAGCTGCCTCTTCACTAATGATATTATCAGTTGAGCTTGAATCAATAATGACTCTACACACCTTTCCTGTAATCTTCCACTTCACTCTAAAGAGTGCTCTCCTTTCGCTTGGTTCTTCTTTGCTTGGCACTCTGATTAAGGTCCTCCTTATCATGAGGTTCTCACCTTCTACATATTCTAATAGTACCTTAGATGGCTTGCTGGAGCAACTTGATTCTTCTTGGACATAGTTAACTCTTTTCCCACCTCCTTGAGAAGTAGAACCTTTTTTAGGACACTGATATGTAGGATGCCCAAATTGCTGATAGTTGTAACTGTTACCCAAATTTCTCATTTCTGTGCAATTTGGCCGAGTCCGCCCTGTCAAGCAGTCCTCTGTTGATTTTTCATGGTTTCCATGTCTTGGCTCTGCTAAAACCCCTAAAAAAACCCTAAGTATTCATGTTTAAACGATGTATTAAACCCTAGGCCCTTGGTTCTTATATTTTGTAGTTACTTTTTCAATCGCTAAGAGCATGTGCTTATTTCTCAGTCGCGTTATCGACTTGCCTTGGTCGAATATTCTTATTCTTTGCCCGACTCTGTGCTTTCCTTGTGTCGCGTAGTCTGGTGACCTTTTAGAATATTCCCTAAATGTCTTCCGACTTAGCGTTTTTCCTTTGTCCATGAGGTCGCCAGATCCATGATATAAGCCTCTGTGAAAAGTGTGACCCAGGTCTGCAGTCGCTTGATCGCCGAAGCCTCAGCGAATATTCCCTTTTCTCTCGTGACTTTTCTTTTCAATGTGTCCCATAGTCTCAGAACATATTGGAATATTCCCTCTGTGTTCTCAGACTTAGCAATGAGCCTTCAGTCAGGAAGTCACAGAATAATAATGTTACAAGTCACATAAGAAATGGGGCCCACCACTCAGTCGGATGGTCACGAGAAGAATTCAATAGTCAATGAGGTGTCTCCCGACTTTGCGGTAACCTTTGGTCGCATTGTCGCTAGAACCAAGTGATGACTCAGCTCCCCAGTGTGCAGCGGAGGAACCAGTGACTGTGTGACAGGTGGCATAAGATGTATGGATGCTAAGTGTTAGTCAGGTGATCGCTAGACGAAGGAAAATGTTCAGCGACTTTGAGACTTGTGTTCTTTTTCCCTGTGTCGCGGGATCACAGAAAGGTTTAAGGGTAGGCTCAATTATTAAGTGATTAAACACCAGCCGTACGATGCAAAGCACAGAGGATCCAACGGTACTCGCATAGTCTGGGGAGCAAAGTGCCCTACACAGAAAGTCCTCCCAGCTTGGCGATTAGGGTTTTCGGGATGTCGCGAGAAGCAGAAAAGGGATACATGCTGACTATTTGAAAAGGGTCAAAGGCTCAGACTTGGATTCCCCGACTTGGTGACTGGCATTGTCGCGTGGTCTCAGAACAGAGAGATAGCATTCAGCGACTGGGCGATAACCGTAGCGGTCTAAGGAATCTGTTAGTAGCGAGGTCGCAGGACAGATGACGAGTTAAGGTTATCTCCTCACGACTTTGATTTCATACAGTCGCCATGTCACCAGATCGTGACTCAGGTTAACCAGGGGTAAAAGAGTACATGGTCGCCAAGTCTAGAGATATAATTGTGGTTAATGTCATTTGCCCGCGACAAGGAGATTAACGGTCAGTCGCATTGTCGCGTGACTTTGAATTTGATGATAGGTGGCAGATTTGGCACTGTGAACGCTTGGCGGCCATGGCTCCTATTTTCTCGTGTTCCAGAAATGATTAGAAGGGTTTTAATTGCAGGGAGCCATGCACAGAGAGTCTGTTGATCCTAGGATTAGATTTGTTTCAATGTCGGTGAAGAAAGGGAGATTTAGAGGCGTGGAAAGAGACACAGAGTCCAATCACGAAGTTATTGCTCTTAGTTGCAGTTGGCAAAGGCATGGTCATGATCGAAGACTCATTAATGAGAAATTGAGCAGTGGCCGTCAAGGGTCAGTTCTCATCCTGGGAGACTGTGATCAGTTGGTGAGCATTCATGACAGGAGACTAGTTGTAGAGCATAGCTGGTTCTTTCCAGGTTGCTTGTTCACACGGCGTAACCAAGTACAGGGATGGGCGCAAGATAGGAAATCTGATCTGATCATGATTCATCTTGGTATACATTTATGACGATATTGGATTTTGTCCTAGGGTAAATTATTCTATTGTAAATCTGTAACCCTAGCTAGGTTTTGGAACTCCTATCTGCGTGCAGTGGAGGTTGTATTTAAAGTTTTTGAGAGCCTTAGTGCTCATATTTTGGCATTTTGTAAGGAAATTTCATTCTTTCCACAATTTATCTGAGGTATTCTTTCTGCCCTCTGACTTTTACATTCTGTAATTTTCTCATTGATCATGCAAGCTGTTGGAAGTACTTTGTGATAATCCTTCATATCCCTATGCTTCCTTGTTTGTGTTATCTCTTATTGGATCA
>MU224223.1:755991-767855 GCA_018584345.1 Thuja plicata
CAAAAGAAGAGGATAATTGTCCCCTGACTAAGGATGATGACTTAACACGGCTATCCTGGATGGAAGACAGCCATGAAGATAAAAAAGAAGCCATCAAGGAAAGTACTACTGTCAGACTTTCAAGAGGCTGGCCCATTAGGTACTTGGCCCAGAATGAGTTTACCGAGGCCCCTCCATATGATCAATCAGAGGAAGGTAAAATTGATCTCGTTTTTACAGAGGCAAGTCTTAATTATTTGATAAATCTTCATGTGCCTCTGGTTCTTATAGTTACCCTTGTGGACTCAATGCAAAATATCCTGACAAGGAAGGGTAGCTATTTTTCACAACTAGTGAATGGTTTTGTTTGACCAACTTCTACACTGGTTAGTTTAGTTTTAGGTTAGGTTTCCCTTTTTCTAGCTTTCTAGTGTAGTTTCCTGTTTTCCAAGAAGTGCACGCGCATAGTTTTGCCCTGTCAAGTTTTGTGTTCAAAGTGACTCCATGCCCAATGGATATGTCAAGGCCACTGGTCAAATGTCTAGCAGGCTAACATCCCGCAGAAATCGCCAAAATGTTACCCAAATTTCTCATTTCTGTCCAATTTGGCCTAGTTCGCCCTGTCTGGCAGTCCTCTGTTGATTTTTCATGGTTTCCATGTCTTGGCTCTGCTAAAACCCCTGAAAAAACCCTAAGTATTCATGTTTAAACAATGTATTAAACCCTAGGCCCTTGGTTCTTATATTTCATAGTTACTTTTTCAATCGCTAAGAGCATGTGCTTATTTCTCAGTCGTGTTATTGCTTTGCCTTGGTCGAATATTCCTGTTCTTTCCCTGAATCTGCACTTTCCTTGTGTCGCATAGTCTGGTGACCTTTTAGAATATTCCCTAAATGTCTTCCGACTTAGCATTTTCCCTTTGGTTACGAGGTCGCCAGATCCATGATATAAGCCTCTGTGAAAAGTGGGACCCAGGTCTGCAGTCGCTTGATTGCCGGAGCCTCAGCGAATATTCCCTTTCTCTCCCGACTTTGCTTTTCAATGTGTTGCGTAGTCTAAGAACAGATTGGAATATTCCCTCTGTGTTCTCAAACTTAGCGATGAGCCTTCAGTCGGGAAGTCACAGAATAATAATGTTACAAGTCACATAAGAAATGGGGCCCACCACTCAGTCGGATGGTCGCGAGAAGAATTCAACAGTCAATGAGGTGTCTCCCGACTTCGCGGTAACCTTTGGTCGCATTGTCACTAGAACCAAGTGATGACTCAGCTCCCCAGTGTGCAGCAGAGGAACTAGTGACTGTGTGACAGGTGGCATAAGATGTATGGATGCTAAGTGTTAGTCGGGTGATTGCTAGACAAAGGAAAATGTTCAGCGACTTTGTGACTTGTGTTCTTTTTCCCTGTGTCGCGGGGTCGCAGAAAGGTTTAAGGGTAGGCTAAATTATTAAGTGATTAAATGCCAGTCGTCTGATGCAAAGCACAGAGGATCCAACAGTAGTCGCATAGTCTAGGGAGAAAAGTTCCCTACAGAGAAAGTCCTCCCGACTTGGCGATTAGGGTTTTCGGGATGTCGCGAGAAGCAGAAAAGGGATACATGCTGATTATATTAAAAGGGTCAAAGGCTCAGACTTGGATTCCCCGACTTGGTGACTGGCATTGTCGGGTGGTCTCAGAATAGAGAGATAGCATCCAACGACTGGGCGATAATCGTAGCGGTCTAAGGAAGCAGTTAGTAGCGAGGTCGCAGGATAGATGACGAGTTAAGGTTATCTCCTCGCGACTTTGATTTCATACAGTCGCCATGTTGCCGGATCGTGACTTAGGTTAACCAGGAGTACAAGAGTACATGGTCGCCAAGTCTGGAGATATAACTATGGTTAATGTCATTTGCCCACGACAAGGAGATCAATGGTCAGTCGCGTTGTCGCGTGACTTTGAATTTGGTGATTGGCGGCAGATTTGGCACTGTGAACACTTGGTGGCCATGGTTCCTATTTTCTCGTGTTCCAGAAATGATCAAAAGGGTTTTAATTATAGGGAGCTGTGCACAGAGAGTCTATTGATCCTAGGATTAGATTTGTTTCAATGTCGATGAAGAAAGGGGGATTCAGAGGCGTGGAAAGAGATATAGAGTCCAATCATGAAGTTATTGCTCTCAGTTGTAGTTGGCAAAGGCATGGTCATGATCGAAGACTCATTAATCAAAAATTGAGTGGCGGTCGTCAAGGGTCACTTCTCATCCTGGGAGACTGTGATCAGTTGGTGAGCATTCATGACAGGAGACTAGTTGCAGAGCATAGCTGATTCTTTCCAGGTTGCTTGTTCACACGGCGTAACCAAGTACAGGGATGGGCGCAAGATAGGAAATCTGATCTGATCGTGATTCATCTTGGTATACATTTATGACCAGATTGGATTTTTTCCTAGGGTCAATTATTCTATTGTAAATCTATAACCCTAGTTAGGTTTTGGAACTCCTGCCTGCGTGCAGTGGAGGTTGTATTTAAAGTTTTTGAGAGCCTTAGTGCTCAGATTTTGGCATTTTGTAAGGAAATTTCATTCTTTCCAGGAGTTATCTGAGGCATTCTTTCTGCCCTCTGACTTTTACATTCTGTAATTTTCTCATTGATCATGCAAGCTGTTGGAAGTACTTTGTGATAATCCTTCATATCCCTATGCTTCCTTGTTTGTGTTATCTCTTATTGGATCAAAGTTTATGAATGCTGATTAATGGATATTGGGGTTCCTAGTTCCTCTCATTTTCTGCAAATCTGTGTGTTATTGTGTCTGATCTGATTTAGATGTTTTGTGGGTATACTTCAACTCCTAGCAGTCTTGTCTCATTCCTACACCTGGTTGCAGAGAAGGATGTTTGTTTTCAGGTCATAGGTCGAGTCTTTTGTTCAGGCCGTCCTATGAAATACTTATGCAATCCTATCTAGTGAGTTGTGACTTGTTAGACCTGATTCCTCCATTGGTTTCATTCCTCTATACTGAGGTCCAAACCCTAATTTTGATGTATCAACTAGTAGGTAGTTTGCTTTCAGTCATTTCCCTTTTCATGTACTCCTATCCCTTTCCCTTCAAAGTTTACTTTCTTGTAAAAGAAGCAAATTAAGGTGATTATCCAAGAGGAACCATCTTAGAATCTGGAGGTCTCATCTTGATTAGCATAAGGTCCCACAACCTTGAGATGATTCCCTTGTTATACTGGATTATCAAGACCAAGAGAGCTTGAGATCAAAGGCGCAAATTCAGTGTATAACATTTCTGGCACGCCTGGTGGGACCAAGGAGCTATTTTTGAGCTCTTCTAAGAAGACATTCTACTGCTGTTTGGTGTGGACAGTAGTATTTTCTACCTTTGGAAGCAAGTTCTAAGCACACCTAGCGACTCTGGAAAGTCTACTGGTTTCAAAAAATCAAATGCTGGTATGTTTCAAATCTTCCATTTTAAAATTCCAGTTGGTTATGTGAGTAGACATGTCAAGTTATTATGGACAGTCAGGTTATTCACCATCCTATCATGAGAGAAATGCTCAAGGGGCTGGTCATTAGCCTTATCAAAGTCATCCACAACCTACTTTTATCCCAAGCTTCTATTCAGATGCACAAGGTCGTCATTACATCCAGCATGCCCCAAATGAATATGCCCTCATGCAAGACTATGAAGAAGCCCTCAAACAAGGTCACCTATGGGCACAAAGAGCACAGCTGCAAATGCAAGGCCAGCTACCACCTCCTATTTACCACCCACCCTCCCCTTCTCAACCCAATTGGCAACAGACCCTGAAATTAGACTTCATGAAAGCACAAGAAGAGCTGAAGGAGCAACTGCTTGACCTAGTCAAGCAAGTGTCTGAAATCAGGGAGCAACAAGAGATGGAGGCTCAAAGTTTTGAACAAGGGTTCATCCCTTATCAAACAGAGGAGGCTCTAGTTGGTGGGCAACAAATGATTGATGAACAACAAATGAGACAATTTCAAGAAGAGATCAATCACAGAGCAAGTATTGAGATAGCAAGGCTGAAATCACAAATTGCTGAACAAGAGGCTCTTAGGCCTAGGATCCCAAGTTGGCAGACTCATTTGTCTAAGCCTTCTATGTCCACCCCTGAACCCTCTCAATTTCATATCTCAAGTTTCAAGGCAAAAAATTCCTTCCAAGAGCTTGTGCTTGAGATTCAGCCTACCATTCTGCAGGAGCAGCCTATTCAAAGGGGTTGCTTATCCCAAGAGGCCCCTCTGGTCTCTCAAGATGATCAAATATGGATGATACCCCAATGGACTCTGCCTCATGGTAGTCAGATGCCAAGTCTTTTCAAGGATACTACTCTAGTATCCAAGGAGGGACCTATGGTAAATGAGCTTTCATGCGACGAGGAGGAAGAGTATGAGGTCTCAGTGAAGAGTGATGACTGTGATGAGGAGGGACAAAAAATTATGGAGAAAGAAATGGATGCCCAGCCTGTGCTCTTGGCTGATTTGTTTGATGAGCTTCCCCCCTTTTTTGATGATGAAGAAGAGACCATACCATCACCGGTGGGTGAGGATCAATCAGAACAAGAGGTTCACCATCAACAGGGGATTGATACACAAAAGGATGATGTGCTTTTGTTTGCTGTGCTACCTGGTTTTGGGCAGGATGATGAAGCTATAGAGGAGCTGTTCCAAGAAAAGAACATAGACAAAGGCCCTGAGGAGCTTGATTTCACTGCCATCATGGAGGCCTTTTGTGATAAATTGAATGATGAGCCCCTATTCCTTGGAATGAAGACTCAAAGTTGTGTGCCTATGGAAAGAGGCCTGGTCTTAGATTGCTCTCCTTCAGAAGGACTGCTGCATGAGCAATAGTTGGAGACAGTCTCAGATCCTCAAGATGTTAGCAACTTTGATGAGCCCCTAGCCCATTCAAAAGAAGAGGATAATTGTCCCCTGACTAAGGATGATGACTTAACACGGCTATCCTGGATGGAAGACAGCCATGAAGATAAAAAAGAAGCCATCAAGGAAAGTACTACTGTCAGACTTTCAAGAGGTTGCCCCATCAGGTACTTTGCCCAGAAGGAGTTTACCGAGGCCCCTCCATATGATCAATCAGAGGAAGGTAAACTTGATCTTGTTTTTACAGAGGCAATTCTTAATTATTTGATAAATCTTCATGTGCCTCTGGTTCTTATAGTTACCCTTGTGGACTCAATGCAAAATATCCTGACAAGGAAGGGTATCTATTTTTCACAACTAGTGAATGGTTTTGTTTGACCAACTTCTGCACTGGTTAGTTTAGTTTTAGGTTAGGTTTCCCTTTTTCCACCTTTCTAGTGTAGTTTCCTATTTTCCAAGAAGTGCACGCGCACAGTTTTGCCCTGTCAAGTTTTGTGTTCAAAGTGACTCCATGCCCAATGTATATGTCAAGGCCACTGGTCAAATGTCTAGCAGGCTGACATCCCGCAGAAATCACCAAAATGTTACCCAAATTTCTCATTTCTGTGCAATTTGGCCTAGTCCGCCCTGTCTGGCAGTCCTTTGTTGATGTTTCATGGTTTCCATGTCTTGGCTCTGCTAAAACCCCTGAAAAAACCCTAAGTATTCATGTTTAAACGATGTATTAAACCCTAGGCCCTTGGTTCTTATATTTCGTAGTTACTTTTTCAATCGCTAAGAGCGTGTGCTTATTTCTTAGTCGCGTTATTGCTTTGCCTTGGTCGAATATTCCTGTTCTTTCCCCGACTCTGCACTTTCCTTGTGTCGCGTAGTCTGGTGACCTTTTAGAATATTCCCTAAATGTCTTCCAACTTAGCATTTTCCCTTTGGTTGCGAGGTCGCCAGATCCATGATATAAGGCTCTGTGAAAAGTGGGACCCAGGTCTGCAGTCGCTTGATCGCCGGAGCCTCAGCGAATATTCCCTTTTCTCTCCCGACTTTGCTTTTCAATGTTTCGCGTAGTCTTAGAATAGATTGGAATATTCCCTCTATGTTCTCAAACTTAGCGATGAGACTTCAGTCGGGAAGTCGCAGAATAATAATGTTACAAGTCACATAAGAAACGGGGCCCACCACTCAGTCAGATGGTCGCGAGAAGAATTCAACAGTCAATGAGGTGTCTCCCGACTTTGCGGTAACCTTTGGTCACATTGTCGCTAGAACCAAGTGATGACTCAGCTCCCCAGTCTGCAGTAGAGGAACCAGTGATTGGGTTACAGGTGGCATAAGATGTATGGATGCTAAGTGTTAGTCGGGTAATCGCTAGATGAAGGAAAATGTTCAGCGACTTTGAGACTTGTGTTCTTTTTCCCTGTGTTGCGGGATCGCAGAAAGGTTTAAGGATAGGCTCAATTATTAAGCGATTAAACGCCAGCCGTCTGATGCAAAGAACAGAGGATACAATGGTAGTCGCGTAGTCTGGGGAGCAAAGTTCCCTAGAGAGAAAGTCCTCCCGACTTGGCGATTAGGGTTGTCGGGATGTCGCGAGAAGCAGAAAAGGGATACATGCTGATTGTTTGAAAAGGGTGAAAGGCTCAGAGTTGGATTCCCCAACTTGGCAACTGGCATTGTCGTGTGGTCTCAAAACATAGAGATAGCATCCAGCGACTGGGTGATAACCGTAGCGGTCGAAGGAAGCAGTTAGTAGTGAGGTCGCAGGACAGATGATGAGTTAAGGTTATCTCCTCGCGACTTTGATTTCATATAGTCGCCATGTCACCAGATTGTGACTCAGGTTAACCAGGGGTAAAAGAGTACATGGTCGTCAAGTCTGGAGATATAACTATGGTTAACGTCATTTGCCCACGACAAGGAGATTAACAGTCAGTCACGTTGTCGCGTGACTTTGAATTTGATGATTGGCGACAGATTTGCCACTGTGAACGCTTGGCGGCCATAGTTCATGTTTTCTCATGTTCCAAAAATGATCAGAAGGGTTTTAATTACAGGGAGCCATGCACAGAGAGTCTATTGATCCCAGGATTAGATTTTTTACAATTTTGGTGAAGAAAGGGAGATTCAGAGGCGTGGAAAGAGATACAGAGTCCAATCATGAATTTATTGCTCTCAGTTGCAGTTGGCAAAGGCATGGTCATGATCGAAGAATCATTAATGAGAAATTGAGTAGTGGCTGTCAAGGGTCACTTCTCATCCTGGGAGACTGTGATCAGTTGGTGAGCATTCATGACAGGAGACTAGTTGCAGAGCATAGCTGATTCTTTCCAAGTTGCTTGTTTACACGGCATAACCAAGTACAGGGATGGGCGCAAGATAGGAAATCTGATCTGATCGTGATTCATCTTGGTATACATTTATGACCAGATTGGATTTTGTCCTAGCGTCAATTATTCTATTGTAAATTTGTAACTGTAGTTAGGTTTTGGAACTCCTGCCTGCGTGCAGTGGAGGTTGTATTTAAAGTTTTTGAGAGCCTTAGTGCTCAGATTTTGGCATTTTGAAAGGAAATTTCATTCTTTCCAGGAGTTATCTGAGGCATTCTTTCTTCCCTCTAACTTTTACATTCTGTAATTTTCTCATTGATCATGCAAGCTATTGGAAGTACTTTGTGATAATCCTTCATATCCCTATGCTTCCTTGTTTGTGTTATCTCTTATTGGATCAAATTTTATGAATGTTGATTAATGGATATTGGGGTTCCTAGTTCCTCTCATTTTCTACAAATCTGTGTGTTATTATGTCTGATCAGATTTAGATGTTTTGTGGGTATACTTCAACCCCTAGCAGTCTTGTCTCATTCCTACACCTGGTTGCAGAGAAGGATGTTTGTTTGCAGGTCATAGGTTGAGTCTTTTGTTCAGGCCTTCCTATGAAATACTTATGCAATCCTATCTAGTGAGTTGTGACTTGTTAGACCTAATTCCTCCATTGGTTTCATTCCTCTATACTGAGGTCCAAACCCTAATTTTGGTGTATCACCTAGTAGGTAGTTTGCTTTCACTCATTTCCCTTTTCATGTACTCCTTCTATCCCTTTCCCTTCAAAGTTTACTTTCTTGTAAAAGAAGCAAATTAAGGTGATTATCCAAGAGGAACTAGCCTAGAATCTGGAGGTCTCATCTCGATTAGCATAAGGTCCCACAACCTTGAGATGATTCCCTTGTTATACTAGATTATCAAGACCAAGAGAGCTTGAGATCAGAGGTGCAAATTCAGTGTATAAAAGTAACACTTCATTGAAGAGAAGTAAGATCCTCTTCCTTGGTTATTAGTTCTTCCTCTTGAACTACTAATTGAACCTCTTCCACAGATATAACCACCTCTTGTGTTACTGGATTCTCCTTGATTCTTAGTGAGTTTGGACTCACTCTGATTTCTTCCTCCATATCCTCCTCTATGACCTCTGTTGTCCCTTCCTCTTCCTCTGCTATTTTAATCTTTCTTCTTCTTGAAGTTTTCCTCCACATTGAGGGCTAGTTGGTAATATTGGTGTATAGTCTTGGGGTTTAAGAGACTAATTTCCTCTTGGATACTCCTCTTGAGTCCATTCAAGTACCTAGACAGTTTCAAGCTTTCTTCTTCCATCACATGCAACCTTCAGCATAGTTTGTGAAATTCTTCGGTGTAGGAACTAACTTCTAAATCTTTTTGTTCTTAGATTCTGTCTCTTTTTATGCAACTGCACTTCATAATCATCAGGAAGGTAAGTTTTCTTCATCTTGGTGACCATACCTTTCCAACTGGTGATGGGGTTATTTCCTTCTTTTTTCCCTCTGATCTTGTACAAACTTCCAACAAGTGAGAGCAGTTCCTCTCAACCTTGTCTTGGCTATTCTTACTTTCTGAGCTTCAGTCACATTATCATAGTCAAAGTGATTTTCAAGACCTTCTATCCACTCCATGATTAATTCTGGTTCCATCTTGCCACTAAATAGAGGCACAACTTCTAAGGACTTACCACTCATTTCCTTCAACACTTTCAAGAATGGCTCTTCTTGAAGCACAGAGTCTGGCTCTAGAATAATGTCTTCCTCTGCCACTACTTTACACTTTCAATCAACTTCTCTCATTTTTTCATTGACTACTACAGTCCTAAGCTGCACTTCTTCCAACTTAGTCACCATTTCAGCTAACTATTCCTTTAGGATTCTATTCTCCTCCTTTTTCTCTTCCACATATTTTGCGAGTTTTGTGTTGGTCACCATCTTGAATGAGTTTACAGACTTTTCTGCAGATAACATCCAAACAACACACACCCAAATCTTTTAGGGCTCTCATACCAATCTGATATGGACAATAGTCTTGTTGCTGCTATAGAACAAGCTTTGCTCTACTCTGAGATGTTTCTCCAAGATCTCATAGGGTGTTCACAACCCTAAATTGAGGTAAGTCACTCTCAAATTTACATCCACTTCAAGACTCAGTCCCCATCAACATGCTATTCAGACTTCTCCTTACTAAACCTACACAAATAGATTCATTCAACCAATGTTTTAAGAACATTGTTCTTATTCTCTTCCCTAGACGGACTATTACCAAGCTCGCCTAGGATAAGATCTCTAGACTCTTTGTTGTTACTTCTCCTATAGAAAACAAAAAGGAAACTATGTACAAGGGCTCCTCTTGAGTTCTATCCCAACACTTGACTCTCATCATGGATTCAGGAATCTCGAGGGGCCATTACTACTTGCAACCTAGAACGGGTGAAGAACTAACATATTACAAAATAGAAAATAAAATAACTAATCTACTTGCATGAAAAATGAACAGTAAACTTGATATTCACTAAACACACACTCTGCAACTTCTCATTACTGGAAACAAACCAAAATAGTACAATAATCTGCAACTCTACAACATTTCTTGTAGTTTCTCCTCTTCTTCAATCTCTACTCTCTAGATCTCTCAAATGAAGGCTTGGGATGTTATTAATAACCATCCTCTCATTTTAACGACCCTAACTGCCCACATATTCGCAAGAACCTCTTTAGGAACTGTTACAACTGCCTAAACTGTCCATAAAAGATAAGATCCACTTTTCACAGGCCATTACAACTGACTTTACCGAGCAACAGTAACGTAAAACCGACCACCAGTCTAAATCAGCCAACAATGTTAACCGACACAGTGTTAACTGATACAGTGTTAACCAACATAATGTGAACCAACATAGTGTTAACCGACACAGTGTTAACCGACAGTGTTAATTGATAGTGTTAATTGATAGCATTAACTGACAGTGTTAATCAACAGTGTTAACCAAAAATCAGGAAACCAACTAAGCAACCTAGCTAGACATGGATTGACCTAGTCATATCCATCTTAGGGAAAACAAATGACCTTCTAAGGTCCACACAAACTCTCCTGACTTGGCTAGAGTTAGTACATGCCATAAATAAAGAGCTATGGGTTTGAGCTAGGTGTGCTCCTGTACCATTTTCCTATTTTAGTGAACATGTACTAAACATCATCTCTACCTAAGTTGTAGGTTATAGTATGTCTTATCCTCGATAGTGGTACAAGAGATAGTTACATTGATCATTCATAATTTGGCCAATATCACTCCTATATAGGGGATGTATTTGATTGATATAGTATGCGTCCAATATCATGTGGGTGAAATCTAGACTTCAATTGTATTAGTGTGATATAACTAGTTCTTATTTATGTGTTTTAGATTGTCTATAGTGGTCATGGTGAGATAGACATTTAATGTTGGTTTAATCCTTATTGTTATTTTATCACTTTTTGACAAGTGCGTCGAAGTGCATGCCTATTATTGAAATAACTTGAATTGATCCATATCGGGATTTCATTTGATCTAGTTGTTTAAATTTTTTTGATTAAGTGAATTTTTATTAGATTTCTTCATTTTGACCAAAAAATTTCATATAATGAATAAATAGACTTCATTTGACACTTAGTGACAATTGGAAAATAATTTCTCTCAAAAAATCTTTTGAGAAACTTAGTATTTTCCTTGTTAGGTGAGTTCTTCTTCACAAAAATTCATAGTCATCTACTCATTGAAACCGTGCTAGATGTTCTCTACTTTTCCAAACTTCTTGGGTGCTTTCATAAAGTATTCATTTTTCCTTCTTAATTTCAATGACTTCTCAGTTCGGTGAGGTAGGGATTTCCATATATTTTATTTTACTTAATTTCATTCTTTGAAGTAAATTGTTTTTAGTTTGTAGGATGAGAATTGGTATTTTCCCACATATTTATTTCATAATTTTGCCTAGTTGAGCTTGTATGAGAAAAAAAAAATTGAATATTTTTTATTAGGTTATGCCATTCAAATTTTTGTAATTCCTTAGAATTTTAATTTTATGTTATTTTTTCATTGTTTGCCATATTTGAAGAAAAAGGGTATTCTTAGATTTTTTTTCAAATTTTGGTTTTTAAAACCTTATTCATGTCTTCAACCACAGTTTTGGCCATGGCCATGGACATGGTTATGGTTCAATTTGTGACTTCATAGAATTGAGAATTTTCTTATTTCAAATATGGATTATTTTAAAGAGAAGAGATTTCCACAATCCATGATAGTAACAAGTTAACAATTTATGGATTTGATTGTGTTATGAATTTTTTGCATCAACGTTTCGAATCACACTCCGTGATCCATCATCAGGATGAGCAATAAGAGAGCATAGGAAAAATGAATAAAGTTGCAGACCTAAACAGGTTAAAAGAGGGGAAGGGGTGGAAGGAAAGAGGTTCAAGGGCACAATAAACAAAGTCAAACAATATAATAAAAAAACATAAATAAAAGTGAAAATAAACTAATACTCAAAAAATTAAAAATTAAAATAGCATATAAAAAAGGAAATATATTCTATTGAATATATAAAAAATATAAAAAATATTATTATAAATATATTCCAAGGAATATATAGAAGCATAAAAAAGAATAAAAGCTAGAAAATATACATATATA
>MU224223.1:768013-791799 GCA_018584345.1 Thuja plicata
TGTTTCCTAAATTTTTGAGCCACATGAGTGTTTTGCCATGCTTATGCTATGTTTGTATTGTTTGACGCACATTTGGTCTTGTTATGTAGTTTCTTGTGGTTTTTTGGAGGTTGGAAGTGTAACCACACTCCTAGCATATTGTGTTATTCCTATTTTATTAGGATAATAAGGTATCCCTACACTTGGGAAAGTGTATTTGAGCATTTATTGATCCATGAGTGAGCTAAAAGATTGTATTTCATATCCTATGGTTATAGCCAGTGGTTTCATTTTAAATAATCTATCATATGCTATGTGAGACCAAGTGTTATATATATGTATGGAGTTGAGACCGCAATGATACATCTAGTACAGCTATTCTCCTATGCCAATGTCTTAGTGACCTATGCTCTTAGTGAGTCCAATTGAGTGTACCTTGTCTGAATTTTGTTGCATGGCTTGGAATATATGATTGCATCTTATTTTATTATTTAAGATTTGCATTATCACGACTGGTCGGTGTAGAGTAGTGGAATACAGTGGCTCTCTATGAATGACAAGGATACAATGGGGTCCTAGGGTAACCCTTGGTAGAGTTTTGAATAAGACTCAATAATATTAATAATAAATAGGGAAAAATAATAAAAAGGGATAAATTAACATTTGTACAGGGGCAATCTATTGAGAGATGTTAACCAATAAATTGTGGCCACCTATAAATGTTGATCCAACACAACCATGGACATCTACAAATGTTGAGATAACATACAAGAAACCTTCTAATGCGAGATGTGAGTTGGAATAATAGAGCTTCCTTGATTATTAAAGGACTTCTCGAAGCCCCACTAGCCTCCATGGCTGATGTGATGACACTCCATTCTTGATTCTTTCCACCAAACCTTGTCTAGATATTAGTAGTGAACCTGATGTACCTATATAATCATTTTTGCATTTGAGTGATGATATGAGGATACTTGCATAATTTATCATAGATATTACATTTGATTAGTTTGTGTGTGATCATATTCTATATACATATGTACTACGTGTGGTTGGGTTGTGTGACTATCTCCATGGGTATGGTGGGGTGAGCCTAAGGGTACTAGATGGTCTAATTGTGTTGCATGTCACTGGTAGGGAATGTCATACATGTGGCAATCTTCTTCCAGTCATGAGTACTGACTATGATGCAGTAATAATCCCTTTGCATTTGTATTGCATTGACTATGTTGCATATATTTCTATACTCACCATATTAGGTTTATTTTATATTGATTTGATTGTATAGAGTAAGGTTGACCTTAAATTACATTATTCGATACTCCCTAGTGTGGATTTTTCCTTAATTTGACTATACATTGCAGTCCATTAAGAAATTTACATTTTTACCCTTCTTGTACAATCGTACACATACATTCACTATTTATGTGTATTCATAGTTTTATCCTGTGCATTCATTATCTGATTTAGAGAATTTATTTCTTGGCTTTGTTTTTTCCCATCCATTTTTTAAACTAGAGCATTTATTCCTACTATGCATCATGTGTAACTAGAACTGCCAATTTATCTTATTCTCCTCCTACACATTTATAACAGTGAGTTGTTCTTGCAGATCAGTGTAAAATACTTTGCATTTGGTTTCCCTTCATTCGACAGATCCTTTCTATTTATTTACTTTTAGTTTTCAAATTTGGTTTGATATGGTTTAGCTCACTTTTGAATTTGGTTATAAAGTGAACCTAGTGACTCAATATGCTTACGATGAAGCTTCTCTCCTCAATTGACAACCATAGATGATGGTCTGGTCTTATTCCGTGAAGTTCGTAGATGTTTTCTAGACTCTCATGATGTGTTTTAAGAACATGAATGTATACTCTTGTTACTAATGAGGTTTTCATAGAAACCTTGGAAGTGCTTATGAGTCTTATGATTGTGCACAATCGAGTAACAATCATGGTAAAATTCCTTATGTTTATACTTTTATACTTTGATCATGCACTTATGTACATAATATTTTTGATTGCTCGTAAAAATAGGTTTTATGGGGACCCGAAACCACTTACAACCATCACAAAAAAGATATAAGAATTAAAACCGCAAAATAGAAACATGACTGAGACCTAGCCTGAAACACCTAGGAGCAAAACAAAAAACTAGAGAAAAAATCCAGAAACCAGCTAGGCCACTAGGCAACCAAAAGACAAAAAATGAAACAAAAAAAATGCAGGGGAACAACAGGATCTAGGAAAACTCAACGAGATTTCCTTCCACTTCCTTATTATCCTCAGAGACCTTCTTGATGGCAGAATTAAAGTCCAAAAGCTTGTGTTGGATTTTCTTCTTTTTGGCAGAACGCGTGCGCTTGGCGGGGCCTACATCCTCCATGTCATATTTTTCATCCTTCATCTTCACAATAGGGGAGCTAGTATTCAACTCTGATTTGATGGAGTTTAAAAACTCCATGGAAGAACCCATAAATATATTGTTATCCTTTATGTGTTTCTTTCGAGTGTTCTCTAGGAGGTCAAATCTGTCTCGCAGAGTCTTAAAATTATTTTCATCCTCCTTGTTCTTTTACTATCAATCCCGGCCGACCCAAAATCTTGATTGCCTTGAATAAAATCCACTCGAGCAGACAGAGGATGGAAGCTAAGATGGAGTCTTTTGATTTCCTTAAATACCCATTTCAAAATTTGAAATGAGTACTTAGAAATTGCCTTCGCAGTTGGAAGAACTCCAAATGGGGGTTCAATTTTGTTGTCCATGTCATCTTGAAGGAGTTAAATGTTTCACTCTTGCATATGTACCATTCTTGAAAAAGGAATATTCCTAGAACTAGAAGGGATATTACTCTTCTCAGTAGTGTCTTGTCTTGGGGTATCCTCCACCTTCCTCTTTGAATTCAGTTGTATAACCACCTTGACCTTTGGAGAAATGAATACATCATGATCTTCAGAACTCGCATAGTTGACCAATATTGGAACTTTCTGACCACCCATATCCCCCTCGATGACCCTAGGTTCAATTCCTCTCTCCTTGGCGATATGGGAAAACAAATACTTGTCCTCTTCATCACCAGAAACACTCACTGAGACTGACATAGACTCCTTAATATCGTCTTCAGACTGGAAATGGGGGATATAATCAATTTCTTCATAATCGTCAACACTCTCACCATTAAAGTCCATGTCCATTCCTTTATTTTTTGCAAATTTTAAATTTTTAACTATCAACACTGCCATATCCTCCCTTACCCTAATCCTTTTACCCGAAGCTTTTGTAGAGCTAGAGTCTCTCAGTGAGAGAATTAAGGGATTGGTAACTGCAATTTTCTTAACATGCTCTACAATAAGGAGAATCAGGCCCTCATGAAAAATGGGCTTACTTTCCTCTTTCCTGTGGTTGATAATACTATGATGGAGAGAATGAAAAAGGTAGAAGGGAAATGAAACCCTCACTTTATGTCAGAAATGACATAATAGAATGAAATGGTAAGAATGAGCCCTTTTATACCTCCCAACCAGTCAGATGTACTCCATAACCACCGTAAGGACCTTCTACCAAAATTCTTTGATGGATTCGACATCATAACACCCCCCAGAGTATTCCACCAAACTCTTATCTTCTACCTTATCCTTTGGGAAGTGTTGAGTAACCTTCTGGGATATCTTCTTGTCCCTGTAGAACTTCAAGACCTTGGTTTTTAAACCTGTAAGCTCAACAATTAGGTCTTCGGTAATCTTTAGAGCCATTCCTCTTATCACAACAGTACCATCCTTCCATATCTCAATAAAAGCTTTCATGACACCATATTTAGATCCATGAAGGTACTCCATGTAGTTAATGAGGCCACCCTTGTTGAGATTATCCCAGACATCTGTTTGGTTCTTCCATTTCTTACTGTTCTTTGGCTCCTTACGCTTAATCCCACCCCCATGATACCTTTCAAGAATAGGCTATCAATAGCAATGGCAGAAACAATATAGAGATAGAGAAGAATATCCAAATTCAAATTGTTTAAAGTGCAAGTATACGCGTGTATGCACTTCACATTCTCAGTAAAGAAAAGCCTTTCTATAACCTTATTAACTACATTTAATGACATGCGTAATTTCATGAGATATTTTTGAGATTTTCCAAATCTTCTCACTTTCTATGAGTCATATCATACACCAACTTATCCTTCACCTCAATAGTCAAATAACTATCACCATGCCAAGCCATGAGGCCCTCAGCTTTAACTGCGATGTTTTCCAGCACATTCGCAGTACAGTTCACTTCCCTGAAGTTATGCAATATAATGACATTGGTGAAAGAGTTAATGATTATACAAGCCTCATCAATAATATCCTTGATAGACCATGATGTCTTAGTAATTCCTTTTATGCAATTTAATATGTTCATCGAATCTCCTTCGATCCACACATTTGAGGGCATTCCCTCATTAATTAATTTTAAAGTTTGAAGGAGAGACATCACCTATGCCACGTGGTTGGTTTGGTTACCAATAGGGAATGCCATGGTGGCAAGATAGTTTTCCATGTCATCCTAAATTATACCTCCACATCTAGTAGGCCCCAGATTCCCCTTTGCCGCTCCATCAAAATTGGCTTTAATCCAGCTAGGAAGAGGGGAAAGACAAATGAAATTCTCCTGCACGGAGGAATATTTAGCTATGGTTCATGTTGAAACTCTAGCATGACTCCATTGAAGACATTAAAATTCTCTTTGATGCTTATCTTAATATTTTCAGCTATCATTACCAAAGGCAAGGCAGTATCATGAAAAACTTTGTCATTGCATTCATGCCATAGTTTCCAAATGACATGAGGGGCAATGATGTTCTAGAGAAACCTATCCATAAGAACTGCTACAATTCTCTACTACATGAAAAAATTCTCCATATTGTTTGGGAAAACCCAACAAATCTTCTAGCATTGCAAGGTAAGGCACCAAACTTCTCTAGAGTAAAGATAGTCAATGGCCAAATAGAAAATTGATTCCTCAGCATTCTTACAGAGAAAACATATGTTAGATAGAATCATGCCTCTCTTTTGGATATTATCAATGGTAAGAATCTTATTCTACAAAATCATCCAATAAAATATATTAATTTTAGGAGTTAGCCATTTATCCCATACCTAAGCCCAGAAGGGAAGAGGATCCAAAGGCTTTAACAAAATCTTAGTAGCCAAAGCAATAAAAAAGAGTCTCGAAGGGAGCTTTCCCTAAATCAAATTATCCTCCTTAGTAGAGTCCACTTTATAGACATTCAAATCCAACATCAATGGTTTAAGTGAAAAATATACTTTAGAAAGATCAACCTAGGTCTGGTTCTCCCAGTAATATTTAGCCCACGGGCCAAATCTCTGTTTACATATATCAATACAAGGATGAATAGTAGGAATGAAATTCACAGGAAAATATTTGACCCAATAATTATTCTAGAACATAATTCTCCTGCCACTGCCCAAAAGCCACTTAGCACCCTGAAAAGTCATCTACTTAGCTTGTTGGATATAGTTACAAATAAAAGAGCCCTGTACCTTCACATTATACATCATGATGTCTAATATATGAGGGAACGAGAAGAGATATTTTTTGTAAATAATATCATTCTATTCTTTTTTCTCACCATAGATACGTCTGATCTGCTTAGTAAGGAGAGCCTGGTTAGTAACCCTTAGAGGAAAAATTTCCAATCCTCCCCACTTCTTTAGAGTAGAAACCTTGTCCCAAGCCACAAGAGCTAGTCTCTTTCTTTCTTCCACTCTAGACCAAAGAAAATTTCTCTGATTTGATTCAATCACATATGCTAATTTTCTAGGGATTTTAAACAGACACATGACATAGATGGGGAGACACAGTAGAAAATATTTTAGAAGTTGGAGTTTTCCTACTTGAATTATAAGAGCTCCCTTCCATCCCACAAAATTCCTATTGAATCTATCCACAATACTTGCCCAAAAGGAGTTGGGAGGTTTCAATCCCAATGGGAGACCAAGGTAGGTTGTAGGCAATGCCCCAATTTTACACCCAATAATTCTAGCAATTTTGTTCTGTCTTGCCTCCAGTGTATTAATAAAATACAAAGAACTCTTATTCCAGTTAACAATTTGACGTATGGCTTGAGAATAAATAGAAAGACCCTGTTTGATCTTTCTATCCTCCGGGATAGTAGAAGACCCCATAATAACCTTATCATCAACAAATTTCTCATGGGAGCAAGGCCTAGACGAAAACGAAGGAATGAGACCCTTTAAAGAACCGTCTAAAGCCAATTTCTAAAACTAACAACCAAGACCCTCTGCCAGAATAGCAAAGAGAATGGGAGACAAAGGATCACCTTGGAGGAGCCCCATAGAATTCTTGAAGAAACGGGAAGAGGAGCCATTCATAATAACTGCAGCCATCAAAGTGCTAATAAGCTAGGAAACAAGTTGCAACAATTTTTCACAAAATCCAAATCATTAGAGAATCTTAATCAAAAATTCCTATTCCACCCCGTCATAAGCCTTCGAGAAATCAAGCTTCGGCAAGAAACCATGGCTAGAAGAGGAGTGGCTAGAATGAATGACCTCGTGAACCTTCATAATGGAATCCAAAATTTTCCTACCTGGAAAAAATCCACTATACTGGGGGGAAGTAATATGTAGAAGGATAGCTAGCAGTCTAAGAGTAAGAACCTTGGAGAAAATTTTATACACTAAGTTACACAAACTGAACAACCTAAATGAGTCAATCGAATCAACACCTGGAGATTTAGGGATCAAGGCTATGAAAGTAGCATTAATTTCTTTAAGCATGGTTCTTGACCCAAATAATTCTTTAACAACATTACAAATATCCCTGCCCACAATGTGCCAGAATTTATGAAAGAAGATCACATGAAACCCATCTAGGACCACAGACGTATCCCCCTAAAAAGAGAAAGAAGCTAACCTGATTTTCTTTGAGGAATTAATGGTAGTAAGAAACTTATTAGTAGCTTAATCAACTAAAGTAGGGATAGAATCAAGAAGTAGGGCTTGATTTCTAAAGGAAAGAAAATGATCTTTAAAAAGAACGGAGGAAAAAAAGTCAACCATAGCCAAAGAAATATCTTTATCATTACTAACCACTCTAGAAACTAACTTGAGTTTGAAGATTCTGTTAGAATATATATTTTTGGGAGTATAAATATGGAAGAACCTAGTGTTCTTATCTCCAGCCTTCAACCAAAGTGACCTAGACATTTGTACCTAGTACACTTCCTCTTTAGAAATGATGTTATGAGTTTTGACCTAAATAGAAGTCTCCCTATCCTTAAGGTCTTGAGACATGCTTGTCTAAAGAATAGAGTCCTGAATGATATCAAGTTCCTTTTGAGAGTCAAGCTTGACTTTGGAGAAGTCACCAAACACTTCCTTACTCCAAGTTTTAATATTTATTTTTATGTGTTAGAGTTTCTTAGACACCTGAAACATAGCAGACCCTCGAATGTTAACATTCCTCCACTCCCTGATTCTTTTCTCTAACTCTGGATGGTCAATCCACATTTTTTCAAATCTAAAGGGGAAATTACCCTTTACCTTCATCACATAAGAAACAAAGGAGAGAGGGAAGTGATCATAACCAACCTTCGTGATAGAAGACAGTCAGCCATAGATATTCTTAAGCCAATTTCAAAAGATCAAGGCACGATCCAAATGAACCTGAATAAGGTCCTCTCCCACTCTTCTTTTAGACCAAGTGTAATTTACACCCTGCAAATCAATATCAACACGAGCTTGTCGATAAACAAAATCCATGAGCTCAACTCTACCCTCTAGTTGACTCAAGCTATTGACCCCTCCAAAATTCTCATTATCTTTTAGAGGATAGTTGAAATCTCCCATAACCAACCAGGGAGAATCAATGGAAGAATGCCTTTAATTCTCAACCATTTTCCAATGTTTAGCTCTACCATCTTTGGAATTAGGAGCATAGATATTAGTAGTAACCCATTCAAAATCAGACTTGATGTGGGTAAATGTAATGGTCAAACAATTTATGTCATTATTTAGAATATCATCTAAAATATTTTTCTCATTCCAAAAGACAACAATACCTCTCGAGGCACCAAAAAAGATGGATCCAACTACCCCATGATTTTTGAAGATTCTAATTTTTTCAACCTTATCTTTAATCATTTTACTTTTTTGATCAAGCATGATATCAATTTTATGATCTCTTACCAGGTTCCTCAGTGTATCCTGCTTATGGGAAGCATTAGCCCCCCTAATATTCCATTAAATGACTTTCATTTCTTAACCAGAGTGTAGACATCCTAGATGGTCATTTGATTACCATCTGCTATATTCTTTTTACTTTCTCTTTCTCTCATTTCTTTCTTTGAGGTTCTACATGGGGTTCTCTTTTGGGATCCAACATTCACCTTCAAGATACAAACCTTTGAGGCCCCATCATCCCTCCTCCAAGTTACCACTCCCTTTAAATTAGGTGTTGAGAGTTTTCTCTGCTATTTCTTTTATTTCTCCCCATGTGAGTAGTCCAGGGAGTACAATTTAGATCCAGTATATCCAAACTGACATAAGGTTCTTCATCACCACTCCTAGATAGGGTATCTAGAGCAGATGAAGAATCCTCCTCCTCTGACTTTTCAGGGTCACAAGGTGGAGAATCCTCCCCCATAAAATCACTATCTGACTGAACAGTAAGAAAGGCTCCTTCTTCTTTAAACTGCAACTATTTAAGGTTGATATCATAAGCCCGGATAGGAACAACAACCTCCACTAGCAACTCCTTCATCAGAGAGTCATATATATGTGTAAAATAATCCATAATTTCAGATATATGTGTAATGGAATCTAGAATTTTCCTACCTGGAACAAATCCACTTTGCTAGGGGGAAATAATATACGGAAGGATAGCTAGCAGTCTAAGAGTAAGAACCTTGGAGAAAATTTTATACACTGAGTTACATAAATAGATCAACGTAAAGGAGTCAATCAAATCAGCACCTGGAGATTTAGGGATCAAGGATATGAAAGTAGCATTAATTTCTTTAAGCATGGTTCTTGACCCAAATAATTCTTTAACAACATTACAGATATCCCGACCCACAATGTGCCTGAATTTATTAAAGAACACAAGAAACCCATCTGTGCTTGCAGACTTATCTCCCTAAAAAGAGAAAGAAACTAACTTGATTTCCTCTGAGTAATGAATGGAAGTCATAAAATTATTAGTAGCGGCATCCACTAAAGAAGGGATAGAATAAAAAAGAGAGGCTTGATTTCCCAAGGAAAGCAAATAATCGTTGGAAAGAAGGGAGGAAAAAAGGTCAACCATAGCCAAAGAAATATCTTTATCATTACTAACCACTCTAGAAACTAACCTGAGTCTAGAGATTTAGCTGGAAGCTCTATGTTTAGAAGCAGACATATGGAAGAACCTAGTTTTCTTATCTGCAACCTTTAGCCAAAGTGACCTAGATATTTGCCTCTAGTACACTTCCTCTTTAGAAATGATGTTATGAGTTTTGACCTAAAGAGTAGTCTCCCTATCATTAAGGTCTTGAGACATGCCTATCTACTGAATAGAGTCCTAAATGATATCAAGTTCCTTTTGCAAATTAAGCTTGAATTTGAAGAAGTCACCAAACACTTCCTTACTCCAAGTTTTAATATTTAGTTTTATGTATTGGAGTTTCTTAGACACCTGAAACATAGTAGACCCTCGAATGTTAACATTCCTCCACTCCCTGATTCTCTTCTCTAACTCTGGATGGTCAATCCACATTTTTTTCAAATCTAAAGGGGAAATTACCCTTTACCTTCATTGGACCAGAAATAAAGGAGAGAGGGAAGTGATCAGACCCAAACTTCATGATAGAAGACAGTCATCAGTAGATGCTATTAAGCCAATTTCCAGAGATCCAGGCATGATCCAAATAAACCTAAATAATGTCCTATCCCACTCTTCTATTAGACCAAGTTTAATTTACACTTTGTAGATCAATATCAACAAGAGCTTGTCGATTAACAAAATCCATGAGCTCAACTCTACCCTCCAGTTGACTCAAGCTATCAATCCCTCCAAACTTCTCGTTATCTTTCAGAGGATAGTTGAAATCTCCGATAACCAACCAGGGAGAATCACTGAAAGAATGCCTTTGATTCTCAAATGTTTTCCAATATTTAGCTCTACCAGATTTGGAATTAGGAGCATAGATATTAGTAGTAACCCATTCAAAATCAGACTTGATGTGGGTAAATTTAATGCTCAAACAATTCACATCATTATTTAGAATATCACCTCAAATATTTTTCTCGTTCCAAAAGACAACAATACCTCTCGAGGCACCAAAAAAGATGGATCCAACTACCCCATGATTTTTGAAGATTCTATTTTTTTCAACCTTATCTTTAATCATTTTAGTTTCTTGAACAAGTATGATATCAGGTTTATGATCTCTTACCAGGTTCCTCAGCGTATCCTGCTTATGGGAAGCATTAAGCCCCCTAATATTCCATTAAATGACTTTCATTTCTTAACCACAGTGCAGATATCCTAGATGGTCATTTGATTACCATCAGCTATATCCTTTTTACTTTCTCTTTCTCTGATTTCTTTCTTTGAGGTTCTACATGGGGTTCTCTTTTGGGATCCAACATTCACCTTCAAGATACAAACCTTTGAGCCCCCATCATCCCTCGTCCAAGTAACCACTCCCTTTGAACTAGCTGTTGAGAGTTTTCTCTGTTATTTCTTTTATTTCTCCCCGTATGAGTAGTCCAGGGAGTACCATTTAGATCCAGGATATCCGGACTGAAATAAGGTTCTTCATCATCACTCCTAGATAGGGTATCTAGAGAAGATGAAGAATCCTCCTCCTCTAACTTTTCAGGGTCGCAAGGTTGAGAATTCTCCCCCATAAAATCACTATTTGACTGAATAGTAAGAAAGGCTCCTTCTTTAAACTGTAACTATTTAAGGTTGATATCATAAGCCCAGATAGGAACAACAACCTCCGCTGGCACCTCCTTCATCAGAGAGTCAGATATATGTGTAACAAAATCTATAATTTCAGATATATGTGTAATGGAATCTAGAATTTTCCTACCTAGAACAAATCCACTCTGCTAGGGGGAAATAATATACGGAAGGATAGCTAGCAGTCTAAGAGTAAGAACCTTGGAGAAAATTTTATACATCGAGTTACATAAATAGATCAACCTAAAGGAGTCAATCGAATCAGCACCTGGAGATTTAGGGATCAAGGCTATGAAAGTAGCATTAATTTCTTTAAGCATGGTTCTTGACCCAAATAATTCTTTAACAACATTACTGATATCCCGGCCCACAATGTGCTAGAATTTATTAAAGAACACAAGAAACCCATTTGGGCTTGGAGACTTATCCCCCTAAAAATAGAAAGAAACTAAATTGATTTATCTGAGGAATGAATGGAAGTCAAAAAATTATTAGTAGCTGCATCCACTAAAAAAGGGATAAAATAAAAAAGAGAGGTTTGATTTCCCAAGGAAAGAAAATGATCTTTGGAAAGAAGGGAGGAAAAAAAGTCAACCATAGCCAAAGAAATATCTTTATCATTACTAACCACTCTAGAAACTATCCTGAGTTTGGAGATTCAGCTGGAAGCTCTATGTTTAGAAGCAAACATATGGAAGAACCTGGTTTTCTTATCTGCAACATTTAGCCAAAGTGACCTAGATATTTGCCTCCAGTACACTTCCTCTTTAGAAATGATGTTATGATTTTTGACCTAAAGAGTAGTCTCCCTATCCTTAAGGTCTTGAGACATGCCTATCTATTGAACAGAGTCCTAAATGATATCAAGTTCCTTTTGAAAATTAAGCTTGACTTTGAAGAAGTCACCAAACACTTCCTTACTCCAAGTTTTAATATTTAGTTTTATGTATTGGAGTTTCTTAGACACCTGAAACATAGCAGACCCTCGAATGTTAACATTCCTCCACTACTTGATTCTCTTCTCTAAATCCAGATGGTCAATCCACATTTTTTTCAAATCTAAAGGGGAAATTACCCTTTACCTTCATCGGATCAGAAACAAAGGAGAGAGGGAAGTGATCAGACCCAAACTTCATGATAGAAGACAGTCATCAGTAGATGCTATTAAGCCAATTTCCAGAGATCCAGGAATGATCCAAATGAACCTAAATAATGTCCTCTTCCACTCTTCTATTAGACCAAGTTTAATTTACACACTGTAGATCAATATCAACAAGAGCTTATCGATTAACAAAATCCATGACCTCAACTCTACCCTCCAGTTGACTCAAGCTATCAATCCCTCCAAACTTCTCATTATCTTTCAGAGGACAGTTGAAATCTCCCATAACCAACTAGGGAGAATCACTGAAAGAATGCCTTTGATTCTCAACCATTTTCCAATATTTAGCTCTACCAGATTTGGAATTAGGAGCCTAGATATTAGTAGTAACCCATTCAATATCAGACATGATGTGGGTAAATTTAATGCTCAAACAATTCACATCATTATTTTGAATATCACCTCAAATATTTTTTGAGTTCCAAAAGACAACAATACCTCCCGAGGCACAAAAAAGATTCATCCAACTACCCCACCATTTTTGAAGATTCTAATTTTTTCAACCTTATCTTTAATCATTTTAGTTTCCTGAACAAGCATGATATCAGTTTTATGATCTCTTACCAAGTTCCTTAGCGTATCCTACTTATGGGGAGCATTAAGCCCCCTAATATTCAAAAAAATGACTTTAATTTCTTAACCAGAGTGCAGACATCCTGGATGGTCAGTTGCTTACCATATACTATATCCTTTTTAATTTCTCTTTCTCTGATTTCTTTCTTTGAGGTTCTACCTGGGGTTCTCTTTGGCGATCCAACATTCACCTTCAAGCTACAAACCTTAGAACCCCCATCATCCCTCCTCCGAGTAACCACTCCCTTTGAACCAGGTGTTGATATTTTTCTCTGCTTTTTGTTTTGTTTCTTCCCCATATGAGTAGTCCAGGGAGTACCATTTAGATCTAGGATATCTAGATTGACATAAGGTTCTTCATCACCACTCCCAGATAGGGTATCTAGAGAAGATGAAGAATCCTCCTCTTCTAAATTTTTAGGGTTGCAAGGTGGAGAATCCTTCCCCATAGCATCACTATCCGACTGAACAATAAGAAAGGCTCCTTCTTCATTAAACTGGAACTATTTAAGGTTGATATCATCAGTCTGGATAGGAACAACAACCTCCACCGGCACCTCCTTCATCAGAGAGTCAGACATATGTGTAACAGAATCCATAATTTCTCCCTCTTCTAGGTTTTGAATCCCATTTGATTCCACCATGTTACCAAGGCTTCCTTCCAGAGCCAGATTAGCCTTGTTAACACTCTAACCTTCAGTTAAAACTACAGACTTGTTCTCCTTCCAGATTAGTTTGGGCTCCTTAGGAGGATTTGGGTCAAAGACCACTAGTTTTGGATCCTTTTTGAGTTTTTTAGATAATTCTTTGCCCAATGACCCATTTTGTGACACACAAAATAGGCAAAGGGAAGGGATTCAGATTCTACTTCTTGCTTCCAAATACCCAGTTTGGAATTGATGTTAATAAACAAAGGAATGTTATCAAACTAAAAAATATTGACACAGATTCTTGCAAAAATGAGACGGGATTTGGAAGACATCATCGAATAAATCGAGAGAAACTCCCCACCAAAAGTGGAAGAAAAGCCCTCAAAGACTTCCTTGTCCAAGTACTCAAGAAGAAAACTAGGAAACCTAACCCAGACCAGAGTGGCTTTGAAGAAATTGTCACAGTAATCCAAATTTGGAGTCCATTTATGGAATGCCACAGTCGTTCTTCCAAACATTCAAGGTCCTCTACACAGGAAAAAATCTTGATCTTCTTTGTTGGAAAAAGAAAACGATAAGAACCCCTTAGGTAAAGAAGCTATGTCAACCTCACCCTTCAAAGCCCATATTTTCCTAACAAAAGATCTAACGAGTTTAATATTGGGCAAAGGGCTGAGGAACTTACCAACCAAAGTGAACTCCATTGTAGAAACAGAGTGATCCACCAGAGAATCAGGAACAAAAATAGCGACTTCACCATCAACGAAGCTAGCCTTCATAGTTCCAACAGTAGAAGAATGTTTTCCTGCTTGTTTTGCTCCCAGGATTTCTGACCACTTTTTGGTAGAAGAGGGGTTCACCTCAACATTATTAGTCCTCGTCTCTTCAGGGGACCCTACTAATGGGTCGTTTGGGCTCTTTTTCACCAAAGTAGGGCTAGGCCTGATCTCAGAAATATTATCTTTGGCCATCAGTGGGCCAAGAGGTGAAAGAGGAGATAAAACATCCTTTGAAGGAATCTCTACAGAACTCAGTAAAGGCGATGCACATGTCATAACTGCCTGGCACCTGTAAGGCCAGATTCAAAACTGGTACTGGAGAACCTGTCGAAGTTTTGGCCGTGTCCATTCTGGCATTCTCTAGCCCAGCACATGAACAAGAGCCCGCAGTTAGGCCACCACACCTGGCTAGGACACCATTGAAATTTGAAAATCCTTTCCCACTCAAAGCCTCTCCCATTGTGCTCTTCAATGTTACTTATGTACATAGTTTTATATGTCCATTTTAAAGAAAATTTGTTAGTGCATATTTAATTGTGGGTTTGCAAAGGTTCCTTGCTGAGGTATTATGGTTTCAATGTTTTTTATATTAGTTTTAATTTTAAATTTACTTTTCTTAAACTGATACCTCCAAACATTGTATTAAGTTCTTACTATTTGTAATTGTTACAGACTCTATCCATTTTGTAGTGATTTCCTAGCATGATCTTCATTATTTTTTTATATGGTGTTTGGTTATGAACTGTAATGGGTTGGAACTCATTTTAATTAAAAAAATTATCTAAATTTTCCATTTTGTCCTCCCTTTTCTCTTATAATTATATTGCTAGGAATATTTTTCCTTCTTCTCTTGTATATTTCTTATTTTCCTCATGTATGAATTTAGATTAAACACCTTAAATTAATATTCTTTGATAACTCATTGTACACAAGACTCAACTACATATTAAATTAGTTATCAATAATAGGTAAATGTTGTCAAATAAATAAAAACTAGAAGTACATCACAAAGAAAAAATGACACATTGAAATGTAGAGCCAACAAAGAACACTAATTTCAATATAGAAATGCCTTTTTATAGATGTAGTTAGAGCATATCTATCTTCACTAACTATTGAAAGTGAGATTACACTATTTTGTATAATATTGTGTACTTTACTCTTTTGACATGTGAGTGACCATTAATTGAGCGAAAGGTATAGACTGCTCTATTTATATCATTTATGAAGTAGTCTATTTAGATTTCATGGATAGATATAAGAAAGAGTGGCAAAATTAATAGTCAATAAAATTTGAATTACAACATCTAAAGATTCAATTAGTTTCATAAGTATAACATGAATATTATTTGAATGATTTAAACAAATGAATACTAACCACTTTATTGTTGAATATGATCCTTAATGCACTTCAAAACACTAATGAATAAGAAGAATAATTTTTTAATATAAAACATATTTAAAAATATTCCTTGCAAATAACTTATATTCAATTACTTTCTCATTTACACTAAATTTCATAGAAGATGAAATTGTATTAAGATATACCCTTTTTATTATATAATCAAAGATTTTATAAACCATCAATAACAAATTTATCTTGTAACATAGGACGGTGTAAGGGAGTAAGCTCTTTAGAGTACAGCCCGGAATCTTTGATGATAAATTTTAAGTGTCCATTCTGTCCATGAGCGCAGTCCTATCTATCTTATATAGTAACTCTCAAACTCCCCTTTGAGATGTCAGCAAGTCTAACGGTGACATATTGATATTTATAACCTATTACGATATGATAAAAAATGAACAGTAGGCATGACATTAAAACTAGAGTCAGAATTGAAAATATCATCCATAAACTAGAATGTCTTGAGTTTTATTTAGATTTATGGTAAATAAGAACAAAGATGACATCGTTGATGGAAGACATGAAAACTGGGTTACAGATAGAAGAAGCGTAGAAGAAGAGCATTCAAACATGAGATACACATAAGAGCTAAGAGGAAGAACAACGCTGAATCTCAAGTAATCTGACAGGTTCGAGAATTCAATGGGGACGAATACCGTAAACGAAGAAAAAGAGTAGTCAAGCATAGTATAACAAAGGAAACGATGGCAACCTTCATCTTAAGGATCAGCTTA
Source organism: Thuja plicata (assembly GCA_018584345.1). Taxonomy (NCBI): domain Eukaryota; kingdom Viridiplantae; phylum Streptophyta; class Pinopsida; order Cupressales; family Cupressaceae; genus Thuja; species Thuja plicata. Next base: position 784,273 of record MU224223.1, read on the forward strand.
TCTAGAGGCTCGGCATCCTTGGCAAAAAGAGAAAGAACGAAGTAGACGACTTCAGTGATTTGATCATCGGCAGACAATAAGAGAGCAGCTTCTCTTCCTTGACCACTCAACTCCACTCCGGAGTACATTTCCGGATGGAATGAACCGTCTGCATTGCGCAAATGTAGAATCAGTTTTCAGCCTAACATGGTATAAATCAAGTACAGAAGACTAACTTACCAGAGGGTCTTAATTTGTTGGTTTGAACAACCAGTACATGGGTCATATCGTCCATGTAGCCATAATCATACTCCCCAGACCACGTCACCCATCCATCCAAAAGGCGGACAATAGTCCCCGTTTTCTGTTCATACTGCTCAAGGATTCCTTTAATCTCTTCCAAATTACTTTTCACTTCGTCCACAGAACTCAAACGCAACACACCTGATATTAAGTTTGGATCCCTCGGCAGTATTTTGAATGACAGCTTCTGGAATCCCATGGGGACACTGTTCAGCAATCAAACACAGAACCTGTGAATATGCCTTTGCCTTTCTATATGAGAAAATTTATAGAGATTCAAGCTTTATTGCGTTAAAGCACTATGTCACATTTCGTGTTACCATGTGACCATCACCGTCATGCGCGCTGCTATCCTTCACACAGAAGATATATAAAACAAAGACGTCTATTTAAAACAGAGGTTATCATAAACAAATGATTTGCTATGTCAACGAAAACCCATTAATCACTGTTTCATGGCCCTTAAAACATATTCTAATAAAGAATCTTTGGGCCATGATCGCAATTAACGGAGGTCACTAGCTGGTCACGTCTTTACATCGATTTAACTATGGCGATTTTCCCGGTCGTCACCACCCACTCTATGGTTGTTCGTGCTTTCACATTAGTCTATTACCACAAACCGTCACCAAATGATTCATCATATCTACAATAAATATGTTGTTTGAAATTTAATCTATTCTTTAATTTTTTAATTTTTTTTTAATTTTGTGTGATTAGGATTGTATTGGTGAGCTCTACACAATGACAATGGTTCTATCGAAAATAAATAAATTGTAGTTTAACACAATATTGTCACTAGTTTAAGATATTCCATCCGCTAAAAATGAAGCTAACTTGCTATCCATTCATTCATATTGTGTACGCAAAATCTCTCCTAGAAGATTTTTTCACACTCGGTATTTATAGTTTATTGAGGAAGCACAATAATTATAAATACATGCCCTAAATGGAAGAGATGTCAGTTTCAGGAGATATAAGAGAATGGGTTCACTACATTAGGATTGAGGAACACTAAGTGGGAAGGGGGGGGGCAGGGGGCGGGGGGGGGGGGGGGGGTTAATCAATGTTNGGGGGGGAGGGGTTAATCAATGTTCTAGTGCTTTTAAACTTATTAACTTGATTGCATAACCATAAACCAAATACAACTGAAAGTAAACAATGGAAACATAAGTAAAGCATCCTCAACATTATGACACCATAATTTTATCATGGAAACCTGGTTAAGGGAAAAACAATAGGGAGAATGGAACCCACAAGTAATTACTTGTACAGAAATAAGTGACCATGTTAAAGGTTTGAGTACATTTAGGGAATGTACATGCATTTAGGCACAATGCATAGAGCTCACTGCTTAGATTACAACATACAATAAGGCTCACTACCATGCAAAATGAGAGTATAATAATCCAACAAAAAAGAACTGATAAATAACATCAAATATTCCTCGAGAGTTCCATGTAAGTGCAAGGTAAATATCCTTATTTGATAGTCAAACCTTTGATTACTAATTCATCACAAACATACAACATATCATTATCATATCCAACAATCTTATATATAAAACATCTTAAAAACTTGAGCTTATATATCCATTACCAAATAATAATAACCCTAACTATCGACCTCAAAACCAATATTAGTAGCATGCAAAGTGTCTATGAGATCCATCATCAAAACATGTTCCCAACCTCAAACACAAGCATAGATGTCATCAAACATGTCATCTCTATCATCCCCAACTATCAAATGGATAGGATCATCGATCTAATAGGACCGCTCATTAATCCAGTACCCATCTATCTATGTTCTTCACTATACTTTGTATCTGAGACTCACAAAGTTGTAACTCGAACAAATGATAACATAAACTACTATGAACATAAACCAAAGAAGATAGTACTTCTATTAAGCTCCTCTTAGGTTTGCACCTCAAAAATTGATCATATACACCTCTACTAATCCATATATCGAACCTAGTATATTTTTTCAGTTATCCCATACTTAGCCAAATTTGTACTCTATCCTTTGGTATCATTATAGTATAACATGTCATCACCAGAATCATATATGGTTGCCATCGCTGAAAATATATAACTTAACAAGAGCAGTGTCTATTGCTAATAATCTCCCCATTTGGCATTGATGTCAACACTTTGTGAAAAATGACTAAGTGCCCAAACAAAATGCAAAAATGTCATACTCCAAAAGGATTTCTCCTTATCCAAAATTTAAACTCCCCTGAGCTAAATCTCTCAGTTTTACTCATTATCTCACCCCCTTTGAAATTAATGTCAAAGACTTGAAATCAAAAAGATTCTCCTACCAAAATCATAAGTAACTCCGCTATATAGAAGTTATCCACTATGTGTGTGAATATTGTACCTACAAATCTGTAACACAACACTTCAATACGTCATTAGATCAATGGTTAGCAACATCAAAATCAATTGAAAAACATAAGAAACCAAAGGAAGTCAAGATATTGCTTCCTAAATAATAAGAGTTTGATCTATCTATGAATATTGCTCTTAGAATATGCATTAGATCAGTGACAATTCAATACTAAAATGGAAGATTCAAACTAAATGTCATTAGAAGACATCTAAAATGATCAAATTAGCTTAATGCAATTGAATCAAGCATGAAAATGAAAGCATTTACTAAACATCTAGATTCAATTTAGCAACATAAATCTAATTCAAAATTCTAAAGTTATGGGATCATTTGGTCTCAAAAGTCACTCCTTTTAAAGAAAATGAGGTGAAATGAGTGGTTGAGATTGATTCTTGGTGAGTGATCGAGATTACTCCTTGCTTGATCCATGTGAGGTAAGCTATGTCAGTCCACTCCCATTAGTTCATAGATTGACTTTTCCCTTTGTGGTGAGTTGTAATTTAGGAGTGTTTATTTAATTCCTTTTAATTAATTACCTTAGCTAAGAGACTTAATGAGGTTGATTTAATTATAAGATATGGTAATCAATTAAGATTAATGATAGATTTAGTCATGTTAATGCTTGTTTTGAGGGATTTCAATAATTTTAGAGAATTATGGTACCAATCAAATAATCATATTAGCATAATTAAGAGGAAGATTTGTAATTAGGGAAAAAGGGGGACCCGGGTTGCGGAATCCCAATTTAGGGTGGTTACATTTGCCCCTCTTTGAATTGATCTGTGATCAATGTAGTGATTCAAAGAACGTCTGATGTTGACTTTAGAGAATGGTTTCATGATTGAAAATTCTGAGCTTGATTGAACGAAATTTTAGAGATGTTACCAATCTTTAACTTGATTGAACTAAGACTGACATAATGGAATTTGAACTTGATCTAACAAAGGTTGATTTGAAGAGATTAGTTTTGAACTTGACTGAACTAGAATTGATAGTACTGACTTCAAATTTGATTGAAAGGAAGTCACTAAGAAACTATTAAGAAATTTGATGTGATGATTTTGAATACTTGATAAATTAATCTAAAATGGTTTAAGAAAACATAGGCATAGATAATTGAACTAATGTGATTATTTGACAGTGCCAACTTGACTGAAGAAATCAATCATGCCCCAATTTGTTCGATGAAGAAGTCAATTTGATAAACATTCTAATTTGGAATCTTTGATTGCTTTGATGTAAGAAACTGACAGATTTTAGGTATGATAATGCCCCCTTGGGAATGAAATCAAAAGAAATCCTGGATTGAATAGTTGACATGGATAAGAAAGTGATGTAAAACATTATTGGATCAACAAGAGTCACTGATGAGATAAATTGGAGTGAAGATGTGATGAAGAGAACAAAATTTAACCAAGTTTGACTACTTTGTGATCAATATGTGAGAAATTGTAAAGTATGTTAGACCAATATTTTGATGAGTGAACACATATCATGCAATGTAAAATGCTTCGAAAAAAATTTCGTAACATTTCTGCATATTTGGATCAATTTTGCATTTATTTGTAGGACACGCGTAACTCTTCCAAAATTAATTTTGTGTTAAACCAACATGATTTTTTCCCATTTGAATGCTTTCCCAATAGATTTGATGAGAAAATGAGAGGGTTAGGACAATCGGCATAGTTTTCATTATGTCAAAAATAGGCCGAAGGGAGTTAAAATAGGCCCAAAAGGTCAATTTTACCATTCATTTTCACTTTTTACCATATTAATTTCTTGAGCTATAAACAGAATATAGTGGTCCCAATGGAGAAGCATCGATTTAAGATCAGTCATCATATCATAGACCTACACATTATGGGCCCCTGGTGAGTACATTGCAACCTTTCATTTTAGACCTTTCATTCAAATTCTTATTGCATATTGCACAAGTTATCAGCCGTAGAGTGTAGCATGGAATCTTGGATTCCAGATCGTATCTATTCAAACCCATGTCACATCTGGGGATCCTAAAAATCTATGATCACATCCTATCTAAATGGCATCACACCGCATGTTCATCAGAGGGTCATATATTGTCAAGGTGTCCCTTGTGTCAATCCAAATATCTAGCATCGCGTCGTGTGAAAATACAATCGCACCCTGTCTTCAGAGTCGCATCTTATCAGAATGGAATCATGCCTCAGATTGAGGATTGAATCATGTTAAAATAGGATTGCATCCCATAGAAAGATCATGCCCTATCAAAATAGGGTCGCATCTAGTAAACTGATGTCATACATGGATGATTTTTAAGTAAACTATTGCACTTGCCTTTTTCTTCTAGTCATAAAGATATATCTGTTGGATTTTGTTAGTGGTTTCTATAGAGCACTATGATAAAAAAAAAGGTCATCTTTTTGTTATGTCCTACAACCTGACCTAGGCATTGTCTCTTTCCAATGTTTGAGGCCTATCCATGTTCTACCCTTGTGAAAAAGGTTGACCTAGGATGAGCATCACCCTTTAGTCTCCCTTGATTAGGGACTTTAGTCGATTTACTTGATATAGGGTAAATCGAGGGTTGTTGACTGCTCTTGTCAAAAGATGGCACTCAAAGCATAACACCTTCCACCTTTGGATAGGTGAGGTCACCGTGATACCAAAGGATTTTTGAAATATCATGTAGATACTACTTATGGGATGATAGGTTCATTACGAGTCCAGTCTATCATAGCTATTACAAACGCTCAGAGGTTCTTTGCAGATCTTTCAATTTATCATGGGTACATGATGTAGGAGTCCATGTTAGCCCACTATTAGAGATTTCCTATATATATATATATATATATATATATATATATATGGATTGAGGATCGCATCTTGTTAAAATAGGATTGCATCCCATAAGAAGATCATGCCCTGTCAGAATAGGATCGCATCTAGTAAAATGATGTCGTACATGGCTGATTTTTCAGTAAACTATTGCACTTGCCTTTTCCTTTTGGTCGTAAAGATATATCTGTTGGATTTTTTTAGTGGTTTCTATAGAGCATTGTGATAAAAAAAAATGTCATCTTTTTGTTACCTAACATAGGCGTTGTCTCTTTCCGATGTCTGAGGCCTATCCATGTTCTACCCTTGTGAAATAAGTTGACCTAGGATGAGCATCACCTTGTAGTATTCCTTGATTAGGGAGTTTAGTTGATTTACCTGATATAGGGTAAATAAAGGGTTTTTACTACTCTTGTCAAAAGATGGCACTCAAAGCATAACACCTTCCACCTGTTGATAGGTGAGTTCACCGTCATAGCAGAGGATGTGTGGAATATCATGCACATACTATTTATGGGATGACAGGTTTATTATGAGTCCAGTCTACCATAGCTATTACAGACGCTCAGAGGTTCTTTGTGGATCTTTCAATTTATGATGGGTACATGATGTAGGAATACATGTTAGCTGGTTGGGCCAACATGCTTTAGGAGATGATTGGTTCTACACGTGCTACTTTGGTCGGGGTAGTTGTATTCTCACCCATTTATTTTGAGAGACGCATGAGATCATATATGATTCATTAAGGAGTATGATAGTTGGCATTTTGATACTACAAATCTGGGCCTGGGAGGATATCACAGTACCATGACCAATAGTTGAGAGATAGAGAGATCCTGAGGATCCTTAAATTTATATGTGTTCAAGATATATCTACCAGCCCCACTTTTGTAATCTCAAGTACTCGTGGCATCTTCTTGATGATATCACTGAGGTTGAGTGGCAACCATATCTACATTTTGAGGAGTGGGCTACAGATTAGTGGCTCATGCCATATTTATTATAGAGAAGGTACCTCATTGGTCACACAAGGTATATTGGTGAGCAATTCATTATTACTTGGGTATTCAGAGAGTATGGTAGGGTACAGGGTAGACCATAGGATCATGCAGTCTATGTCTATATTAGAGACGAGAATGCACAGTGGGGATCTTGACTAGTATATAAGACTTATGTTTAGGAGGTCGTACAAATGGTTCAGGTAGGTTTGGATTATCTATTAGATATTGCAGATGGGGGGATCATTGATGAGTACAAGGACTATCTAGATCAGAACCCATTTCCACAGTTCATAACCCCAGAGGAGGTGGCACCATGTATAGAGGAGGCCTTAGACTATGATCATGTTCATGATACTCTTGTCGGTGGCCAAGGAAGAGGAGATACGGGTGGCAAAGATGGAGGTGGAGATGGAGGTTGAGGTAATAAAAGTGGTGCTGGTAGGGGCCCTCCTTGAGACAAAGACCAGAGACATGGTTGAGACGATGGGGATGACAAGGGTGGTGGTGGAGAGAAGGGAAGGCACACCTGAGTGAATTTTATTCCTCCATGAAGGGATCTAGGACTATCACTTACAAGGAAGAACCAACAATAGTGACCATCAGGTCAGGTAAAGACTAAGGAGAGTAGTGGAAATGGTAGGCCTCCTCCTTAATAGAGGCAAAGATGTAGACCCTCTGTTACATTGTGAGAGGGACAAAGAGAAGTTTCAATCTTAGATTACTTCCTTGGATGCATTTCTAGCAAACATGGATAGGAAATTTGATACATTGAGATCAGAGCAACATTAGTAGGTAGGTGCACTTAGAGAAGAGAGATAGAGATATCAATATGGGGATAGATTGATAGTTGAGAGAGATCTTTAGGCTCACACTCCCACACATCAGGGACAAAGGGAAAATTATTGTTTTTGATAGATAAAAGCAGCAAGAGGGTGCTGGCCCAAGAACAGGGGACTAGAGGCACATTAACAGCAGGTTAATGGCACAGTCGAAGTAAGTAGCAAGATTTTACTGTTAACACCAGCTTCTA
>MU224223.1:800033-818314 GCA_018584345.1 Thuja plicata
TTATGATTAATAGGAAGAGGCATGTCCTTTCTTATAAATAATAATGAATAGACATGTCCCATGAAGCGACATGTCTCTCCTAGCCTCATTCCTAATATAAATGAAAGAGAGATTGTTGCATTTGGAATACACATACAAAATAGAGTGCTATTACATTTGCAGCTATCCTAAAACTTAACAATGCAATTCCTGAGTGATCAGTGTTTTTCGAGTGCTCAACATTGCCCGAGGGACCAACATCGCCCGAGTGACAATTTATCACTTGAGCAGACTTCTAGACCCAAGTGACAGTTTGAAGCCAACCTTGCATATATTGTTAAATATCATTTTTTTTATTTCAAGCCGACTTGTAGAGTTATTTTTTTGGATAAGACATATATGTAAGATAGTGTGTTCTATCCAAAATTGAAGGAATGTATATATGTATGAAATATATGTATATATATAAGAGTAAGACATGAGAATGTAATTTTGATTAAAGAGAAGAAGTATTCAGCACACCATAGTCTCATCTATCAGATTCAGGTGATCAGTTATATTCAGAAGGATCTTATTCAACAATCATAGCTGCATAGAGAAGATCATCAATTGGTTCATTCTCACAGGTGGATCAGAAAAATACTTTAACAAGGTTTACCTAATAGTCCTTTTTCTAAATATCTTAATAGAGTTGCATTAATTATTGTATTGTACAAAATCCTTTAACAAGGTGGACCTAACAGTCCTTTCTATGCTCCTAACAGGGCAGACCATCATAAGTGGTCATTATGAGCTTTAACATGCTAAATTTATACTATAGTACTAAATCTTGTGGGTATCATCCCCACCCTAGTTTTACTTTCTTTTGGAAGGTTTCTAGGTAACCAAATATTGTGTTATGTGTTGTGTATGATTCTTTAGTTTCAAGTTCTATGGATGCAAACAAATAAGTTAATTAGTCATTGGGCACATCATATATTTCCAATAATCGGTATCAGAGCAGTAGTTTTCTTATCAAAAGTTTAACATCTTGAGAAAAGATCAGAGGCTTTGGAAACATACAAACTAGAAAAATCCATATAGAATGAAAAGATAGACCTTAAATTTGCCATGGATCAGATCATGAAACTTAAAGACCAGTTCTCTCTTTCCCTAAAAAGAAGAAAAGAATTAGCTAGATGAATGACAAGAACTATATAGAAGAAAGAATTGAAGGGTTTTGCAAGGATAGAAGTTATGAAGAAACTGACGCATTCATTGAAGAATTACTTACAAAGAATCTCACTTTACATGAAGAATTTAGAAAGTTCAAAAGAGAACAGGAAATTCATTCAATCAAAATATGTGAAGTCATGGAACTAAAGAACAAAGAAGAAGATGATAGAAATATAGCACAAGAAGATAAAAGAATGTTGAGTACAAGATTAGAAGAAAAAGAAAAATAAATCTAACACTTGTCACTTCAGTAATCTGATTTGGTAAGTCAACTCAATAATGCAACATAAGAAGTTGCCAATCTAAGGACAGAAAATGAAAGACTACATAATGATGTCAATGTTGAAAAGAAAACAAATTAAAGTATGATGAATTCACAAACTAGCATGGATTGGGTAATATAATTCATACATCATGGACATACTTGATTAGGTTATACTGAACAAGGTGAATCCTCACAGCAAGGAGCTCAAAAGAACAACAAGCCTAAATTGAATCCTTGTGGTAAGTTAGGGAACACAACAAATAAATGTTGGAGCAATGGAAAGTCAAAATTTAATGGTAAATGCTATAGTTGTAAAAAACATGGACATAGAGAAAGTGAATGCAAAGAGAAACCTAAGTTTGAAGGAAATTCTACAAGTGCAACAAATAAGGTCATAGATCTTCCAAGTGTAGAACTAAGAAGTGGAATCTTGCTGAATAATTAGCCAAGGCAATTTTTGGTTGGGATTACAACACATGGTACAAATGTTTTCATTATGGTAAATATGGGCACATTGGTGCAAATTGTATGAAGAATCACTTTAGAAAAAGGGATCCTACTAAGAGATGTTATGTGTGCAAGAAACTTGGTCATCTAAGCAAGAACTGTATGAACAGAGAAAAATTTGATACTAGTTTTAAGAATGGAAAAGCTAAAGTCTATGAAATAAGATCTCAGATGAGTCATAAATGGGTAAGGAAGTCTCCTAATAATTCATATCAAAGAAACAAAGGATGTAATGACACCCAAAATAGTGATCTAGGTGGATCTCTCATTACAAAATAGGAATGTAAGGAGATGACTGGAATTGTGCAATACAAGCCATCATACATCAGTTACAGATAAGCTAGCAAGTCCAAATCTACATATTGATGCATGAGGACATATTATAGTTCTACCTAAGTTATAATGTTAGTAACACCTAAGCTACTCTAACTTAACTGAGCTAAGTCGAGAAGTATTGATAATTGGAAATTTATTTTCACCCAAGCTGCTAAGTGAATCTTGGAGAAACACCCAAGTCATGTCAGCTACTATGTATGTAGCATTAAATGAAATACTCTAATGGTTAAAAATATCTTATAAATGAAGGATTGTAAATATTATTGCCTACAAATTTTTTCACTTTACAGGTTAATTCAGAGCCCTTAGAGATTTAGTGTGAATTTATGATTGAAAGTGAAGTTTGATCATTTCATTCGAACAATATGGCATCTACTTCTAGAAACAAGGTCAAGAAAGGTTCTGAGATGTTTGTCAGAAATGTAATTTGTGATCCTCCAGTGTTTAAGCTTCATCCAACAATTACAAAGGAGATAGACCTAATGAGAACTCATTCCCTAATTCCTCTGAAAGTGTTACTGGTTAAAGAGATCCAAAGCTTCTATCACTAAAACATACAGGAGCTTGGAACCATTGAGATGAATAAATCATATGATGCATTATGTACAAATGGGAGTCTAAAGCCTGAGCATAAGCACATAGAAACCAAGGGTTTGACACACATCATGCACATGTCGAGGAATTTCTAGACAAAGTGGATGAGATATTTTCTTAGCCATGTCAACGACATGCACCTATGGTTAGAACATCCTGTGAAGATCACGAAGAAGATAATTCGCCATTTCACTACGTTTCCTATGCTAGAAAATCCAAAATCTACCAAAAACCTAACCTGGGATGACCTAGCTGAGTTAACTCTTGTTGAGTGGGATGGAAGAGGCATGATACTTAATGGAGTAACTAATATGGAATTGAAATTTGTAATTCATGTTATAGCCCACAAGATATACAGTTCAAGCAGACCCAACAATGTTCTGTGTGAAGTTGTTGACCCAACATACAAGTGGTGAAGAATAATTTGGTATTCGGCCTAGCAGAATTACAGCTCATCCAGTTGAGAAAGAATATGGAAAGAATCTAAGTATCCAAAACCAATTCATGTAAGTTCGGTTCTCTTGTAATCTGCACACTGTTTTATGTTGAGAAGTTCTTTCCCTCCAAGAGAAAATTATCATGGAAGAAGGAAATTCCAATAATCCATCAGAATAATGAATTCCTAGCTGAGTTAGGAGATAACTTTGATAACATTATGGATGGATACTTTGAGAATTTCAAATAGAAGATGCAGAGTAGGTACATAATTCCTAAAAAACTAGTTGAATAGTATAAAGATGAAATGTTTTTCCTAGTTGATTGTGATAAGGTTTATATACAATAAGTAAAGCCTAGGGTTGCATGGGTAAAGCCCCTTCCATATGAATTCAACATAGATGACAAAAGAGATATCATAGAGGCTCTTGTAAATGATCTTTCCAATCTGAAGGCACCCTACTTTGGAACATATGAAGAAGCTCAGAGAAGGATATCTTTGGAGATTGAGATTCTAAAGATTTTGAAAAGAGGAAAGAAGAGGCTTGATACATTTAATAAGAAGTATGTCAAGACCTCTAACTCTCCTGCCATCTCTTAGAGTAAAGAGGATAATGTTAATAGAGGATGTTGAATCTAAGGAAGAAAATGAAGAGACTGGTATTGAACCTCCTTTGAAGAAGAGGAAGGAAAAAGCCAAGAAGAAAAAGGCAAAAAACACTACCCCTGTTATCACCAGGATGAGATCAAGGAGAAGACTTGTATTGGGTCAATATGAGGATGATGATGAAGAGGCTGATACTGTGGTTTTCATGAAACCAAAACCCTCACTTGATCAAAAAATTGAAGAACTAAAAGAAGGAAGAGGTATGAGTTCTTTGAAGTCATTGAATTAGGCTTCTAGGACTAAGGAAGAAAATAAGAAGATTGAAAAAGCAATAGTGAAGAAGATGGAAAATGGAAATATGACCCCTCTAAGATAAAGAGTCATATAACTGAATACCTATTCAAGGCAATCTCTATTCCCTAGAATGATGCAATCCAAACTGAAAAGGACATAAGGGAACAAACATTGAAGCAAGTCATGCTTGCAATGAAGGGAAAAGAAGTAAAAGAGGCCTTGAGTATATATCAAAATAACAACACCCCCAGATTCAGGGCATTCCAAATACTTAACAAAAACATAGAAGATGTAGTTCAGCGTGCCACATTAGTATGGAAATAAATATTTGAGATAAAAGAAGAAAATGTTAAGGCAGAAACACTGAGTACAGACCCTCCATAATAGGAAAATGATGATATATTACCCAAGGTACAGACTATTGAAGAGTCAAATGCTGAGAATATTGTAGTAGAGGTAATGGAATCATTACCCCAATCTCCTATCGAGAATATAGTACCTCTGAGCAAGGACAAGGTTGCAAAATCCACATCTGAACAAGTAGAAACTGAGCACCAGGCTCTGCTTACTACTGAGCCAAGCATACCCGAGTCACAGAAAGACAACGTAGATATTTCTACTGCCAATTTTGACTCATCGGTTAACATTGATTCAACAATTGGTACTGTAAAGGTCAACTACTTTATTGGATTGAATATTGAAGAAAAGGATGAGGAAGGTAAAGGTAGAAATACTAATGAGATAGATCTTGATGAAGAGATTGTGATTCCAAATTGGCATCAATCCAACTTATCTATAGAGAAAATGGACATTTTGGGAGAACTTTGAAAGAAAAGAGCTACACAGAAAAATCACTAAAAGGAAAAGCAAAGGAATAAAGTACTTGAAGATGTCAAAGGCATATTTGTAGATGCATTGTAGATTGAAGTTAATGAGAGTGACTGAATAATGGACCAACTTGTTGACATTTTCCACAAGTTCAACATAGATATGAATGGTTAAGAGAAGTTACTTGAGAAAGAAAAAAATAAATTTGAGAACAAGGTTCTAGAAAACATTGCAAAGAAGATTGCAATTGACTAGGTGCAGCTTAACAATATCATCAGCACTCTAGAAACCACCGTGACCAATGTGGTAGCAAAGTTTGTAAAGTTAAGTGACACCTCTAACTTCACTATGGAGATCAACAACAAGATAATGAAGATTGATGTAGACATGAAGGAATGTGGAAGGCAGTTAGCACTTAAACCAAGCACTAGTTTAGCTCACTTCATGAAGATCATGTATTTTAGTGATCTATAGACTGAATTGTTGAGAGAAGAAGCCAGAACTAGAGATTCACTTACAACTATACAAATTTAACTTCTACCACACATGGATGGAATTTTGAAACACATAACACATGCAAAGACACTCATTCATGACAACAATTTCTCAGTTGTAGAGCTAATGATATAGTTGTCTATAGAGCTACGAATTGAATTGGACATCATAAAGGTACATAGTAATTGGGACAACACTTTGTCTCTGATTTTGAAGGTACATAGTGATTTCCTATCCTACTTTGGAATAACCTTGTAAATAAATTTTTTGGCATTTTTGTCAAAAATAAGGGGGAAATATCATTAAATTGTAATAAATGGGAAATATCATTAAGGAAACACATGTACAGTGGAACAATGAAGAAAATATACTTTACAAAAACATTTTTTGAAAAACACAAAAATAGATTTAGTTGGACCCAAGTAGCACAAGTAGTGTCAAAACCCGAGAAGACGGTACGAGGGAGTTTTGACATATCAGATACAAAATTGAATGATAATTGTTTTTGTCACTAATGCCAAAGAGAGAGATTGTAGACCTTATGGCAAGACATATTTTCAATTAGTTTTAAAACACGTAGTCATCTTGTGTCGACTGAGAAAGAAAGCATTATGCAAGTATCGAGTGATCATTGTTTCCCAAATGATCAACATTGCTTGAGTGACTAGCATCACCTGAGTGATCAGTATGACCAAAGTGATCAGTATCTCCCGAGTGACAATTTATCACTCTTATCCAAAATAACAACATATAGAAGAAAACATACAAATAGGAAAAGATTGCATTTTTAGGGGTCCAATTAACATTATCCTTCAGGTACCATTGATTAACATTTCATCATTGCATTCATTATCAAATATTGTCATTGTACTCTAAGTGTTTATCACATTTCAAAATTTCAAACTTATAATTGATCAATTACATTGTGCATTCAAAAACAAAGTAATATACAAGTCTCTATTCATATTTCACATTTCATGTCAATCACAAGAGTACATTTTCAGAAATGGAAAGCATAATAGAAGTACAGAGTAGGGGTCCCATGCATTGCCTTGTTGGGTGTTGGTTTTCAGTTGGTTGTTTGTCAAGTCCTAGGTCTTCATCTTCATCAAGTCTTTAGGATTTTACCTGGACCATGGGAGAAAAAATGGTGTTAGATCCAGCTGGATCTAACCAATGCATGAAACAACAACAACATACAATCAATTCTTCTAATGTTGCATATCAATCTGAAAAATTCAATGTAACATGGAAATGTGCATCCACACTAAGTGAAGGATGGTATTAAAGGGAATTTTTATAAACATGAAACCTTTTAATATTAATAATCATTTTGATATATGTTGTTTTGTGAAACCAGATATCTAAATATAAGGGACTTAGTAATTCCATCTGAGAAACCCTTTTTCAGTATTAGGTCAACATGTTAGTTTAACAAGCACAAAAAAGTCAACCAATATTCATAAATGAGTTCTATCTCAGATAACACTAACCCACAGACATTAATTGGTTCGTTTTGTTTTTTGACCTAACAGATTGATTGGTGATATATGTGCAATAGATGAACAAGTAATTGAGTACAGATCAAAAGAGAAATGCAGAGGAAAAGATGCAGATGCATAAAGAGTTAATGATGCTGTAGGAGACACATGAGAAATGAAGGGTTTTGAATAAATATACAGAAATAGAAGAGGAGGTGTTCACTATCGTCATGCAAGGAAAAATGAGAGTAATGTTGTTACAGTAAGTATGTAAATGAAGGAAGGGCATATGAATTGAAATCATTTGAAAAAAAACAATATTGGAAAATGATGCCTAATGATCAACCATGTTCCATATTACTTGCATATATGAAGTGTTACTGTCTATGCCTACAAAATAATAGGTTTTGCAAAAAATGGGGATACATAACAGAATTGAAAAATTGCATGTGGGCTGCAATAAAAGAACAGTGAGCAAGAATTGCAAACAATAGTATGTTCATGGGCTTTCATGAAGTGAGCATTCACATAAAAACTACATTATGAGCAAGCAAAATAGAGTGCATTCATTAGCTAAACAACTCAAATGATGCTATGGTTCATCGTGCATAAAAAGAGTATAGTATCCATATGCCTAATGCAAATTTGAAGTGATATTTTATGTAGGGTATTGAGAAAATACATCTTATTCTAGTTTATTAAGATATAATGTTCATCATATATACAATACAAGGGATAGAGGCATGCTAATGGAATATACATGTTTTAATAGGGTTCCTGTTATAAAGTATTTTCCATGGGAGTCACGATCCCGTGCTCTAACCCCATGGGTGATATCTTTTATATAATTAAATAATAGTGTGTTTCTTTGCACTAAGAGTAACGACACTCTCAGAGTGTTTAAACATGTAGTATTTTCAAATTTGGTAAAATATGCTCACAGTTTCACCAATAGAATAGAATGTTGTTTGTTTTTATAACATTATAAACATGTTGGAAAAGAAAAATTTATATGTTTCTCAGACAGAACATAGAGATGGAGTTCGGCCTTGGTAGAGGGACATGTTTTGTGCTTATGACAGTGTTGTCATGTTTGAAAACATTAAGTGGAGTGCATTTATGTACAAACAAGACAACCATAGAAGAAACCTAAGATCATATTGAAAACCAAAACAATGACAAACTTGCACATGTTTGAGTTCACTTCCAGATCCACATTGATAGCAATGTGGGTATCTTTTTTTGTTGACATTTATTTAACACAGTAAGAAATGATGAAGAGCACGACAGCAAGCCAAGCAACAGAGAGTAACTCGAAGTGGGATTAGTGTTACATAGTGGAGCTGCATGGTGGAGTTTCAAAATGAGCAACAACAAATTCAACATACAAAGAACTAACATCAAAACCAAGTTTGCTACCAGAGATGTATATCTTTTAAAATCTTAAAAAGATGGAGTTATTAAAACTCAATGTTATGCATTTATTTCAAATAAAGATGTAGAGTGAACAAGAATGTGAGGGTAACTTATCTATAGGAGAAGTGACAAGGAGGTTGAGTTTGAAATGTAGATAATATGCCATGTGTCATGGGTAGAATCCAACTGAGGAAATGGAGCCCGAGCTTTGTATGTTCCAGTAGACAAAGTTGTGGCCACTGCAAGCTTCATTCATAGTTCACCATAAACTGGGGATGAGTCTGAAGCTGTGGTTGAGATATGCCAAGTTTTGAGACTAAATTCCATGGATAACTCCATGCCTCTCAACCATAGTTTAGACTTAGTCCAAGCTTACACTGGTTTTTAAAAAACTATCAACTTCAAGCCTGAGTTCAAAACATGCAGCCAACACCATTTGTTATGGCATTAAAACCTTATAAGCCCGAGCTATTCAAGTATTCTCATGTTTTGTTGTATAGTGAAAGCCACAGGTCTTAACTCATAGTTTACAGAGCCCGAGCTCTTTTACTCCAAATTCAATCGAACAAACCTCAAACTCCAGATAAATCCACAGAAGGTGTCATATGTCATGGCAAACAAAGCTCAAACTCAGGGTTTCCCATAGAGCCTGAGAAGCCTGAGCTTCTTCATATAATTAAGATGTAGATATAGTGTCATGGATTATGGATTCCAAGTTGTAGTTTCAACCAAACATGACAGTGCCACAGAGAAAACCCTAAGTGCAATGAGATGAGAAACACTATGCAATGTGTTTTACCCAGTTTTTGAATCCACTGCCAAATGGAGTTAATGCATTGTTAGTTCACAGTGCCTCAACATTCCCCAAGCAGTGCCATGATAGTACTTTTGTGCCATGAAGACAATAGTCTATCTTTTTAGTGAGTGTCTTTGTGTCAAATATGAGTTGTTGTCAAGCATGGAGCAGAAGTTACCTCAAATTAGCTATACTATGGTCAGGTTTCTAGGAAGTTAGGGTTTGTTCATAATATGGTGTCAACTTAGTGGAGTTAGGTTTCCTTACTATGGTGTCGGGTTATTTGTTGGGGTTTATGCATTTAGGGTTATGCATATTTGATATATCATGTAATAAGGTTGGTGAATGTGTAGAAAGATGTATCTTTTATGTAATAAATTTAGGGGTCTTGATTAAGACTAAATTTAGGGCTTGATTTAAGGAACTTATTAAGCCATAGGTTTTGTGATTTCCTATTGTGGAGGACTTTTGGAGGGAGATGATTTTCGAAATTGGGCCATATGGGCTATATAGTTAAAATTTTACTTCATGTTTAGGGGTTGCAAGTTTTGGAGAGAGGGCTAAAAGTGAATTCATTGTTCCTTGATGGCTTGGAAATCCTTTTGTAACCAATTTGTCATATTTTGAGAAGAAATAAAGCATATGATTCATTTTTTTACATATTTTGAGATTCAAAATCTTGTTTTCATCTTTCTTTGCAAGTGTTTTACTTAATTGATATCCAAGAGAAGTGAGTGTATCCATATTCCTCCTCAAGGTGATCAACAATTCAAAGCCTTGTGAGGAATTTGTATGTTTGTTTCCTGGTCAAGCTATTTGTGGTTCAACCCTAGTAGTGAGATTTGTTAATGTATATGTTGAGTAGTGATATTAAGTATCAAGCCTTTGATATATGAGTAGGAATTATTGTTTTATCTTTAAGACAAAGTTTGAACCCATTTTTGGTGTATCACCCCATGTTTACTTCAATTTTTTAAAGCTTCCTTCTTCCCTTTCCTCATTAAGTTATCAATCAGGAGGTGATATCCCATATCAAATAGTAACTGACCTAGAATCCAGAGACTCCTTCTTAATCATAGTCCACCAACAACTAGAGAAGGTTTCCATTTTAGGATAGAGTTTATCAAAGCCCCAATGCCTGTGTTTGGGTGGTAATTCTAAACCTCAACAGTTTTTGGCATGCCCAGTGGGACTCCTTGTGATACATGAACAAAATCCAAACAAGGAGTGGAAAAGAGTTTGAGTATTTGCAGTTATCACATACTAGGAGAGGAAGAAATTTACAGAGAGAGCCTAGAGGTCCAAAAGAACTCTCCTTCCACCCTGTAGAAAGGGGTAGGAAGCCAAGAAGACCAAGGAAAAGAAGATCTAAGAGAATTTCAACTCCTCCCACTTACTACGCTGATTTACCAGATTCAGATCAAGAATCTTCAGAAAGTCCTCCATCACTTCAATTTCAAGTTGTTCTTGATAAACCATTAGAAGAAGAATGACCAACAACTGCAAATTTCATTGCACCACTACCAAGGATGGATAGGAGGCTTCTATTTGTGCCATTTGATCAAGGTAGTCCTTTAAGGATTGCAAATCACAACATACCATTAGCAGCATTCAAAGGACTACCATATTTCATAGGAGAAGGACAAACAACATCTATTGAGCACATTATAGATATTTCTTCTCTTTGTAATATCCATCACATAACAAAGGAGGATGTAGGTTTGAGGTTACTAGATGCATCATTTAAAGGAAAAGCATTGGAGTCATTCTAAACTCTCTGAGTTGGATCCATTGCTACATGGGATACATTAGGCACGAGGAATTGTCTAAATTTTTTGAAGATAAATCTGATAATCTTTCTTTCGTGGAACAACTAACTACTATTAAAAGGGCTCCACAAGAAGAGATAAGTGATTTCAATCTTAGATTTCATAAGACTTGGAATAGGATTCCTGCCACTATAACACCCTCTACCGAATATGCATTTTTGTACTTTCTTAAAAGCTTGAATAGTGATATTTCAGTAATGATCCAATCCATAGGGGGGAATTCTTTACCTCAAGCTTTTGATTTTGCAATTAGGGCAGAGAATATCCTTATTTAGGTAGGGAAGATAGCTCCTAGTCCAGCAATGCCTTTCTTTCCTAGTATCCAATCCAATATGCCATTAATTTCTCCACCTTTGGCTCCATTGTCATCTTACAAAATTGAAGAGATGATGCCTATTGTACCTTCTAATGAGTTTCAAAGCATAAAAGACAGCCACTAAAAGATTGAGAGTTTATTAAAAACCTTTTGAAATTAGTTGGTTAATTGTAAAAGCCAACAAACCCAAAGCAATCCAATAGCCCATACTAAAAACCATTTTTCTATTTCTTCATCCCAGCAGCCTAACCAACCCATTTACCAAGGCACAAGAAGCAATACCAAGGAAACAACAATTCAAATAGGAAAAATTGGAACCAAAGGCCTTGTGGACCTTATAATCCTGCACCTCTTAATACTATTAGGGATATTGTTCCTAACCAAAATTATCTTTCTTCTGATTATGAATGGTGCTATCCTTGTAATAAACCCCACAATCAGTCTATGTGCACTAATGGGGTTCTTAATCAAGCCCTAATGGTTCAGAGTTTGATTTATTCACAACCCACTACATCCACTGATGAGACTTAACAACACTCTAATCCAACTACTCCAGACACTGCATTTTTGAATTGGCAAGAGGAATAATTCTATGGAGTAAGTGATGATTCAGCTATATCAGCAAACACAAGAGCCAAAAAGAGAGCTCTAGAATTAGAGTTGTCATCTACTAAGATTGCTACTACAACTCAATCACAACTCACTCCTTCTGTTTCTATTGTAAAGGGGTCCTCTACTCTTGCAAACAAATAAACACACCATCAAAGGCAGGAAGACTAGACCATTGGTAAATCACCTCAGAAGGTACAGTTTTTTGTTCCTTATAATAATGTTGATAACATGAAGAAGATGAATGTTTCTATTTCTATGTGGGATTCAATAGCCATTCCAGGACAAGCTGAATTATTGAAGGAGGAGCTATCTAAAGGGATAGAAAGTTCACAACAAGTTGTTCAACACCCTCATAGAGTGGTTATGGTTAATTCAGAGACCTTTAAAGTTAACAAAGCAATATCTAAAGAAGAAAAGAAACCGATTAAAGTGCAACAACTACCACCATAAGTGAATAAAAGGAATGTAGATTTGAAGCAATCGACAGTGATAGTTGATAAGAAGCCAGCAAATATGCAAAAAATAGCAGAAAAGGAAGGTAAGAAAATTGCAAATAGTAAGCCTCCTCCTTTTTATGTTTTTTTGATTATTGGAAATAGATTAGCACATAATTGTATGGTAGACAGTGGTGCAACCAGTACTATCATGCTAAATAAAATAGCTGATTTCTTAGATTTAAAGTATGAACCCCTGGAGAAAGGAGTAGTCCAACTTGATGGTTCTTCAGTCAAGACCTTAGGGGTTGTTAAAAATGCAAGCTTGACCTTACACTCATGTCCAAATTTTGCAATTTCTCAAGATCTTTTTGTCATAGATCTACCACCCTATTTTTCCCTATGTTTGTCAAGGGACTTCACAACCAAAATATATGGATATTTGTCATTTGATTGGTCCCACTTATATTTCACAACTAGATATAGTACTAAGGTAACCATAAAATTAGAGTTATGGGCCAAAGATTACATAGAGTCTTATAATCCTAGCCTCATTAACGCAAGTTGTGTGATCATGGATCTAGATGAGATCAATGAAAGTTCAACTTATAAAACACAAACATAGGAGTATCCTTATATTGTTCTGGGTGAATGGGGCAGCTAGAAATGATCAAGATGATGATGTGTTTGATGCTAGATTTGGTAATTATATGATGTTAGAATCTGATGCAATTTTTCCTAATCTGATTAAAGATCAATGTTTTGAATCTAAATTATCTAACAAGCTATGAGACTTATACTTTGATGGATCTAAGAATAAGGCTAGTATTGGTGTAGGAGTTATGCTAGTTTCACCTCATTAGGATAAATTTTATGTTGCATACAAGTTATCTTTTCCATGCTCTAAAAATATAGTTGAATATGAAAGTCTTATTTAAGGTTTAGAGTGGGCAAGGAAAAGAAGGATCAAATACTTAAGGGCATTTAGGGATAGTGAGTTGATAGTAAAATAGGTGAGAGGTATTAATGTTGTTTAAAATGATCTTTTAAAGTTGTATAAATCCAGAGTTTCTGATATTTTGTATAATTTTGATGCATTTAACCTCATTTCTATCCCTAGAAAGAAAAATACGCATGCTGGTAGGTTGGCTGGTATTGGTGCTCATGTTTCAATTACTGAAAATAAAAGAAATATCTCAGATTAGTCACATGTCCAAATTGTTGTGAGGCCATCTATCCTAGACAATGATATCAATTGGTAGGTGTTTAACATTGATGAACATATTTTAAGTTTTATTATTGAAATAGAGGACTTCTCAGCTTCTAACAATGATAATCTCATACTGCAAATGGAAAATCAAATCATTTAGTTGAAGACTAACAAGCTTCCAAAGGGATTGGTCAGCCTAGAGTCAGCTTTCAACTTTGATGATCAATTCAGAAAGAATAAAACCAGCTTGCTGATTAAGGAAGATCGCTATGAAGAAGTGGAGATATTTAGAGACAAGTATTTGAAGGTTAGTAGCATTAATTTTCCTGAAAAAAATGAATTGTTTATTGATTTGTTTAGAGAATATAATGATGTGTTTGCATGGGATTATGCTGACTTGAAATTATTTGATCCTCAATTAACCCATCATACTATAGAACTAGATCCAAATACTAGGCCTATCAGACAAAGTCAAAGGCCTATTAACCTCAAGTTAGAGCCTTTAATGTTGAAAGAACTCAATAAACTTCTGCATGGTGGTATCATATTTCCTATCAAGCATACATCTTGGGCTTCAAATCTAGTTCCTATGAGGAAAAAGAATGAAGAGATAAGAATTTGTGCAGACTTTAGAGATCTTAACAGGGCATCTCTAAAAGATAGGCACCCTCTTCCTTCTATGGAACATATACTTCAATATGTCTTTGGTTCTGAGAGATTCTCCTTCTTGATGGTTATTCTAGCTATAACCAGATATTAATAATAGATGAAGATCAGTCCAAAACTAATTTCACCGCCAAATGGGGTACAATGGCTTATAGAAGAATGCCATTTGGATTTTCAAATACTGGAGCTACATTCTAGAAAGAAATGGACATGGCTTTCAAGAATTTGATGTACAAATTTTCTCTAGTCTACCTAGATGATGTCACAATTTACAACAAGCTTGCAAACCAGCACTTAGATCATATGAGACAAGTGTTACAAAGATGCAAAGAGTTTGGAATCTCTCTTAACCCCAAAAATTTTGTTTTTACAGTACATGAAGGTAAGATTTTATTATACCAAGTGTCTAAAGAAGGCACAACTATTGATCCTGAGAGGATTTATGCAATTCTGGAATTATCATAGCCAAAACATAAGAAGAGGTTGCAGAGTTTCATTGGAAGGATAAATTTTGTTAGATTCTTTATTCCTAATATTGCTAATTTGTTGAAACCTTTGACTGCCATGTTAAAAAAAGATGTACCTTTCAGCTGGACTTCTAAGGGGAAGAGGAGTTTTGAATAGATCAAGCAGGCTTTATCTTCAGCCCCTACTTTAACTAATCGTGATTTCTCTAAGGATTTTATTTTATATGCTTATGTTGGCATTGACACTATTTTAGCAATGCTGGTGCAAAAGAATGAGGATAAACAGGAGAAACCAGTTGCATTTTTTTAGCAAAGGTATGGATAATTATGAGAAAAGATACAACTTTGTAGAGAAACATGTACCAGCTGCTATTAAAGCCTTAAAAAAGTTTAAGCATTTGGTTGCTAGGAATAGAATACATCTAATGGTTTCACACCCTAGCATTAAAGAGTTTTTATTGAACAAGGATGTCAATGAGAAGAGGGAAGGATGGATAACAAGAGTTATGGAGTATGATGTGCAAATCCATGTGACTAAGTTGGTTAGAGAAAAAGGTTTATGTGCTCAGATGGCAGAAGGAGAAGAGAAAGTCAAAACCACTGAAGAGGTTGCCTTGCCCCAAGGTAATTCTGTACTTAGCAATGATTCATCATCCTGGTTATCAAATATGACCAGATTTCTACAAACTAGTCAATGTCCAATAAATCTTGATAAAGCCAAAAGAAGATACTTCAGGTTACAATCTATTCCTTATGTTCTAATTGATAATACTCTTTATAGGAAATATTTTTCATGTATGCTTCTCAAATGCATAGAATATGTTGATCAAAACAAGATTTTATCTGAATTCCATGATGGATCTTGTGGAGGGAATTTCATCCGTAAAACTACAGCCTGGAAAATTCTAAGAGCTGGCTATTATTGGCAAAATTTATTCAAAGATGCTCATTTTTGGGAAAGAAAATGCCAAAAGTGTGCTATGTTTGCAGGAAAATAGAGGTTGGCAGCATTGCCATTAAATTCAATCATTGTGGATCAACTATTTAATAAATGGGGAGTGGACTTTATAGGTCCAATAAATCTTAATTCTAGTGCAGACGATAAGTGGATCTTGAATGCCACAAACTTCTGCTGACTAAAGGAATCTACTGGATCTATTGTGTCAAAATTCTATGATGATATTGTAACAAGGTTTGGGGTCCCCCAGTCAATAGTGTTAGACAATGCTTTAGCTTTTATTGGATCAGATATAACAGAGTGGGCTGTCAAAAATGACATTTATTTAAATTCTTCTTCTAACTATTATCCTCAGGGTAATGGTCTTGTAGAATCTACCAATAAAAACCTAATTAGGATCATTAAAAAGACTCTAAAAGGAAATAAGAGGGATTAACACTCTAAACTGAAGGCATCCTTATGGCTAGATAGAATAACACCTAAATAGGTTATTGGGAATTCACTTTATGTCCGGGTTTAAGGTAAAGAGGCCTGATTGCCAATTTCTACAGAATTTCTAGCTTTATAGCTTGCTGAACAAATGTTGTTGTTTGAAGGGGAAGATCCTCTTAAGCTGAGATATTGTTAAAGTATGTAGCTTCGCTCAGATAAAAGTCATTATTATCTTACAACATTGAATGATTATTTATATATATGTATTAATATTACTATATATATTATTAATATAAATGAATATATATAAGTTATATTAATCTTATAGTAACTAATTATTAATAGACATGTCCCTTGAAATGAATAGACATGTCTTCTTATCATTGTCTTGTATAAGTACAAAGAGATCGATGCATTTGGAAAATATAGACAATACAACAATGCCATTACATTTGCAATCGATCCTAAAACTTAACATGGTATCAGAGCCAAGTTGTAAATATGAAAAAGAAATGACATGGACGAAGAGAAGTATTATATATCAACAAAATGTCACTGTGTAAATACTTACAGCGTAAATGACATTGGTCATTCTCTATTTCTCATCATTGGATCAGCTATTTGAGTTATGCACAGCGATATATAAGGCTGCATATATGGCATATATGAAAGCCACGCGGTTTACATAGAAAGGTGAGGGTTATTTCTGCTCACACAGAGAACATGTTTGGGGCACATACTGACCATCTATCGAACTTAATTTATTTAAATGCAGTGATGTTGATCTTTGAACATAATGCAGCGATGTTGATCTGGATTTTATGTTCCTTGTATTTGATCCGAGAGAGTCGTCTTTGATTGTTCCTATTGATGGTGTCTCTAGTTTGAAGGCAGTGTCATGTTTGAATTTTACTCTCAAAGCATTAAGAATAACACTGAAATTTGATCACAACTTTTAAGATTGAATATCGGTTATTCAAACTGTCAGTTAAAGTTTATAACTACAAGAAGACGCGGTGAAGTCTAGCATCATTGATTGTTGTAGAAGTTACTAATGTTGAAGACTATAGTTCGATCCAAATTCCAAACAAATACCCCTGCCTAAGAGCATCGGGAGTTTGTCATTTGGAGGAGACCATGCCAATGTATATATACCAACTTCTGCACACATAAGCGGATACAGAGCATATAAATTATAGAATTGAGAGTGCCAGCACGCATGATAGGAGAGTCTTGAGTTGACGGGACGACATTGTTGGAAGCAGAAACTATAACTGAAATGGAAATTTGCAAACAATAGACACAATTGTATCAACCTATTTTGGCAAAGCAACTCGTTTCTTTCCAGGAGGGATGTGTGCGGGACCATGTAAGTGCAGCAGATAGAAGCATTCATTCCTCAGACAGTTCAGATTGGTCAAAGGCAGATATACATTTTCTAGATTGTATAACAGTTGGGTAACTTCAATCAATGAATGAAAAGGTGTCTATGGTAATGCTGCCCGACATGTGATATAGAGAATCGGCAGAAGTCATTATCGGGAGTTATATTCTGACGGCAATGAACATTTGGCAGGGCAACTAACACATCAGTGTCATAGGAAGTTTGAAATATCTATAAAGAGCAATTCAATTATAAAAGGTGGTAAGAATTATATGTTTGGAGAATGTCATTCCAGAGTGTTTTATTCAAGAAGATAGCCAAGTTGATCGGTCTCGGTCTGCAAAGAAGTTGATAGATTGAATGAACGTCACCAAGGGAGGTGAATACAAGTATTCATCAACTTCGATGGTGATGCCGATTTGAATATGTTGTAGTGGAGGACACACATATAGAAATATTAGCAGATGAATTGGGATCACCTTATGGAAAGGAAATAATTGAAACTAAAAGCTTCAGGAGGAAAGTATAAAGACATTTTTCATTCAGAGGGAGTCTAAGAATTTAAAAGGAGGTTAAGAGGTTGATGAGCTTGAGCTTTAGAGGGAAAAGATAAATGAGATGGTTCAGTCAACTTGTGACAATCTCGATCGTATTGATTGAGAGGGAGTTTCACTATTGAAGGTGAAACACTTATGAGGTAAATCTGATTTATTTGATTATTATAC
>MU224223.1:831246-858856 GCA_018584345.1 Thuja plicata
GTTATTGTGTTTGATCTGATTTAGATGTTTTGTGGGTATACTTCAGCCCCTAGCAGTCTTGTCTCATTCCTACACCTGGTTGTAGAGAAGGATGTTTGTTTGCAGGTCATAGATCGAGTCTTTTGTTGAGGCCTTCCTATGAAATACTTATGCAAGCCTATCTAGTGAGTTGTGACTTATTTGACCTGGTTATTCCATTGATTTCATTCCTCTATACTGAGATCCAAGCCCTAATTTTGGTGCATTACCTAGTAGGTAGTTTTCTTTCAGTCTTTTCCCTTTCATGCACTCCTTCTATCCCTTTCCCTCAAAAGTTTTACTTTCCTGTTTAAGAAGCAAATTAAGGTGATTATCCAAGAGGAACCAGCCTAGAACCTGGAGGTCTCATCTCGGTTAGCATAAGGTCCCACAACCTTGAGATGATTCCCATGTTATACTGGATTATCAAGACCAAGAGAGCTTGAGATCAGAGGCGCAAATTCAGTGTATAACACTTATCTTCCTTAGAAATAGGGACTACCTTAGAAATCCATCTTGCATAGGCATTGAACCTTATGAATGTAGCCATAAATATCTTTTCAAGTTATCCCTTTACTAGAAATGCAACACATGGATCCATTTTTTCTAGTTTCTATTTGACAGGTTTGATCCTAGGAGAAATTGATAAATGATGCATTATCAATTCAGGATCGAATCCAGGCATGTCAGTATAAGACCATGCAAATTTGATCTTCATTTCCTTGAGGCATTTAGTACATTATGTTTTCCCTTCTTTTGATAAGGACTATGCAATATGAACTATTTGTGGAGCTTTAGTTGTTCTATGATCGGTGAGTTGTGTTGGTACTATCAAAACTGAAGATCTTTCTTGGAAATGATTGGGGAGAATATCAAGAATCTCATCTTTTGGCACCTCTAAGAGGTTTTCATCATCATGTATGTCTTTTGTATTTAATTTTTGAGAATCTCATACTGCCATGACATGGTTTTCACCATAATTTCTTCTTGCATTTTATTTTTCAATTTTAGATTAAGAAACTTGATATCCTCCTCTATCAGATTTGTGCTCCTTGCACTGGTGGAAGAGGGATAGGGTTCCAAAGAATTGAGATAACAAACCAGGGTGTATTCATTAGGAAAGTTCATTATGTTGGTAGGTTCATATTTTGTCCAATCAATTAGTTCAAGGTTTATCAATGATAGGAATTCAAATAATTCTAAACAAAATATTGCATTATTTTCAATACTATTAATCACAAAGATGAGTTCCATTAATTTAGCTTCTATAGCACTTAGATCATTAAGTGTCTGATCGGTATTATTATGGTCATTTTTAGTGTCATGAGAACCTAAATATAGAAAACAAATGTTCTCATTTTCTCCTTCTTCTCTTTCCCTTATTCTATCAAAGCTATCTAATATCCTTTGGTAATCATCTTATCCTATTAACACCCATGTGTCTTCATCAGTTATACCACATCAACCAATCTTGTGATAATGTTTATAGTGTGGGTGCAAATTTATGGACCACATCTACCTCAATATCCATAATAGCATCAGACATCTTATCCCATTCATAATCATGTGAGTCTGAAATATTTTCATCCGATTGGTTTAGAAACTTAAAAATAGTTATTTGGTAAACCTATGGGCTACTTACGTATCAAAGTGTGGTAGATCAAGGAAATGAGTGATTGTGACCAATTTCCTCCAATTCAGATGTAGATCCTGTTGTTGTATTATAGAGGATATTCCTTCAAGGATGTTTGAGCTACTTTATTCTTCTCTCATGCTTCCTCTTTCTTCTTGTTATAGATGTGCTTCTTCACTGTATTCTCTTCCTTAGTGAAACTCTTGATAAGTATCCTACACATATTATTTCTCTTCTAGTTATTGGAAATTTGCTTGTGATAATAAGGTAATATGATGCTCTAATTGCTCTCTGATGTGAGTGGGTATATACCATTCTCCTTCATACTCTGGGTTTTCAGTTCCTAGATGTAACAATCTCTCATATGTCAATGGTATGCCCTCTACTTCCTCTTGTTCTTCATCATCTCCTGTGTAAGATATTCAACCATCTATTATGGCAGGGTGTTTGGTTTCATTAAATATCAATCTTGTTTTTTCTTTGGTGTCCCTGAATTCCACCTAAATATGTTCAATGAGTCCTTTACCTTTATCCCCTAGAGGTTCTTTTCCTTTATAGTCCATTAATTTCAAAAGATCATAACATTTTCCATTTTTGTTTTGAGATATTTATAGCTTCTTTAATTCACTTTCACCCTTTTCTTCTTTATATAGCCATGATAAGACAACTCTATCTTCATTATCTTCTTCTTGAGAGGTTGTATCTCGAACCATTATTGTGGCTTCATGAATAGCCAATACCTTTGAGGTAGTAGGGGGAAATCATGTTGAGGGTTTGCTATATGATTTTGGAGATAAGGGGAGATTAACCAATGATGGCATTGTATCAAGTTTGTATTCAACCATGCTAGTTTCTTCATTATTTAGAGATTAACCAAAGCTCCTCATTACCATAACTTTTGATTTGTTTGGGTTTAAGTTCTCTACAAACTTCCTTTTTATGAGGAACCATACTATCTTATTTCACATTGTTGTAGGAGTAGCTTGAGTTAGTTGGATTAATAACCTCTACCCTGTTGTATGGGAATTTGATACATTGATGATAAGTGGATGGCACCGCCTGCATATCATGTATCCATGGTCTACCCAATAGTATGCTGTAAGCTAAAGGAAAATCAAGAACTTGAAAAATCACATATCATTCTATTGGGTCTATCCTGATAGGTAGCATGACTAGTCTTATGGAAGATCTTTCTATTTCATCATAGTCTTTTATGGTTATCTTACTTCAAGGATCAATAACATGTTATGAAAAACCCTAGTGCTTTGACCAATCTAAAAGTACACATGTTCAAAATCGCACCTCCATCTATTAATAAATAATTTACCCGATGTTTGTGAATAAAAACCTCAATGTGAAAAGGTTGATTGTGCGAATGATTCAAATATTTATCATGTTGTTCTGAAAAAGAGAGATAATGGAGAGATGTTATATGACCAACCATAGCCTTGAATCTATCCATGTCTATGTCTTTTGGGACATTTTCTACATGTAAGGCTTGTTCAAGGATTTCTCTATGAACTAGAGATATTTAGTAACTAAAATATAGATATTTGAGCTGAGGCTCTTGGCAATTGGTCTATCAAGTTATAATTGGGAGAGGATAAGGGAACTGTTTGTCCATATGTTGCTATTTTTGGAATTGTGATAACATGTGGTTTAGATGATGTTGGTTTCTTTGAGGAGATATTGACTCCTCTTATTGTCACCTTCACTTGACTGCGTGTCATTGTATTCAAATGTGCAGCCTTGTCTTTTATACATTTTATAGTGATGATATTCATAGATGTATCTTTTTCTTCCAACATGTTGATCACATTATCATTATTAGAATAGGTGTAGTTAACCTAATTTCCTTTTATCTTGGAGGCTTCTCTTTTTTTAAATTTTTTTTGAAATGGTTTGGTGAATTCTCTATGATATTCATTTATAGTATGTCCTTCCACTTTGATCTTATCTCCATCTATGAGATCTTGAATGACATGTTTGAGTTTGACACAGTCGTTAGTCTTATGTCCTTTGTTTTGATGGAAAGTGTAATAGTAATTATCATTCCACCATATTGGTTTTACTTCTATTTCCCATGGTTTTGAATCTGATAGCGTGATGATTTTTTTGTCCAAAAGAGTATTTAGAACTATTTGAAGAGGTTCTCCCAAAGGAGTAAATGTTTGTTTAGGCCTGCTCATCCAAGGCTTATTTTTGTTTATTTTATTGTTTTCTCTTGGCATTGGTGCTATTATTGTAGCCTCTTTGTTCACTTGTAGACTACTTGTAAGATTAAAGACATCATTGAATTGGAGGCCTCCACAACTCCATCATTAACAACACTCTTGTTTTTGTTCCACCATTTAGGTTTCTCTTTTTGTTGTGATTGTTATTGTAAGAGGACTTATTTTCCTTGTATATTGTGATTTCTCCTCTCCTAACCATAGCATCTTCATCTCGCATGGAATTTTTTATCATTCTATCAAAAGTTGGAGAATATTGTATTTGCATAGCATGGCTTATTTCAGATACAAAGTTATTGATGAAGATTTCCATTTTCTCTGATTCGGGTATTTCTCATGAATTCCTCACGAACATTTTTCTCCATCACTATAAGAAACTAATGAAAGATTCACTACTAAATTGTTTTGTGTGACACAAATCCATCATGATGATATTGTGTTGTATGTTATATGAGTATTGTTAGATAAAGCGTTGAATCAGTTTTTCAAAAGTTTGAATTGTTGGTGTCACTTTAGAGAACCATTCCTTGGCTTGTGCTCCTAAGTTCCCAGGAACAATCTCATTAAGTATGTAGGTACATGCATGAACTCTATACTCAAAGAGAAAAACTCCATCACATGATCGTGAGGATATGTTTCTCCCATATATTTTTTATACATACATTTTTCCATGTTAGGTGAAAAAAGAACCATGTGTAATATTTTGTTGAATGGGAACAAACATATGTGTTCTAACAAGTACTTCTTTGTTGGTTTATCCTTGTCACTTTTGAGCTATTTGATTTCCGTTTGCATTTAAGCTAGTTTTTCTGAGAGAATTGAAAGTGGTGTTTCTACTTCTTCCACTTTTAGTCTTTCAACATCATAGTCTTTATGAAGATTGACTCCCATAGAAGGCAAGTGAAGTAAATACTTTTGTCTATCATCATTGCTAATTTTTTCCAATGCCCTTTGGAATTTATTTCTTTGTTTGAGGTTTTAATAATCTTCCTCTGTTATATATTCTTCACTATCAAAATCAAACAAGGGCCAATTATGATTTCATTCTTCTTGATTATCTTCATCATTATATTTGTTAAAGGTGGCACTGCATCCACGAGGCCCAACCATCATGGGTTTTTCTTGTTATCTTTTGTTAAAGGGTGTTGAGGGTGACTCTTGATTGAAAATAGTGTTTTTCCTTGATGTTCCTCCATGGTGGAATTGAGTTAGTCTATGAGGTCATTCTAAATCATCAACATGATATTTATTTTGTCTCATGTTAACCATGAAAGTGTAGGATTAGTCTCGTCAAATTTTCCTAATGTGCCAAAAAGGATTTGAAAACCATCCAATTGTGTTTTGTCTAAAGAAGTGTGATTATATGTATAATAATACCAAGTAATAATTTCTATTCTTAGAGGGTTAGAATGCCTTGATAGTAAGATCAGAACAAAAGAGGTTTGTAAGTGGAATAAAAAATTAACTTGGGAACGATTGTGCAAATATCTAAAAACCATATGAGGTACACTTGCAACTTATCTAGTGAAAAATTTTGTATTTCCTGGGAGTGACAAATGAACCTGTCTAAGAGAAAAAAAAAGGGGACTTAAGATTGCAAAAATTAAATGTGACATATTCAAGAATTCTCCCTATCTCATATGTGAGCCCCCAAATATGAGCATAAAATGACCACATGTGAATCTTCCCTAAATTCAACTTCATGGATGCGGCCCTTGACTAAGCTACTTTCCCAGATGTGACCCAAAATTAGAGGATGTGATCCTAGATTTAGTATATGTGATTGTGTTCATCAGATGAGATCCTAAACCCTAAATGCGACCTTTAGAAAGATTTTGACATTTGCCACTTGATTTAAAAAATAAGGAAAATTTGTATGATGCCAAGGTTTTTCTATTTAATTTCTATGTTTGAATGTTTATAACCGTTTGCAAGTATCTGAGAGGTGATAGATTTATGATGTGTATCTTTGCTTGCATTTCACACACACCAAACAAGTTTTTGTTTAATTCCAACCATATCTCCCCCCTATGGAATTATCTTAGAATGAAAATATTTACTTGTAGACTCACGTACAAACTCAAAAGCTAATAATAATATGACCATCACCAAGATTGCAATAGCTCCAGTCATGATGTCATATTATCCGACTCCAAATGCTAGCAAGGGAAAAAAATGACGAGCATCTTTGGGTAATTACTATCACTGTTTAGGGCTGAAACATGTGGCTTTTATGCTATGGAGTCTAGTATAGGTCATTTTTTGGTTGTATCCTTTTGATTCTGTGCAAGTGTGATTCAGGCGTATAGCCCCACAAAGAATCTTAGCACAAGAAGTCACTTAAATGTGATTGAGAGCGCGAGGCCTTACTTCATGTTAGACATGGATGAGTCTAAGCTCAAGTGACATTTGAATCCCAAGTATTTTTCCCCAAAGAGTAAATTTTTTTAATGTGAGTTGGATTTTTGTGGCTCACACCTTGTTCTCACGTGGGTCATTCCCAAGAGGTTTTCTCCTCAACCGAAAGGCCCATCTAAAGCTTAAAGAAAGTAAAGAGGATTGTTGACCTTGGATTCTATATTTCTGATTCTCCACTAGGGAGAAGATCATACTCTCCTATCCATGTTATTTTCTCCTCTCAAACACATCATGCAAAAGTTAATTTCCCCAAATTTGATCTCAAATTGCAATCTAATTTTTGAGTTTCTGATTTCCCAAAGGGAAAAGAGCATAATCCTCAAATTCGATTGAAAATTTGACTTCAAACTTAATTAAATTCATATGAAATAAATTTAAACAAGCATGATGTTTGGTTAATTTCCTTTAGGCAACTTTCAAGACCACACATTAGTAGTTTTTAGTCATCTTTGACTTGTGTATTCTCTATCAAATGTTCTGCAAAAACTATTAGGTTGTTTAAAATCCATCAAACACATCAAATTCACTCATTAGTTGTTAGAAATCAACTAGTTATGCAAGTTTAAACACCATATGTGATCCTAAAATTCAACTAAATGTGAGCCTTTACTAAATGTGATGTAGGATTGACTAAATGTGATCAAGAACCCTTAATGTGATCTTGAATAAGCTAAATGTGATGCTCACCAGATGTGATCTTGATTTCCCTTATGCGAGCCAGGATTGACTGGGTGTGATCTTGTTCATGGGATGTGATCCTGTTCACCAAATGTGGATATGTACTATTAGATACAGAGTCAAAACTTAAAATAAAATTTCTTAAAAAGAGGCAAAATCTAGGGCTTAGCCCCACAGTGGGCACCAAATATGTGTGTGTAAATATTGTACCTACAAATCCATAACACAACACGTCAATATGTCATTAGATAAATCATTAGCAACATCAAAATCATTTGAAAAGGATAAGAAAATAAAGGAATTTGATATATTTCTTCCTATTTAGCAAGAGTTTGATCTATCCATGAATATTTCTCTTAGAATATGCATTAGATGAGTGACAATTCAATACTGAAATGGAAGATTCAAACTAAATATCATTATAATGCATCTAAAATGATCAAATTAAGCTTAATTGAATTAAATCAAACATGAAAATGAAAGCATTTACTAAACATCTAGATTAAATTTAGTAGCATAAGTATAATTCAAAATTCTAAAGTTGTAAAATCATTTGAGCTCAAAATTCACTTCTTTTAAAGAAAATGAGGTGACAGGAGTGGTTGAGATTGATTTGTGGTGAGTGATCAAGATTACTTCTTGCTTGATCCATGTGAGGTGATCCATGTGAGTCCACTCCCATTGATTCATAGATTGACTTTTCCCTTTGTGGTGAGTTGTAATTTTAGAGCATTTATTTAATTCATTTTAATTAATTACCTTAGCCAAGGGATTTAATGAGATTTATTTAATTATAATCCAATGTAATCAATTACTATTAATGATAGATTTAGTCATGTTAATGGTTATTTTGAGGGATTTCAAGGATTTTAGAGAATTAGTGTAATAATCAAATAATCAGATTAGCATAATTAAGAGGAAGATCTGTAATTAGAGAAAAAGAGGGTCTCAGGTTGGAGAAGGCCAATTTAGGGTGGTTACATCCACAAATAATTACAAAACTTTGAAAATGTCTGATAAATTTTTCTTTAGTGCTATAAAATTAGTATCCCAACCTTCTTCATACTCTCCATCATTTCAATCTTCCTACAAATTGCATAATTTTCTTTCTCTTTATTAATAAGATATGAAGTATCTTGTAACTTATAAGTTAGTTCTACCTCCTTCAAACAGTAAAATAAAATATCAAGCTTAGGAACAATTAAGCTCATAATCTAACCAATTTCCCCTTCACTCTTTTCTTTTCCTAAACTAGTGTTCTAATTTTTTTCATTAAAAATTTTCACCTTTATTGTATGAATTGAAGCTAAAGTCTTCAAAGGATCAAAATACTCTGATGTTTAAACTAGCTTCTCCTCACTCTCCTAAATTATTTTTTCAACATTAGACATGCATTGAGTGTAATTAATACAACCTTTGTAAATTATTCTTCCTTTAGTCAATGCATTCTTCACTCCTTAAATTGAAAGGCCCAACAATTTTTTTTCCATGATAATCTCTGCCTTTAATTGATTAAGTCTTGTAAACTCATATTCATTATGTACCTTCACCAATGGTGGATTTTCCAAAGCTTCAAAATGTGTATTTTTTGCCTTCAATAAAATTTCTTACTGAGCTGAAGTTGATTCATTCTAAGATTAAGAAACTCACTATCTTTCTTATGTTTCCTCAAGATATGATTCCTTTCTTTTGTATGAGCTACATTTGCAACATCTACCATTTGTTTAGGGTTGAGAGCATCTAGCTAAATTGGCCTTGAAGGATTTGTATGTCCTCTAAATTAGTGATTCCTTTTTCATCTACTACCTTTGTAGTGTCTCTTGGCACCTCTTCAATCTTAGCCTTTACTTGTGAACCATTCTATTCAAATTCTCCATCCTTTAGAGATTCAACATCAGTTATCACATTATTAACTATCTGAACAACATCAATATTTTCATCATTCTTCTTATCATCACCAGTGACATAGTAATTATTTGAAAAAGTCAGAGGAATAATATTAGATTGACTTTCATTATATTTCATGGGCTGCACTTAAAAGGTAATGGGGATTCCTCCAATGAACACATTAGGTTCTTCCTCTGTTATCTAAATAGTGGTATCTATAGTATCTAATGTTTCAACATATGTCTCCTTCTCACTATCCCTTGGTATAATGTTAATTTCATTGTCAATAAGAAGTTTTGTCAATACATTCTCTGTATCCTCCTTCATCTCATCATTATTTTCCATGAGAACCTTATTGATTCTTGTTTTACTTCTAAATTCCTTCTTTTCCAACTCAAGTATTTTATCTGTCTCATCTATTGAAATCACTAGGAAAATTTACAATACAACCTTTTCTCTGATTTCTTTATCCTTGTCCTAATATTTTATTCTTCTTCCATTTAAGATGTTATAGATTTCATCTGGTATCACTCCTTTTATTTCAATCAAATGTTTGTTATACTTGTTTAAATAGAAATTTACTCCTTTAATTCTCCTCTTCTCATCTTCACCATATCTATTTTAAGATCTCTTAACATGAACAAGAATACCTTGAACAATCATATTCTTAAAATGGAATAATTTTATGAGTATTGTTGTTTAAACCCTTTCACTCTTTTTTTGGTAGATGTAGAGTTTTCCATAGACTTGAATATTTTTTCTTGAATTTTCTTTGAGGTGGATGTCTTAGTTGTAGATTTGTTTGATACAATAGGTTTTTTTTTGCAAATCTAACTGAAGAAACTGAACTTCTAGCTTGTCTTCCTCTATATAATGATGCATAAGGTATGTACATGGGAGGGGCATCAATATAAACATCTATTGGATCCTTTTCTACCTTCTCATTTTCTTTATTTTTCTCCTTTTCTTTATCTTACTCCTCAAACTTCTTTCTTCCTTCTTCCTTCTTCCATCTTCTCTAAATAGTGAAACCCATTCTTTCACCCATCATCTCCACTCCCTTTCTGATTTTCCTCTCTCTTGTAGGTCTGGAAATATATTCACACACTTTTTGCCTCTTTTCTTCATATGTACCAAACCTCATCTCAATCTTGTCTATAGGTTTCTTCAAAATGTCTACTGCATAATCCTAAGGAAGTAAACCATCCACTTCATATCCCATAGTCATCACCCATGACATATTTGGATATGTTGCTTCCATCAAACATACATCAGTCTCAACCATAAAAAAATATTTTTTTGATATTTCCTTACAATCTCATGTGGTATTTTGTATCTTAACTGCATAGATTATAAAAAAATCTTGAAATATACCCATATAGTACTTCCTATAGATTGATCACCAAGAATATCATTAAATTTTCTAATCTAAATGGCTATAGATTTATCCTCTTTCCACTTAACATTTCCTACTCTAAGAAAGGAATTTATGAAGTAGAAGAATATGAATACAAACACTGATCCATATTTGAAGGATTTCTTCTTGTCTTTCTTTATCTTTTCCAAGTTCTTCAAAATTTGATCTCTTAATAATTCACATATATCATACTCTTCATCTTCTTTCACCATTTTGTATGCAGTATAGATAATAGTGCTGGAAATAGATTTTTATGCTAGAGTGGAATACATTATAACCAATAAATGTAGATGTGAACATTACATCAGGGTATAGAATATTATTTATCATCATTCCACGCTTGTCCGATTGAGAGCCAATCAAATTTGGGACAATATCCTTCTTGGTTGACTTTAGGGAAGGATTGTCACCACTATCACAAAAACTCATAAGTTCCTTTAGGACCTCCTTTGTGCTTTTAGGGTTTATTTAGCCATATAAATAGTTCATGACCTCTGCTTAACACATATTGCACCCAATCTTCTTTAAATAAATTTGGAAATTTTAGAAACTGTGTAAACCTTTTTTCTTACGGTCTCTTGAATTCTTCCTTCAATAACAAATCCTCATATATTTCTTTATATGGTTGTGCAATGGCATTTTTTCCTAACTCTTCCAGATTGCAGTGTATATATGCCCTAATGTTTTCAACATGTAATACTTTGTAGGGAACCAATGAAGATCCACCATCTTGATCATCCTTAGTTTATTTGTATGGTTGTTTCTTAAAGATAGGTGTAGTATTCTCTATGATATCTACACTGTGTGGTAGGCCCATGATTCAACCTTCAAAAATCAAGTAGTGTCCAGCGCAAAAGACATTTTCAATGAATTTAGGGTCATGCTTGAAACTATCGTGAACCACTTCAATCTCTTTAAAAATCACCTTCAACTTCTTTGAAAACTCTTCTTTAACTCACAAGGTGTGATATGAATAGAATAAATTCCCTTTTTTTACTTTGCATGCCCAAAAGGTAGATTATTAATACATTGTACCCTAGGTTCAAAATGTTTTCACAACAAAGAGTAGAAAATTCATTGTCAAACCTTCAAAACATCAATATAATTATTTGCAAATGAGAAGATATATTCAAAATCCACCTTTGCAATTGAATATTCCAATCGTATTCACTACTTTGTTTGATTCAGGAGTTTGGTAAATATTTTTCATGAAAAACCTGGACTTAGGTTATTGACCTAATCTATTTTTTGACAATATTTCCACACCAGATGCAGGTGCAATATTTCTAGTAGAATCAATCTTCTTTTTTATAACCCATGTCTTTCTCATTTCCTTCCTAACCTCATCAACATCAATCATTTTCTTCCCTTTATCATTTTTCACATTGTTTCCTTCTAGTGAACCTCTTACATTATTATATATGCAATTCTTAGCAATATGACAAGAAATTTTGCAACTAAAACATATTACATTTCCATACCTCATGTTCACTTGATTTTTCTATAATCTATACTACTTTAAAATATATCCTAAATTATTGTATTTTTAGTAAGTTATTTTCCTCTGGCTCACAGGACTATTCACCTTTGATTGACATTCATTTGATTTGTGTCCATATTTGTAGAAAGTGTAATAATAGCTATAAAAGGATGTGGTAGTAGGTATGCTCCTGCATTGATTTTCTCTATGACCAAATTTGTTTCATGAAAAAACATCTCCTATTGATGTTTTTGGATTAGATTTTCTCATAGGTGTTCTTTTAGGTTCCTCGATCTATTTTTATGATAATATACTATTTGAACCAGATCTAGAACTTTCTCGCATCTAAAATCCAAGTCCTCATGCCTCTCCTTTTTCCCTTAGGCTTCCCATCTATTCCTCAAGCTTCATAGAACCAGATTTTAATTTTTATTTGAATTCATTCACTACAGGAAGTTCACTTCTAAGAACTTCCTTTCCCCTTTCAAGCTCCTTCTCCTTATGTGTGGACTCCTCAAGATCAATCTGCAATTGTCCAACCTTACAATTTAGTCTATGACATTCCTTATTTTTTTCCTTTAAGGATTGCTCAAGAATTTTCTTACTTTCAATTTCCTTAGTCATATTCATTACCAAAGATTCAATTTCATGCTTCAGATTATCTTTGAATTTTGTGATCTATTAACAATCATCTAATTTTTCTTTTAGGATTTGTGAATTGTCATCACTTCCTTTCTACTTCAACAATTCAATAAGATATTTCCTCTTATCCCTATATTTGTTAAATTATTTCTTCAAATTCTCAATGAAACTTTCAACATCCTTAAGTCTTTCCAATTCAAAGTGTGAGAATTTGATTTGTCAAGATCTTTAAGTGAAATCAAGAGCTATCTTTTAGCACTGCTAGAAACTGTTAGATCTTCCATTAGGATCTTCCTCAAGTTGTTACGGTTCTTCCAAGGACCAAAGATCTGATACCAATTGTTAGGACTAAGGAACACTGAGGGGGGATGAATTAGTGTTCTATGACTCTAAAATTTATTAACTTGATTGCATAACCATAAACCAAATATATTTTAAAGTAAACAACAAAACATAAGTAAAGCATCCACAAAATTATGACACCATGATTTTATCATGGTAACATTGTTAAGGGAAAAACCATGGTAGGGAAGGAACCTAAAAGTAATTACTTTAGTAGAAATAAGTCACCATATTAAGGGTTTGAGTACATGCGGGGAATGAACATGAATTTGGGCACACTCCCCAGAGCTCAATACTCATATTGCAACATACAATGAGGCTCGCATGCATACAAAAGGAATGGATAATAATCCAATAAAAATGAACTAGTAAATTACATCAACTATGCCTGGATGATTCCTTGTAAGTGCAAGGTAAATATTCTTATTTTATAGTCAAACCTGTTATTAATGTGTTGGCATATCTGATGTAGTGATGGTATGATGAGATTTTATTACAAGATGATCAAATTTTATGTTTTCATTGATGTCAATTATTGTTTGTGTTTTCTTAGTATGTTGGAAAACATAGTTATGATGAATGAAGGATTGTGGTGAGTTTCAGTGGTTTCTATCTTAATGGGATACTTAGGTGTTTATTTGGATGTCTAACGTAAGACTTCTATTCGTGAAGTGATTTTATGAGGAAGGTATGATTAGTTGAAGTATAGGAGTGAAATTTATAGAATAGTTAATGACATGTGATAGATGATTTGAATGTCTTGTAAAATATGTGTTGTATCTTGTGACATGGTCATGGGATATTGTGTAAAATAGTATTTATATGCTATAGTTGCAATCGCAACTAATTTGGGTGACTGGTGTGCATGATAGGTGACTAGTGAGAAATCTTTGATTAGTGATCGATGTTGAGGTTGTGGTGGAATTGGTTGAGTTAGTTACAATTTGGTGATGTCTCTTCATGATTGGAGGTGATTATATGGCATCACATTGCTCGATTATAGTGTATGGAGAAGATTCTAGAGGAAGCTTGTGTTTGCTAAAAACATGTTTGAATCCTTGAAACAACATTCTATGTAAATTGTGGTATTGGCTGAAGCGGTCTTGGAAAAAAATTTATGCATTTAATTTAGTTATGTGGTCCATTGAATTTGAGAAAGATTTTTTGGAATTCTAATTTAGGGTTTCATCAAGGTGGTGGACTTAAAAGTTCACTATATAATGGATGAAGTTGAATGTTAAGGGGGTTGATCATGTGTTGAAGAAGTGCAGTGTAAAGTGCAGGTTGTAATCAAGCCAAGGAATATTTAAGTTTCATGATAATATATTATGTGCTTCAGTGGATCTGATCACACAAAGGTAGTGATGTTCTACAGATCATTCTTTATGTTGTTCCCTAACAGTTGAAGTAGGTTAAATCCCTTAATAGTGTAAATACTAATAGATATTTTGTTGTAAATAATCTAATAAGGTGACACTTTGTCAGGTATTTAAAGTTCTCTAACAATGTTACTCTTAACATCGTAAAGGTCCTAACAGGCCTAAGGTAAATCCCTTAACCGGGTAGTACCTAACAGTGTTGTTGTAAACCTTTGATAGGGTTAAGATCCTCATATGGAATACTTCAAAAGAATACATCATTTAGAGGGTACTAATCCCCACCATTATTGTTTACCTATTTTGGTTTCACGAGATAAATATGTGTGTCAAGTTTGTGTATGAATTTTGCATGCTTATGATTTCCATTTTATGTTTTTAAGGTGAGTCTTACGAATACTATATTAAGTTTTAGGATAGATAAGTTTGGATTATTTGGTAGATTAATGACTCTCCCCACCTCTCAGTAATATAAATTTAGGAATTACAATTGGTATTAGAGCTTTGGTCCTTGTTTGTGTTGAATCTTAAAAACTTCAAGTAAATATTTGAAGATGATGAGAAGGGAAGGTCCTAAATTCACAAGAGATAACTATTTAGTATGGTGCGGTTGGATGAAGATCTATCTGAAAGGTATGGGTTATTAGTATTTGGATCACACGTTTAGTAAATATATTTTCCCTTCAGGAACCATGAGTGCAGATCAATTGAAGGAAAGGTTAGAACATAATGCTACTATAAAATCTATCTATAGTGATCTTTATGTTGCAGAGTATGTTGATATTAAAGACTTGGATATGACTAATGAGATGTGGGAAAAGTTGAAAACCATCTATGGTGGAGATTAACATTTTTAGAAAGAAACATTTGATAGCTTGGGAGGAAAGTATGAGTATATGAGGATGCAAGAAAATGAGAACATTGACCAGTACAGTAAGAGAATCAAAGAAATTTTTTGTTTCTATCTTAGGTGTTGTTGGTAGTATTCTTGAGGAGGATGTGGTAAGAAAAATGTTGAGAAATTTATTGACATAGTATGCTATTAGGGTTTTATCCATACAAGAGCGCATAACTCTATGAAATTTTATTGTTACTCTTGATGCATTAATAGGGAAATTAATTTCTTTTCATTTAATCAATTATGACAATCGTATGACTAAAGATGAATCTTCTTTACAGTCATAATTGACTCTCACACCATGTAGAAAAGGAAAGGAGGTAACTAAGAGTTCTTCACCATGTTATTCTAATGATTATGAATTTTTCTTATCTCAAGAAAGAGAACTGGAGGGATTGGAATCTTTATTTCTTAGAAGGCTTCAAAGAGGAAAAGGTAAATATAAGGGTAAGTTACCTTTAAAATATTTTGCATGTAACAAAATTGGACACATTTCTTCTATATGGCCTTTAAATGAAAGGAATAAGAAGCCAAGGAGTTTCAAGGATAAAAACAAGAAAGAATGCTACCTAGCTAAGGAAGGTGTTACCAATGAGGAATTTGATAGGATAGATGAGAAAGAAATTGTGTTTGTTGCAATAAAGGAAGAACCCTCTAAAGAAGGTTTGAAAGCTTTCATTTCTAACATGAATCAAAGTGGTAACTATATTATTGACAGTGGGTGCACTCATCATATGACTAGTGATAGAAGAAAATTCATCAATATTGAAGAATGCGATAGAGGCTTGGTGAGATTCAAAAATTATGCTCCTTGTATGGTAATAGGTAGATCTATTGCTTTGAATGATAAAAATCATTTTGATGATGTTTAATGGGTTGATGGTCTGAAACACAATTTTTTAATAGTTTCTCAGTTGAATAACAAAGGATTTAGATTGGATTTCAATGGATGTAGTTGCAGGATTATTCAAAAATTAGGAGAGTTGGTTTCAACTGGTAAAAAAACTAGAGATAACTTGTTCCATTTGAATTCTACTATTAAGAGTTGTATGATTTGTAAGGAAGAAGATTGTTGGTTATGGCACAAGTGTTTTTTTCATATAAATTTGGATAACCTATTCAAAGTTAGTATGATGAAGTTAGTGAGAGGTTTTCCTAATCTAGTAAAACCAAATGATGTAATGTGTAAAGAATGTCATCTTGGGAAGGTAACTAGTTCTAGTTTCATCAGTTAAAAATATTCTTTTGGAAGTATTTCAGATCTGGTACATACCTATCTATGTGGTCCTATGAGAACTCAGAGCTACTATCATGATAGATGTTTTATGTTGTTTGTTGATGGTTATTCTAGAATGATGTGGGTTATATTTTTAAGGGATAAATTTGAATCTTTCCACATGTTTAAGATCTACAAAGCTAGAGTGGAGAAGGAGCGGTAAGACCCTAAATTTTCTTAGATATGACAGAGGAGGTGAGTATACTTCACATGAATTTAGTAAATATTGTTAATAATAGAGGATTCAAAGGCATGTGTTAGATCCTAGAATAGATCAGCATAATGGTATTGCTAAAAGAAGAAACAAATCTATCATTGATTGTGCTAGGACATTAATGATTTAGAAGGATGTGGCATACAAATTTTGGAGAGAAGCAGTGAGCACTCTTGTTTACACATTGAAAAAAGTTTATTTGAAGAAAATTACAATTAAAACTCACTATGAGAAGTGGTATGGTCGATCACCACGTGTAATTTATTTCAAACATTTTGGGAGTAGACGCTACATAAAGAGAGATGAAAATACATGAAAGTTTGACCCAAAAGTGATGATGGGATATTATTAGGATACTCCTCAAAGAGAAAATCCTACAAATTTTTGAACAAGAGAATAAATAAGATAGTGGAAATTGAAAGTGTAAGAATAGTTGAATTTTCTAGCAAAAATGATGTATCCAACAAAAAGGAACTGAAATACTATCATGGATTTTTCTATGTACAACCGGTGGAGCAAGATGTTGAAAATCAAGATAGACAAGTTAATCAGGTGGAACCAGTACCAGAGGTTGAAGAAACTCCTAGATCTGAACCGGTATTTCCAAGGTATGTAAAGTTGACTCATTCCCTTGATCAAATTATTAGTGACAGAAATGGTAGTGTGTTAACAGGAAGAAAGGAAAGGGAAGGTACTTCTTTTTATCTGAAATTGAACCTAAAAAAGTTAAAGATGCATTGAAAGATGACTATTTGATGAAAGTTATGGAAGAATAATTGGAGTAGATTAAGAAGAACAATACATGTACATTAGTGCCTAGTCTGGTAGACAAGAATGTGATTGGTAGAAAGTGGATTTTCAAAAGCAAGATGGATGAGAAAGGTGAAGTGCTAAGGAACAAGGAAAGATTGGTATGCAAAGGGTATGCACAAGAGGAAGGCCTAGACTATGGTGAAACATTTGCACCTATAGACAGACTTTAAAGTGTAAGGATATTGCTTCCATATGCTTATTATAAAGGATTCAAGGTATATCAAATGGATGTTAAGTTAGATTTTCCTTAATGGTGTTTTGGAAGTAGAGGTATATATTGAACAAATTGAAGGATTTTCTAATTCATAAGGTAAGAATAAGGTGTATAAATTATAGAAAGCTTTGTATAGATTGAAGCTAGCACCTATGGCATGGTATGAACATTTACATTCATAAAAGATTGGTTTCATTAGGACAAAGGATAGTAGTAATGTGTAATTGAAGATTGAGAAAGATGGTAGGTTATTGAATGTAGACATATTTGTAGATGATATAATTTTTGGTG
The DNA here is from genome assembly GCA_018584345.1 of Thuja plicata. Lineage (NCBI taxonomy): Eukaryota > Viridiplantae > Streptophyta > Pinopsida > Cupressales > Cupressaceae > Thuja > Thuja plicata. The sequence continues at coordinate 849,075 of MU224223.1, forward strand.
GAAATTAAGAGATGATCATATCATTTGCAAATGAGCTAAGGAAATAATTTGAAATGTCAATGATCAGTGAAATTAAATTTGTTATTGGATTGCAAGTTCAAAATATTAAAGGTGGTTTCTACATAAGTCAATTCAAGTACATAATGGATATATTGAATGCTTTTGGGTTAGAAGACTCAAAACTAGTTGGTACCCCTATGGTAATTAGTTGAAAACTATCAAGGAAGATGATTCTAAAGAGGTGGATGAGACACTTTAAAGGTCCATGATTGGAAAGGTTAAGTATATAGTAGAAAACATACCATAAATAACACAGACAGTTGGATTAGTGGAAAATTTTATTCTACTCCTAAGGACTCTCATTTGGTTTTAGTAAAGAGAATTTTTAGATATCTTAATGGAACTGAAGATTATGGTCTATGGTATGGACATAAATGTGATTTATCTTTTAAGTTTTTTGATGATGTTGATCGGGAATGTAATATTGATGATCAGTAGAGCACAAGTGGAGGTGTATTTTTTTCTTGATGAGAGGCTTGTATCTTGGATAAGAAAGAAGTAGAACTGTATGTCTCAATAAAAAAATGGAAGTCAAGTATGTTTTTGATACAATTAATTATACACAAGTAGTATGGATCAAGAAATTTCTGGAAGGAATTTAGGAGAAGGTAACTGACCTGGTGGTTATCTATTGTGACAATATAAGTTATATTAACATTTCAAAGAATCAATTGATGCACTCTAAGACTAATCATATAGTATTCAAATATCATTTTCTTAGAGAACACGTAGAGGAAAAATATGTGAGGTTGGAATATGTGCAAACTAAGGAGAAGGTTGTTGATATTTTCAAGGTCGGTTGAGGTTATTCCTATATCTGTGTTGAATTAGAAGAATATGAATTTGAATCAATCTTAGTGTATTCATTGAATATCTTTTGTATGGATTGGTGTTGTGGGGATAATCCTTAGGGTCGGGGAGACGTATGTGTAGTAAAGTGTTTTTGTTACTTAGGTACAATAGATAAAATATCAGGTGTATTTGACACATTTGGTATTCTTTTGAAAGGGGGAGAATGTATGCAAAAGGGGAAAATGTGTGAAGTTTAGTGAAAGGGGGAGCAATTGAAGAAAAGGTGAAAGAAAGAAGTGGAATCATTTTTATTCATAAGGTATCATGTTGTCCAGTAAGGAAGTGAGTGTTTCATTAAGTGTTTCCATCAATGTCAAAGGGGGAGATTGTTGGCATATTTGATGTAGTGATGGTATGATGTGAATTGAATACAGGATGATCAAATATTATGTTGTCATTGATGTCAACTATTTCCTTTGTGGTCTTAGTATGTTACCAAGCATTATTATGATGAATGAAGGATTGTGATGAGTTTAAGGTGCTTCTATCTTTAGGGGAGATGTAGGTGTGTCTTTGGATGTCTAATGTAGGACCTCTACTTTTGAAGTGGTCATATAAGGAAGTTGTTATCAGTTGAAGTATAAAAATGCAATTTCTAGAACAATTAATGATAGGTGATAGATGATTTGGATGTATTATCAAATCTATGTTGTATCTGGTGACACATTCATAGGATATGGTGGAAATAGTATTTAGATGATATAGTTTCAATTATAACTAATTTGGGTAATTAGTGTATAGGATTGGTGACCACTAAGAAGATACAAATTTGTTAACAGGTTACATTATTTGTGTTCTTGAGAAATAGTTGATAAATATTTGATCAGTGAGTGTTGTTGAGGTTGTGGTGGAGTCAGATGAGTTAGTCATAGTCTGGTGATGTGTCTTCATGATTGGAGGTGATGATCTAGAATCAAATTGCTCGATATTAGCACATGGAGAAGATTCTTGAGGAAGCTTGTGTTTGGTAAAAACATGTTTGACTCCTTGACACAAAATTCTATATAAATCATTGTACTGGCTGACGTTGTCTTGGGAAAAAAATTTTGCATTTTATTTTTTTATGTTTCACGTTGTATGTGAGCGGGATGTTTTGAAATTCTAATTTAGGGTTTTATCAAGGTGGGTGACTTAAAAGTTTAGTATATAATGAATGAAGTTAAAATCAAGCCATGGAAGAGTTGATTTTTTGGAGAAGGTAGTATTTACTTTAGTGGATCCCACCAAGAAGAGGTATTTCTATCCTATAGATCGTTCTTTCTATTATTTCCTAACAGTTGCACCAGATTAAATCCCTTAATAGTGTGGATCCTAACAAATCTTTCTTTATAAATCCTCTAACAAGGTGACACTTTTTCAAGATTTTAAAGTCCTCTAAAATGTCTACTCTTAACATGGTAAAGGTCCTAATAGGCCTAAGGTAAATCACTTAATCGAGTAGCACCTAACATTTCTTTTGTAAACTTTAACATGGTTAAGGTCCTCAGTTGGCGTACTTTATAAGACTACATCATTTAGCGGGTACTAATCCCTTTCAGAAGACTACATCATTTAGTGTGGATTATTTGGTAGATTACTGATTCCCTCCTACCCCCCCTTTCAGTAATATTACTTTTAGACTAACATTTTGTAGTTACAAAGCTTTGATTTTTTTTGTGGTGAAGCTTAACAACTTGAGGTAAATATGTGAAGATGATGAGAAAGGAATTTCCTAAATTCACAAGAGAGAAGTATTCTATATGGTGTGGTTGAATGAAGCTCTATCTCAAAGGTATGGGTGATTATTATTGGGATCATGTGGTTAATAAATATATTGTCCCTTTAGGAACCCTGATTGTAGATCAATTTAAGAAAAGGTTAGAACATAATACTACTATGAAACATATTGCTAGTACTCTTTTGTAGAGTATATTTATATCAAAGACTTGAATACTACTAATGAGATGTTATAAAAGTTTAAAAACCATCTATGTTGGAGATCCACATTTGCAGAAACAAAATTTTGATAGCTTGAGGGGAAAGTATGATTATATGAGGATGCAATAAAATGAGGACATTGAACAATACATTCAAAGAATGAAAGAAGTTTTTTTTTATATCCAAGGTGGTGGTGGTAATCTTCCTGAGGAGGATGTGGCAAGAAAAATGTTGAGAAATTTATTGGCTTAGTATTCTATTAGGGTTTCAGCCATACAAGAGCTCAAGTCTCTAGGAACTTTTACTTTTACTCTTGATGCATTAATGGGGAAATTAACTTCATTAGAGTTAAGAAATTATGACATAGTATACCAAAAGTTGAAGCTAATTTCAAGTCATGATTGAATCATGCACCATCTATGAAAAGAAAGGAGGTAACTAACATTTATTCAAAATTTTATTATAACGATTATGAATCTATCTTATCTGAAGAAAGAGAACTCGAGGAATTGGATACTTTATTTAGTAGAAGGTTGCCTAGAGGAAAAGGTAAATATAAGGGTAAGTTATCTTTGAAATTATTTGCATGTAAAAAAATTGGACACCTTTCTTCTATATGCCCTGACAGTGAGAGGAAGGCAAAAACAAGAAGATTCAAGGATACAAACAAGAAAGTATGCTAACTAGCTGAGGAAGTTGGTATCGATGAGGAATCTGATGGAAGAGATGAGGAAGAATTATTTATATTGGAGTAAAGGAAGAACCCTCTAAAGAAGGTGAGAAAGATTTGGTTTGTAACATGAATCACAATGGTAATTGGATTATTGATAGTGGGTACACTCATCTATGATTGGTGATAGAAGCAAATTAATCAATATCAAAGAATGTGATGGAGGCTCAGTGAGATTTGAGAATGATTCTCCCTATATGGTAATAGGAAAAGGATCTATTGATTTGATTGATAAAACATGTTGTGATGATGTTTACTGGGTTTATGGTCTGAAATATAATTTTTTAAGTGTTTCTTAGTTGAATAACAAAGGATTTAGGTGTCAGTTCAATGGAGGTAGTTACAGGATTATTGGGAAATGAAGAGAGTTGATTGCTATCGATGAACATACTAGACATATCTGGTTCTATCTGAATTCTACTATTAAGGTTATCTGATTGCTAAGGGAGAATATTATTGGTTATGGCATAAGAGGTTTTTTCACGATAATTTTGATAACCATATCAAAGTTAGTAAGATGAAGTTAGTGATAGGTTTACCTAATATAGTAAAACTAGACAATGTAATGTGTAAAGAATGTCAGCTTGGAAAGTTAACTAGTTCTAGTTTCATCACTAAAAAAACTTCTTCTGGAAGTATTTTAGATCTGGTTCATACCGATCTATGGGGTCCTATGAGAACTCAGATAAACTATGGTCCTAGATATTTTATTTTGTTTATTGATGATTATTATAGAATGATGTGGGTTCTATTTTTAAGGGATAAATCTGAAGTTTTTCATATATTTAAGATCTATAAAGCTAGAGTAGAGGAGACTGATAAGACCCTAAAATGCCTTATATCTAACAAAGGAGGTGATTTTAATTCACAAAAATTTACTACATATTGTGAAGTATAGGGAATTCAAAGAAAAATGTCAGCTCCTAGGACACCTTAGCAGAATGATATTGTTGAAAGAAGAAATAGGTCTATGATTGATTGTACTAGGGCATTAATGATTCAGAAGGGTGTTTCATAGACATTTTGAATAGAAGTGGTGAAGACTGAGTTGTTTTCCCAATTGAACAGAGTTTAGTTGAAGAAAGGTACAATCAAAACTCCCTATGAGTTATGTACTTATCTTTATCCCAAGAAGGTTGCCATTATACAAGAATAGTCATGCCTTATGTCCATCAAAATCTTGCATAGTTTTGCAAGTTGTGGGATAGGGTTGTAGATAACCAAAAATGGCCAGGTTTGCGAGCTCACATTTAATTACTAATTATTCTTCTATTAATTAAATGGCTCTTTAATTTTTATTTAATTTTTTTAGATCATTAAATCAATAAAATAATTTAATTATCCTACAAATTGGAAAATTGGAAATCAATCTTTTAATGAAAAATTAATTTCTTTTTGGAAACTGATTTTCTCCAAAATTGATTTATATTATCTTCTTTCTTTTTATCCTCAAAAATGGATTTTCTTCATCTTCACTCTCTCTCTAATTATGTCATCCATCCAAGCTACTTTCACAGAGTCAATCTCAACCATCAACAGTCTAAAATCTCTATATTAACCTTCTTATTTCTTAATTGAAAGATTCTGAATCGAGATCGAAATTTTCTAAGAGCATAATTATTATGCAAGTTTTTGAGATAATTGTGATTAATATGCATCAATCATGTTATCATATTTCTTGAATCTCCCAAGCCAAAGCCTTGTCAGTATCAACTTCGAGTACCATTCAAACAAGCTTTCAAGAGAAGAAAAGAGAAGCAACATAGGCTTGAATTATCTATTGGTTTCCGCTTAATTATTTATTTAATTTCCTATAGATTATATTTTGTTTTTGTTTTTGATAGATAAAAGCAGCAAGAGGGTGCTGGCCCGTAGAATAGGGGACTGGAGGCACATTAACAGCAGGTTAATGGCACAGTCAAAGAAAGTAGCAAGATTTTACTGTTAGCACCAGCATCTAAACTTTTACCTCTATCAAAAACAAAGGTAACAGTTCTGCATAAAAGGAAAAATCTAAAGTATCTAATAGCAGTAACCACCATCAAAATAATGTTCCAGAGCCACGCAGGGCTAATCCATAAGCAGCAATTAAACTTAACAAAACCCCTCAAAACAAAACAGGGGAACGGAGGAACCAGTCTAACAAAAAAGTAGCACATCAACTAACAAGCTAATTTTTTCCTCCCAACTACTTAGACAGCAGTGATCTCGCCCATTCTTCTTGAAGGAATAGAAAAAGGTCTCTGTTGTCCGCATTGGCTTCCATCTTGCCATCAGACAGCTTCTCCTACACATTACAAAGGGTTAAAGCGGAAGCGTGCATCACCTTCAAGGCAAATTTGTTAGACCTCCTGTAGAGGTCCATTAGGTCCTGTATTCCATTTTTTAACTCTGAATTTCTTTTTCAACCTTCGCGAATCTGCACTTAAGGGTGCCCGCAAGGTTACACTTGTTCTCCATACCAAGCGAAACAGGATTATCCAGAGGGTCACCTTGGGGGTTATCCAAAGGGTCGCCTTTTGGGCTTCGGGGAGGGGAAAGGCTGATGGCTCTGCTATGGATGTTCATGGGGGTATTCTCGGTCGGGCTCCTAAAACCATCAAAAGAGCTCTTATTAGACTCAGTGGATTCATTTTCAGATGGGGAGAGCTCTCTGGAGGCCGTCTCCAACATTTTGAGTTTACACTGCTCTTTAGCAATTCTGTTAGAACGTCTTTGGCCTGTTCCACTTAGGTCGACTTCCAGATTAACCAAGGTTTCGGTTATTTTCTATTTTTTGGGCTTAAACTCAGTCTCGGGAGTGGTATCTGCCTCTTTACCTTCCAATCCGCCCACAGAGTCAGATTCATAAGACTCAACCAGATCTTCCTTAGGAAGCTTAATAATTTTCTTGCGGGCTTTCTTCTCACCAGTCTCAGGACCTTGAGTAATCTTGATAGACTTGGAGGAGGAATTGGACGTTTTGTCCATTTTACCAGCCTTCGCATCTTGGGACACCATTTGAATTATCACAGGGGGTTGGGGGGCTGGGCAAATGGCTTTATGAAACTGGAAGAGGCAGAGCATCAACCCTTGGTGGAGAATAGCTCTATCCGGGTTGTTTTTAATGTCACTAATATTGCTTTCCATAGAGTGTAACAGATAGAAAGGAATGGAAATTAAGTCTTTGTTCCTAATGTGGTTCAAAAATGGAAGGTGATAGTTGTAGAAGACTGTGAACTTACCTTCAGGAGTGAAGTATTTCATAATGATAAGGCAGATTTTGGGCCAGAAGTCAGGCAATTCCTCTCTGTTGAAACCCCCCTGTTTCCTCACTGCCATCTCCCCTTCCTTGAAAAATTGCTTAAGACCTGTAGGGTCCACCGTCCGACTTGTTTTCTTGTACTTTCTTCCATCCATCAGAAGTCCAGTGGCCTCGGAAATGACCTCCTCGTTGATCTGGAAATGAATGCCTCCCACCGAGACTTTTCTGTTATTCCAAGAGGTGACGAACTGTTTGGATATTCTTTCATCGTGGCCTCCCTTCATCCTTTCCATAAACCCCCAAATACCAGATTCTTTACAATAGTGGGTAACCAGAGGGTCCAAGGAAAAGACATTATCTATGTAATCTGGTTCTATACGGAGTATTTTTCCCCCCATTTCCTCAGACTGATCAGCACTCGCCGGAGTAATATTGAGGAGGCTACTATCTTTGCATGCCATAAAAAACTTCTTTTTTCTGCAACTCTTTTTCAATAATGGTTTAAACCCATCCTGCCTGTTTAGGGGATTTTTGAGATCCATCGCCGTACTGACAGATCTTGCATATCTCAGAGTAACATAAATGGTAATAATACCCTCACTGTCATAACTCACCAAAAATGCCTTTTTCTCCTGCCATCGATCACTCCACACGAGAAAAAAGCTCTCATTGAACTTTATGGAACCAAGAGTTATATCTTTTATAATTATACTGTTAACTCAAAGATGCCAACACGTGTATGAGGGAGGAAACGACATAAATAATCCAGCCTGGCATATTAAGCACTTGTCTTCATTTCTCCCGTGATGAGGCGCTGAGTCATCAGGGGTAAATTGTTGACTAACGACCAGCTATTAAGCTTGGTTTGTCTTAGACCCATAGCCGCCAGAGAGTTTGCCACCACATTACCTTCTCTGTAAGTATGCTTTATGCTTATCAGTTGGAAGCTCTCTAGTAGCACATAGATCTCCGAAATGATGGGTCTAGTCCGCCACCCAGCACTCCTGCCATTCTTGACTGCTTCAATTACAACTTTGGAGTCCCTTTCAATTTCCAGCTGATTAACATTCAGTTGTTTAGCAAATTTAATCCCCCAAAGTAGGGCAGACCCTTCCGTCTGTGTGACAGTATAGTTAAAGTTCGGTCCAGCATAGGCTAGGAGGCAATTACCGAGGTGGTCTCTTATCACTCCTCCTCCACCTTGCCCAAGATTATTAACAGCACCATCAAATTTCAATTTTATCCAGTCACGGTTAGGGGCATTCCAGGTAGTGGCATTCTTGATGCTCTTTTTAGTGTTATCAAACTTGGAGAACCCACACAGGAGGTTCCAGCGATCAGCAATCAGAGTTTCCCAGTTCACAGGAGGGGTAGTAGGGAGTTTCCACTTTTCTATTCTGACATTTTCCCTGAGGAGCTTAATTTTGATATGAAGGCAGTCCATAGCCTGAACGCCAATCTCCCTGAAGATCTGATTATTCCTTTCTTTCCAAATAGCCCAGCAAATATGCAGGGGAAGCATATGCCAGAGAGTCTGGAGAAGTGAGTGGTTAGAGGGGGATCTCCAATTAGCAAATTGTTGTATCTCGTAACCAAGGACCCACGAGATGCCCAGCCTGTCAAAAATTCCTTTCCAAATGCTATTAGCATAGTCACAGTGAATAAAGAGATGATTAATAGTCTCTTCCTCCTTCTCACAAAGGATGCATCTGTTAACCAAAGAGAAGCCTCTTTTAGTGAGGTTATCCTGGGTTAGGATCTTTCCATGCATAAGGGTCCACCAGAAGAAGTTAACTTTAGGTGTAAGATAGGGGATCCAAACCTTCATCCAGTCGCTCTGGTTGTTCTCTTCCTTAATGAGCAAGTTATAAGCCGATCTAATAGTGAAGGACCCAGACTGAGTGGGGGTCCATATGATAGCATCTTCAATCTCAGAGATTCTGTAGTCTTTCAGAATGTCCCTAAGTTCTCTGGTAGAGTGCTTGAGATCCGGTCTGTTCCTTAATTGGTTAGGAAAATCTAACCAAGTATTTCCATTCATATAATCAGAAGCTCTATACCCCATTGTTAGTGGGGCTTTAGTGGGTTTTAGTAGTTTTCTATTTATTTAGTTTGGTGCTATTAACTTATTTTATTTAGTGTGGTAGATGGACCCCATGACTTTTTTGTGAACCCGACGTAAATAAACAGCTGACAAATCCATTACAGATGACCAAAATAATTTTCAATCTCAGTCGTACCACCAAGATGACTTTAATTCTTTTTTATTAGCTCTATTCTATTGTCTTGCATTTTCATGTTTAATTTCACAGTTTCTTTTTCATTACCACATGACCCCTAGGTGATCCCACAATACTATGTCCCACTTTTTGGCCAACTTTGACATTGAAACAAACATTCTAAAAAATACTTTGCTTTTGGACACCTATTGCCGTAAAACCATTAAAAATTAGAATATGATGTAAACTACTGAATTTTAGCATTTTTTCTAGTTTATGAATATTTTTAAAAAAAAATTGGAATTTAATTGTATCCATTTTTCCTTCTCATTAAAAAACTGTTTATCTCAAAAATCAACATTTTTCAAGAGTGACACTCACTTTGATCAACATAACTTTTTTTTATAGAATTGATAAGAATTTAATTATTTTGAAGTTAGGTTTGTAACACCAATATCTATAGAATCCAAATTATTTCATTCAATTTGGTTGAATACTTTATAGTTTATTGAGTTATGAAGTAACATTAGCTATTATCTGGACATAAGTTCACTTGGATCGCTCTAACTCTATCTGTATATATCAAAATTCTTTTTGTTTTCTTTTTTTTGATAGAAAGGTAATATATATGTACATGTACATGTATATGTATATGTATATATATGTATATATATGTATATATATATATTATATATATATAGATATACATATATATAGATATATATGTATATATGTATATATATATATACATATATATATA
>MU224223.1:859012-882585 GCA_018584345.1 Thuja plicata
ATATATATATATATATATATCCTAGATATTTTTAACAATTTTTTTTTCCTAATTTACTATTTTTCTAGAAGCGTCAAATAGAGAAGTCGCTAAATGGTCAAACAACCTATGTTTCATAAAACTTAAAAAGAAAATTCATAATCAACTCAATTTATATAAAAATCATAATTATTCAAAATATTTATATGAGTACTATAATCTTGTAATTGGGTTTGTCAATGATTTTATTTGATCACACAAAAAGTTACTGTCAAAGTGATTTTTTGTCAGCATTTTGATGGGTACAAAGGAGGCTCGATTATATGTGTGAGTGAGGAGTAGAGAGATTATACCAAAGAGAGTTTGATCCAAGAGTCTTTTATGTAACCATTTTCAATTTACTCCTTCAAATGGGAGTTCTCAAGGCTTAAATCATTATATTTTCCTAAAAATGTCTAATTTCACCAAAAATTAGGATGTTGAAAAAGTTGGAGATCCTATCATGAGACCAGCCCCTTATATTTTTGCAATTGATCCCTATTATTTCGCAATCAAAAATATAATTTTTCAATTTCTCTCAGAATATTTATGGCTACAAGTTTCTTACAATTTTGCAGGTTTTCACAATTGACAAGGTTACTTTGCAATCGATGGAGTTATTTTGCAATTGAAAATTCTATTTCGCAAATGCTTTTCTATTACCACAATAGAAATTTCAAATTTTTACAATTATTAGCTTCTTAAAAAAAATTAAATTAAAATATTATATTTAAGTATTAAGGACATATTCTTATTCTATAAGTTCATTTTAAATATATGCTTTCAGGATGTTTGAGGTTGGTTTCATATCTCTAGGAATTCTAATGCAAATTTTGGACTTTGGAAGATTTTAAAAAATTTAAGACTTAGTCAAATTTCTGTATTCAACATGTGTTACTAACCTTGTTGTTTGAGCATGTGACTCTTCAAACAAAATAAGATTGTCAAAGACCTCATTTATTTAACAATTTTCTTGTAGGAGGGGAGGTCTTGAAACACAAAACAAAAAATTAATTTATTTCTTTGTTCTCTACTTTTATGCTTGTGTTAGTCATGTAAGAACATATGAATTTGGGGCTTTAAAATGAATGTGAATTTATTGTGCCTAGGAGAAAAATCTTGGTAGGAGAGTATGCTCTCATCCCTTAAGGGTGATCTTAAACCTATACCCTTGATTTTCATCCATTACTTTTATACATTCACCTTTAGAGAGCCTATTGTTTGAGGAAAAATATCACGAGAATGACTCAAGTGGGAACAAGGCAAATTTAGCCCCTTCTGACCCACTATAATAAAATACCTCCTTGAGATTAAAGTATCAGAGGAAAGATTCATTACTTCATAGGGATATAGGCCTAGATAATTCTTGTGTGACTATGAGGAGTGTATTCAAACGAATGCCCTTACTAGAGTGCATAGAACAACAGCTTACCTGGTTCACCTTCAAGAGTTTCATAATCTTTGTACAAGGAGGGGGAATATTCTCTCCTAGAGACACTCACCATATGTATCTCCTTGATCATTTTAAAGTTGATAATACAAAATTGAAGGTTTCCTTGCGTTGTCTCCTTTGACTGTATTCTTCATAGCTCTAGCAAAAGGAAAAACATAGGTGCCCTTTCCGGGTGACACTGTTGTGTGAGCTAAAGAGATACCAAGTTGTGGGAAAAGGTTTTGAGTACCAAGCCTATTATATTGGACAAGATTGTCTAATTATGTCTGTTTATTTTCTTTACTAGTGAAAATTAGGTATTTTTAAGCCTACAAAACAAACACTCATTGTTTGAGATTAGAGACAGTGAATTGTTTTAATGTGTTATCTGTGTGTGCCACAAACTACTTAAAAAATCCTCTTATACCGAGTCAAACATGTTGAGTGTCTAGGATTTCAATAGCTTCCTATTTCATAAAACATATAGCCTCATTATTCTAGGGTTTTGTTTATGAGAAAACTTCAAATTATAATCAAATTATCAAATTGTAGAATTCTACAAAAATTGAAAGAAGTTTTCTCAAATTGAATGTGCATTTCTTCAATTTATCCTTTTATTGCCATAATTTTCATTTTTATTACCATAATTGCCAAAAGTTGGACACAATTGATTCTGCATTTTGCCACAATCGAATGAAGTTTGCACCAATTGACCAAAATAATTTAGTAAGATCATTTTGTCAAAAGACTCTACATTCCTCTATCAGAGTGCTTCAGTTTATTAGTCCAAAACCTAAGAAATTAGTCTATGTAGTGTCAAAGTCACTATTTTTCACTAGGAGATAACAAGGATCTAGTGAACTCTCAAACTTTTAGGATCTTCTTTCTCAGATAGTTTCTGATTTTATTTAGCCTTGACAATTCAACAATTTAGATTAGGTTATCTTGATATAGTTCTCTCAGTTTCATCACTGTTTTATAATGAAATTATCTCATCTCATACAAGATTCAGATCATACTTATCATCATCAATCTTTGAGATCAAGAGAATTCAAAATCTGTTCTTGGAATTACCTTTGTTAAATAGGAGCTACAACTCTCTTTGAGAGTTTTTCACTTTTGTTTGTTTATGTTACTCATCTTGGTTAAATCCTAGATAACAAAATTTCATTTACACCTTATAGAGGACCAACTACTAGGTCTTGAATTAGAAATCAACCAGAGGCATAACATGCTAATCTATTCCCTCTATGGGAGGAAGAACTAGAGATCAATCCTTTTGCACACATGGATCCTTCTTTGCAGACTAAAAACATACCTGAAACTTCACATGTCTCTCATAGATCAACAAATTTTGAGGATGTAACAAATGAATAAATAAAAGAAATGAAACAAGATGACTATTGTTCACTAGTTGAAGATGTTGTAGTGGAAAGAAATCTTAAGAGATTTGTCGCAATGTTATTAGACAAAGGAGTCAAACTTCTATTTGGGTTTAATGTATCTACGATATGGCTGAAAAATCAACAATAAATGCATAATACAACTAGGAATTCTCACTTTAATCCTTTCGTATCCCAAAAAAATGTATATTCCACTATTAACCCAAATAGTGAGAGGCTTCAGCATAAATGGGCTCTTCAACTCGTGCTAGTTCTTATTCTACCCAAAACATGTCATGTGCTAAAACAAGTACACAAATGGTATCTGGTTTATCTCAAGTAATGACATCATTCCCTTTTACATCGAGTGCTCAAATTGAAACATCTACTACTCAAACAAGTTACAACTCGTTTAGATTGAAATATATCGCTACTAGACTTGGGTTTAGCTCATCACAAAAAAAAATCAATCTCTATTGGTCCTAGTTTTAGTCAACATCCTCCAAGGGTTAAATCTATGTTTAAACAAAGGCTTCAACATCAACAATAGTAACAACAACAACATAGGACTCAATATGTACCCCAGTCACATACGTCTGGAAATTAATACTAGATTCTTAGAAGATCATATATTTCAACAAAACCATTTCAAAGATAAAGTATCAGACCAGGTACCATATCATGATAAAATGTTGGAAATGTTCTGCAATCTCCAACTGATATTCTGATTCAACAAATTCAATGTTAGAAAGCCAATTCTTGGATATTCAAAATCAAGGACAAACTAAGTCCTATACTGTTAAGGACGTATACTGTTATCCTTTTGATGACTCACTAAACATGCCTTGAGCCTATCAAAAATATGCATTTGATGCAGTTGTGTTCCATCTTACTGTTAGGAATAATAGTCCATAAGACAACTGAGAGGAAGGTGAATCAGTTGTGATATAGATTTTTAAAATTTATACTTTATAAACCAAATCTGCAAATGTAAATGACAACACAGTAATACACAACACCAAAACACAATATTTTTTGTCGAGGAAACCCTGTTAAAGGTAAAACCCCGATAAGAATTAACACCCACAAATAATGTACTGAGAGTATAGTATCCCAACTAAAATATATTAGCCCTATTAGGAGCTTGTTACAACATAATAGTACATAGTCCATGTTAGGAGACAGACCCTATTAGGAGTCAAAGGAAATAGAAGGCTCACTGTAAAGGCACACTGCTGAAAGAAGGGTAAAGCCACCCTCAAGGATTTAAAACCCGCACAAGGAGAAACAAGCATGGAGAAACAAGCAGGGCTTTTACTCCTTCAGGGGGCAAGCAAAGGGTCTCATCATAGAATGCATTGTAGGATGGATTCCAAAAGTTAGCATCACATGGTAAAGAACCTATCCCTCATAATGAATTCAATATAACTATGGTTTCTCAGCAATTTGACCCTCATCTTTCTCATGAGATTATCATTACGGATCCCTTCACTCCAAATTAACCTAATGCATAAATGCATCAATGACCTAGGCATGTTCCTATGATGATGGACCCAAAACAAAACGTCAAGGGAGATAGATTTAAATGGAAGATAAAAGGAAAATAATTCCACGGCTGTAAGAAATAAAAATACACAACTAAATGGGTGCATAAAGAGAAGGTGGTTGACAAAAAATACACTACGGAGGATTCCCCTAAGATGGTTGTGAAACTTTCATTTTTGGTTGAAAGGCACGGGTCTGTCTCTGCTATATTTCCAGAGAAAAAATTCCACAAAAAATCTAAGATATGAGCCAACAAGCTATTCTGTGTAAGTTTTGAAGCTTAACCCTTAACATTGTAAAGCTTAGGGAGATTATTTTTAAAGAATGGGATGAGGTTTCTCAGATATTCTAAGTAGACCGAAATGAGGGTTTTTTGTGTACTTTTTGCCTCTCCCCAACAATGGGGTTTTTCTACCAAATTAAGTACTGGGCTTTTGAAGGGTCATGTGCATGTAGCTATAGGTTCCAAGTTTCAGAGCCAACCAATTTCCTTTGGATATGTACCATTTTAGTTTCAATTTAAGAACTTGGCCCTTGAATACTAGTAACCTTTTATCATAGAACTAATAGAAAACCAAATTGGTATATTCTTACAGCTTCACCTATCTTTATATATGGAACCTTTGATGTGTGTGCAAGTGTGCATCATGATTGACACTCTTAAAAGGGTCTCTTGGCCCTTGAATAATAGTAACCTTTTATCATATAAGTAATAGAAAACCAAATTGGTATATTCTCAAAGCTTCACCTATCTTTATATAATGAACCTTTGATGCATGTGCATGTGTGCATCATGATTGACACTCTTAAAAGGGTCCCTGAGCACTCTCATCTCACTTCTAAATTTTTGCAAACAACATCAGGATATTTTTATGGAAAATCTATCTAATGTATGTTACTTGCATCGCCTATTTGGTCATTCTTTGGATAATTGTGCCATGTTGGAATTCAACTGCCCAACCTTCTCAGAAGGGAACCACCCTCCTAATAAAAGCTATGATCATTTACAAGAGAACTTGGCCTTCATGGACCTGGATACCTCCCAGTTTAAGGCATTTAGGAATCCTCATGGGCTAGATTCTTCTACTCACGTTTCTATAGGTAAGAAAGGAGGTAAGAAGTCATATAAACTATAAATTATATCCAACCCAACCATGAGGAGAACCCAACTATAAATACACCATCAAAGAATTGTCTACCAGTAATTGTCTTTTCTTGATTAGTTCCAATAAAGTATCAACTCTGCTTGTGTCTAGCAGTCAACAAGCTTCGCAACTTTCACACATTCCTTCTCTTCTTTTCTCTGTCAGAATTCTCCACAAGAATTTATAATTCATATGTTCCCTTACACAATACCTTATTAGGTTAGCCAATTAAGCTTTCCTAATACATAATTAATTAGGTCAGCCAATTAAGGCTTTCCATCATACAAATAATTACATGGCCCCTTTCTAAGACACACACGGTATAGAGGACAAGTATACAACATTTAAAATTCATTACATATACTTCTAGATCCATAATTCATGCTCACAACTAAGTCCACATGATACATGTCTGAAGTCGGCTAGGAAATAGGTCTTCTCCAGAGTACACGCCATAGCTGACGTCATCAGTATTCAATCAACAATCAAACACAACCCATTACTATAACATATGGCAGTTGTCCATTAGTAAGCTTGCAAGTTTTGAAATGTGTCCATTAGAAAGATATATCCAAAACACAGAGACCTTCTCTGTCCATAATCATAGTTGCAGTCCCGAAAACCAGTCGTCACCAAATGAATTGTAACATCCACAAAATGTAACATAAATTCAAGTGACCTTAGAAGTAAGTTCAAGACACATCCTTCTACATAAATCCTACTTTGATCCTTTTGAATCATCTGTATAGTGTCCATACACTCATTCTAGTTAAGTAGTCTGTCTTCCTTCTCCATAGAAGTATATGTTGACATTAGTGACAAAACATGAATATCAATAGCATGATCAGTAGCCAAAATTGATATCATCCAACAATCTCCCCTTTTTGGATTGATAGTGACATATGGGAAAATCCATATGTATCAACCCAAAAGTACTCTCTCTCAATACAATCTTCTCAATATCCTCAACATAAATTTCCAAAAATAGTATGGATTTTCTCATAGATTCCTTCCCCCTTTGGCAGCAATGGAAAAGGGTGCCATAGTTCACATCCCATATCCTATAAGATGTAGCTTTTTCAAATCTTCATGTTCAATCAGCTAGGTGCAAGATCACCTAAATGTACTCTAGTATTTTATATGATTAATCCCCCTAAGGAGTAGATCCATACATCAAGTATAGAGAAAGATATGGCTTTGAGATCCACTGGACTGATGCACATCTGCATCATTTAATTTTTATTGGGAGGGGCCATCACCCCAAGCATGCCTCTGAGATATTAAAAATCATCTTTTGGAAAAGGTTTGGTAAATATATCTGCTTTTTATTCATTTGTGCTAATATACTCTAGTTTGATCTCTCTGTCTACTACCTTCTCCCTTAAGAAATGATACTTGATGGAAATGTGTTTAGTCTTTGAATGAATTATAGGATTCTTTGACATTTTCACTGTGCTGGTGTTATCACAATGGATAACCACTGGTTCTTTGAATATTATTCTGATGTCCTTCAGCATTTGTATCATCCAAACAACTTTTCTATAGTTTATCACAGTAGAAACATACTCTGACTCAGCAGTAGATTGAGCAATACAATTCTTCTTCTTACTCAACCAAGAAACCAGCCTTTTTCCAAGAAAAAATGCTTTGCCACTAGTGCTCTTCCTTTCATCTACATTACCTTCCCAATCAACATCAGTAAAATCTTGCAATGTAAAATCATCATATTTTTCATACCATAATCCATACTCTACTATTCCTTTCAGATATCTAAAAATTCTTTTCACAGTAGCAAATGTGTCTCTTTAGGATCTCCCTGATATCTAGCCATAATTCCAACTGCATTGGTAATATCTGGTCTAGTGTGTGTTAAATATTTTAGACCTCCAATCATTGACCTATACTTAGTCTTCCCAACACTTTGAGTCTCCTCACTTTTAGTTAGTTTGTTCCCTATTACCATGGGTGTACCAATAGGTTTACAATCTTCCATTCCAAAGTTCTTCAACATTTCCTTAAGGTACTTGGTCTGAGATATAAATATGCCATTTTTACTCTGATTAATTTGCAACCAAGAAAAAATTTCATCTCACCAATCATTGACATCTCGAACTCATTCTCCATTTCTTTAGCAAACTTCTTACACATTTTATCATTGCCTCTAAAAATGATATCATCAAAAAAAATTTCTATAATTAAGATTCCATCTTCATCAGTTCTTAAATAAAAATTACTGTCTACATTACTTTTTCTGAAACCAAGACAAAGTAGATATTTATCCAGTCTTGCATACCATTCCCTCAGTACTTGTTTTAGTCTATACAGTGCCTTCTTCAATCTGCAAACCATGTTTTCATCATCTGTCAAAGGAAAACCATCAGATTTCTCAATGTGCACTTCTTCTTCTAGATCACCATTCAAGAATGCTAATCTCACATCCATCTGATACACTTTGAAGTCTTTATGTGTAGCATAAGCAAGGAATATTCTCACAGCTTCCAGTCTAGCAACAGCTACAAATGTTTCTTCGTAGTCTATGCCTTCTTGTTGTGAGCAGCCTTTACATACTAGCCTAACCTTGTTTCTTACAACTCTGCCTTCCTCATCCATTAAGTTTCTGAAAACCCACTTAGTGCCAATCACATTGTTGTTCTTAGGCCTTGGAACCAACTCCCAAGTATTTTTCTTCTTTATCTATTCTAGTTTTTCTTCCATGACTTTAGTCGAAGATTCATATTTACATGCTTCATCAGTACTCTTGGGTTCAGCTTGAGAAATCAAACAGATCTCATCTCTAACTTTAGATCTAGTCATCATGCCTTTGATTACATCACCAATAATTTGATCATCAGGGTGGTTTTTCTTAACATACCTTGGAGTCTTTAATGTATTAGTAGCTTCTTCTTATTCTTCTTCTTCAATCTCATTCTCTTGATTTTGTAATCTAACTAAAATCATACATTCTTTCCTGAATTTGAAATTTCTCATCTATCCTCACATTGGAACTTTCAATTAGATTCCTTAGTCTCAGAATGAAACATTTATATGCTTTAGTTTTAGTGGAATAACCAAGAAAGATTCCTTCATCACTTCTAGCATCAAACTTTCCTATCTCATCGTCTCTTTTGATATAACATTTACTACCAACTATTCGGAAATATTTCACAGTCGGTGTATGATCAAACCAGAATTCATAAGGAGTTTTAATTGTACCTTCTCTGATCTAAATTCTATTTAATGTGTACACAACAGTGCCAACTACTTCTCTCCAATGAACATGTGATACATTTCCTTCTAGCAACATATTCCTAGCAGCATCTAATATAGTTTTGTTTCTTCCTTGTGCTATCCCATTCTGTTGTGGAGTTCTAGGAGCCGAAGTCTGTCTATGTATTCCATTTACTTCACAATTTGTATTAAATAGTTCTGATGTAAACTCTCCTCCTATGTCTGATCTCAAACATTTCATCTTTAAACTAGATTCATCCTCAACTTTTTCCTTGAATATTTTGAATTTGTCAAATGCCTCAGATTTCTCTCTCAAATATATAACCCACATCATTCTAGAAAATTCATCAAAAAAAAGTATAAAATACCTTTCACCATAGTATGATCTTGTTCTTATAGGGCCACATAGATCTGTATGAACTAGATCCAACTTCCCTTTTTCTGAATAGGCTTTGCTCTTGAAGGTGCTTCTAGTTTTTTTCCCCATAACACATTCTCTACACATAGTGTTAGATGACTTAGCAATTTTAGGTAGATATCTTACTACTTTTGTCATACTTGCCTTCACAATGTTGTCAAAATTAACATGACAAAATCTTCTATCCCATAACCAGCTGTCATCAACCTTTGCAATAAAAAAAGAAGCTTCAGATGTCTTTAGTTCAAATACATTACCTATGGATTTAGTACCAGATGCTATCAAGTCTCCTATTTTTCTCTTGATAGTACACTTTCTGTTTATGAAGTTTAGTTGATAACCCTTGTCCACTAGCTATCCAACACTCAACAAATTGTGCTTAAGTCCATTTGTAATACCCCAAAATTGACACCTTACAATTCTAATCAATTTTGGTGCATTTCTTCAAATTCTCATCATCGAAGTCCTATTGTACTAGGCAAATTCTCCTTCCTAATTGTCTTTAATTGACTTAGTCTCAAGTGCAGAAAACCTAAATTGGCATAAATCTTATACCATATTTAATTCCTAAATTTTTAGGATTTATTAGCTAAAAATCCCTATGATTAATTAATTTAATTCTAAAGACCTAAGTTCTTTTCAATTAAATTAATCCCACCCCCTTTAGCTCATACACATCAAGGGAATTAAATATTATTTGGTTATTTGAATGGATTATCCTCACTTGAATTTCATAATTCAAACAATGTGAAAAGCCACCCATGTGGCAATAATTCATTTATTTAATTAAATAATTCCTTCATATTTTCTCACCTTCCTCCATGAAGATGAAGAGTCAGTCGTTTCTTCCCAAGAAACTCTTCATACTCTCTTTAGGCTTTTCTATATTATGGACCTTCTTTCCTTCATTTGGAGGAGAGCAATTTCTAGAGTACCTAAACTATAGAAAATTATTGTCTCAATTCTCTCATATTTCCAAGATTTTATTGCATAATTAGTGTAATCTCATTTAGCTTAATGGGAATCCTCATCTCAATTTAGTTTGTTTATTTATCAAGTAGCTTAATTTTGTTATCTCTTTCAAGTTTCTTAGCTTAAAATCTACATCTTCATTCCTAGATTATAATTGCATCCCCCATATAGAAAAAATTTCATTTCAGTTTTCAAAGCTTTCAAATCTTCCATTTTAGCAATGGTCTATGGTTGTTGTCTCTCGTTCTGGGAGTAATTAAACATCCCAACTAAATAGGAGGCAACAGGTCGATTCAATCGATATTGCAGAATGAGAAATTCATGTTCATCTTTGAAATTCAATGTTTGAGCAATGAATATGTTGGGTTGTGGCTGATTTAGAGGTCAACATTCAGACATATACATGTTGGCAGCCCCCGTGGGGTATAAAATTAATTTCTGACCTCACTCTCAAAAAAATTCTGACAAAATTTTGTACTTTGTCGTATGTCTGTACTTCTCTATGTACGAATTCTCGTGTCAGAATTTTGAGCATACCACACGAAGTTGTGCTTTCATTAGAAATCTATTGCATGACAAAGCACTTTCTTGCACCAGCTATTGCATTTCCTTATGTGAAGCCTTGTACTTCCTCGTGCGAGACTTGATGACAGTCTCTAGAATTTCACAGCTTCTACAATTACTGTTATTGTTTTCCTGATTATTTTCACATGTTGCTATTTTTATCTCTCTGATTTATCTGACAGTGTAACAGTGGGTTATAGGTCACTTGATGAAGATAGAAACTTACTAACGGTTTTCCTGTAGGATGGTTGTCAAAGATCATTTTAAAATATTGTGCTTGTTTATTGCTTTCATCACATAGTATAATTAGGGTCTTGTTAAAATTTCTTGGGAATCTTGATAGAAAAATAGGGGAATAGGCTCTTCATTACATGGAAGTGATCCCCATGGATGAATCCAAGACCCAAATCTTTCTAACATGATGGAGACCTAGGGAAGCAAGGAATGGTAATAAACCTTTAGCACATTCACTGGTTAGGGGATTATGCCCTTCTCTCTTTGAGAGAATCAGAAACCCAAAAGCTTGTGAATTGATTGGAGGAGAGTTAGCTTGGTGATGAATATATCTTGTGTGTTTGGGTAAAGTGAAGAGGTAGAGAAGTATGCTCTTCTCTCTTTGAGAGAATAAAAAAATATGACCCTCGAATCTAAGCCAAGTTTTGTGTCACCTCTAGAGGGCCTGCCGAAAGTTGAAACTCTGAGAATGACCCAAGTGAGTACACACCTATCACCAATGATTCCACCTCACTATAATAAAGTATTCTTTGTCGAGTCCAAAGACTCCAAATCCATGGAAACTTCTTTCTCATGATTCTGACTATCATCTTGAGAAAGCCTTGTCTGTTGTACTAAGCAATGCCACTCCCAGCCCTGCTTGCAGGGGTGTATGACTTTCAAGTGTTGGTGTGGCTGTGAGGCCCAAGCCCTATATCAGGGACACCAAATTTTATTGTGAATGGAAGCCCACTAAACACTTTCTTAATTAGTTTCCTACCTGGATCACCTCCGAAAGGAGACATAATCTATGCGTAGGGAGGGGGAAGAATCTCTCCCCTAGATTCTCACCATAGGTATGCACTTGGATGCTTGAACATGGTATATGATGTTGGCTCCTACTTCAAGGGTAACCTTCAAATATATATTATTTAGTCCTTGGAAACATCAAAAACACGGGCGCCCACTAGGGGGTGACATGGTTGTATGAGGTGCACACATACACATAAGAAGTGAGGCATGAATTTTGTCTTCTCTACCATTTTTTTATAGGGATAACTAAGTGGTTGTTTCAAGTCTTAAACTGTCCAATCATGATTAAAAAAAGACTCCCATGATTCTTCCAATTTGCCTTGTCCTTGGTAGAATTGTTTGCGACTACTTCTTGCATCACTATTGCTTGATCAAAACTTTATGCTTTTTAATGATTGCTTGTCACATTCAAACTTAGATTGCTGATTTGAACTATCATAAAACTATTATAAATATGGAAATTCTCTCAGAGAATAGTCCTGACTATGTCTCCAAATCTGAATTTTATCTCAAAAATAGAGTCAATCTCTCAAAACCTGGAGCTTTCTCACGCGAGATTCCAGAAACTAAGCGTTTCCTCACATGAGGTTTCATTTTCTTGTGCATAGTTAAGCATTTCCTCACACAAACCAACATTTTCTCATGCGAGTCTGTACCCAGGTGTCCCAAAATAGTGAGCCATTTCTCGTTAATTGATGAGTTTTTTTCCTGATCTAATTTTTATCTGAGATTTGATTTCCTGTTTCCCTATCGTCTGTAGTCTGAAACTGATTGTCTCAAGTTACAAACCAACCAATTCTTACTCAAACTCATTTTTTCTCTTTGTTCTCTATCCTACCTTTCTATGCTTTTGTACCTTGTGACGCGATAGTCACATCTCAGCTATTCTAGCCATACTCTCAATGATTCGTGCTGGGTGCATTTGACATCTTGGTTGTTCTAGCCTTTATCTCCTTTTCACTATTTCTAGAGATAGAATTCTGAGTTGGATCCTAAGTCCTCTCTCATTTCATCTTCATCTATGCCTTTTACAACTAGAAGCGGCAACATATTTCCCATTCGTGGTTCCAGAATAAGTAAAGGTAGATCTTGTAATAAAGGAAGAGGTCATTCCAAACCTATTGTTCAATCTAATAGTCAAGAGGGATCCTCACATTCTTCCTCTCAATTTAGTATAGATCCCAATCTGAATGAGAAACCATTGTTCCAGCTGTGCTATAATCCCTTGTTTCGAAGACAACCTGAACTATTGTTTCAAGATCAATAGAACTCATTTATTCTAGATCAACAAAACTTTGGAAGGTCACTTACTTGGGTCAATCTTCTTGAAAATCCTCACTACCTTATTAATCCTTTTGATCCTATCGATCCTTGTGAACCTATTGATCCTTCCAAACCCATCGACCCCTTTGACCGGCCAAAAGTTATATTGGCCATGAACTCTTAGATCGATAGACACACTCAAAATGAACCTATGCACATGGCACAATCCCACATCAGAAACATGGGAAGCCCTTTCAACTTCCCACAAGGTCAATACAATGAGGCCCATGATCAATCTCAAAATGTTCAGAATCAACAATCCCAAGCTGATCAGCAAGCACATCACCATCGCCCTCCTCCACATGACTAGAGTTAAGATCAGAACCCTAGCATTTATGAGATCCTCGATAATGATGATGATCTGATAAATCAAAATGACATATATGCTATGAAATCTAATAAGGGTCTCATCAATATGATGGAAATTCTCCTTACAAAAGATAAAGAGCAATATTTTCTTGAATTGGCAAATGAAGGAGTTAAGCTATCCCCAGATTTCAAAGTGGAAACACTTGTGACTAAAGAGGAAGAGACTGAGACTACCAAATTGCAAAAGATGATTCAAGATATGCAAAACCAAATTAGCCAACTTGTAAAGGATAAGGAAAAACCCGCACAACAATTTACGATGGACAGTATTTGTCCTTTTCCTTTTGATAGGATAATTCATATGCTACCTTTTCCCAAGGGTGTAGAACTCCGTAAGTATGATAAATATCTGGGTACCACCAATCCTCAAGATCATCTAAGGGAATTTTGGGCCTTATCTATGGAGTTCATTCATGATCAAACTTATTTAATGCGTCACTTTCCCTGAAGTCTGGTTGGGCTTTCCATGGAGTGGTTTTCTTGACTACCCACTGACATTAAGACTTTTGGTGAGATCACAAATTTCTTTATCCAGCATTATTCTCACAACATACAACATCCCGTCAACATCAGGGACCTTTGCAATCTCAAGAAAAGACAAGGGGAGCCATTCTTGACATTTCTCCAGAGATGGAGACAACTTTGGACCAAGTATCCTCATAAAATACCCAAATCTGAGAAACTCGACATATTCTTGGACAATCTCACTCCTGATTTTGGGTATCAGGTACATCTTCAAGGTCCCCTCAATTTTGACAGCATGATTAAGAAATCTATGAGGATAGAGGCTTTTATGGTTAAGAAATGCGAATTGACTTTCCACAAAGACAACAAACAAGGTTCCTCATCTTCCAACAAAGATAAAGGGAAGTTTTTCAACAAGAATAGGGATGTTGTGAATGATGGAGTGGTTGATAATGTGACCCTAACTCCTTCAAAATTAGTTTTCAATCTTACTTCTAGCATACAAGCGATCAAAACCACTGAAAAGGCTGCAACAAATACTCAACCGCCTTCCAAATTCTCTAGCAACAAACCTTGGGCCGCTTGACCCAAGTGTGAAGTCACTTCCTTGGGAGAACTGCTTGATGTATTTTACAAGAATTTGGTGCGAAACTAGGCTCTCACTCCTTTGTAAAAGTGTCCATATGATCCACAACCATGACCCCATTGGTGGAACAACAAAACATACTATGACTATCACCAGAACAAGGGTCATAAGACTTCTACTTGTCTTCAGTTGCACCATAAGATCCAAGATCTGATTAATAATGGTGATATTGTTATGGATAATCATAATAAGAATTCATATCACCAAGCATTTAAAGATTCCTTTCCTCCTTGCGAGAAAGGTAAGTCTTCCAAAACTAAGAACAACAATGCCAAGGTTAACTACATGCATACCACTAATGACACTGTCATCAACATGATTGAACCTGTTGAAGCTGAGTATTGTGATGTGATTAATATCAAGGGGAGTGAGGATGCTCCTAAGTTTAAGACCCCATTCGTCTTGAGAGTCCTTGGGTCTCACTTTTCTAAACTTGAATCATCTCAAGATTGTGCAAACATCATTACCAAATCCCGCGCTAAGATCACTCTCAAGGGTCCTAACCCTTCTGATACTACATCTGCACCGAAGAAACCCATGAATAAAACTATTGTTGGCCCTACCAATAAGACAATGAAAATGGTCCCCACACCTCATACTGCTAATTATAGCAATCTTGACCAGCTACAAAGAACCAATGCTCAAATAACCATCTTTGAGTTGTGGAATATCTCGCCTGCTCACAGGAAGATTTTGGATAAAGCCCTTGCAGAGACTAACATCCCCAAATACATTAATCTTGATTAGTTTCAATCTATAGTGGGTCACTTGACTTCACTGCACTATCTATCTTTCTCAGAAGAAGATGACCATTCGGTCAGCCACCCACATAACGCTCCTTTGCATATAGAGGGCATGATTGTCCAAAAGCACATCTGCCACGTCCTTAATGATAATGGTGTTGGCCTCAACATCTTCTCTACTAACTTTCTCACTCAGCTAGGCTATGATGAAGATCGCATAGATTCCCAAAAGAAAATTACTATCAAAGCCTATGATTAAGAAGAAAGAATGTCTAAAGATTTAGTTGTTCTACCTATTCGGGTTGGACCTGTTGAAAGAGATGTCACTTGTCAAGTACTGGACATTCCTCTTGCTTATAACATCTTGTTGGGAAGACCATTGATTCATGAAATGCAAGTGGTTCCCTCTATGTATCATCAATACATAAAATTTCCTTTCCATGGTGCACAAGTGACAGTTCCTGCTAATATGGGCTATTCTTGTAATATGCTCACACAGTCAGCTGATAGTTTTGTTCCTACTAATAGATAATCCATAGAATTCTATGATACCAAGCTTAGGGACATGGATCAAACTTTGAAAATCAAATACATAGGCATGGGGGGTATTAAATAGAACCTGTGCTATCGTTAGAAGTTCTACCTCTGTCTCCTTGTTCTTATGGGAGACCTTTTGAGAACAATAAATCTTCTACTACTCCTGCTAAAATATTTTATGATGGTGCCTTTGTATGGGCTTCAACACCATTAGAAGATGAAGATGAGGAAAGAGTTGTTAAATCTTGGCTTTACCAAGGAAATGACATATCTGAATAGACCACCCCAGCTCGTGAAATAGATCCCCATAGTGAAGGTCTTAAAATCATGAAACACTTTGGATACAAAGGGCGTGGTCCAATAGGGATGAATGGTAATGGGCTAGTTGAACCTATTGAAGCTACGGGTCAAAGAACAAAATATACAATTGGTTTAGGCTTCAAGAAGATCCTGTTCCATCTAGGGATTAACAAATTTGTGCCTAAACTAGATCCTCAACCAGAACATGTAGGCACAACTACAGTTGACACCGCAGAGGATAGCTCTGAAAAGGATTACTTTCCTTATCCTATTCCTCCAGATCTGGAGAAATTCTTTTCTAAGCTAGATGATGTCATAATACATGTCAGTATAGCTAAGGATGGCAGTGACTCCAATGGTGCTATTTCATTCACTTGTCTAACATACGAACAATGGAAAGTGTCACAAGACCATGGTTTCCAAGGTGAACTATACATACCATCATAGTTTCAAGAGCAGTTTACACAAGAACAGGCTAGTGTCACAAGAACTCCCAAACCTTCATGGTGCAAACATCCTAGTCAAAGTTTAGACATAGATTCCCATGAATATGAGTTTGACGGTCTTTCAAAAGGATCCTTTGATAGGAATGTTGATACTACACATACATCTAAAAACCTTCTCGACATAGGTGAAAGGTCTAGTGTAAGGTCTAATGAGTTTGATTCCATAGATGTTAACATGTCTTCTACTATAGTCGCTAGGAGTCAAAGGGATTTGAATACACCTTTTGTTGAGATTTCTCTAGGTCTCAGCTTACTAGTCCATGCTTTTTATGATTATACCATGAATGCACTTGAACCCGTCACTTCTCTCTCATTCCAACCTCCCGAACTAATAGACTGGAATTCCCCTTCCTTATCCAACAAAGTCCTCACATTCCAAAATGACTATTATCTAGCCTGTTATCAAAAACATTTTTGAACCTGTAACGTCCTCCACTAGCGAAGACATTGTCAGCATGACCAAAAGTGATATCAAGTATATTAGTTATAAAATAAAAAAATAAAAATTGGCACTCTAATGGTGAAAACCGCATTGTGGTAGTGTTATAGCCAAAAAAATTAAAAAGAATAGACATATCCGAAGGTGAAAACCTCTTTTGGGCACCTAAGGATGGGATACTTGATGTGGTTCTAAGTCATTTCTAGGAACGATCATCTGTGCTAATTGAGCTGACTCAGCATGTAAATTTGGGTAAAGAAGAACATCCACACATTATTCATGTGGCTAAATCTTTGTCTGAAGAAGAACTCAAAGAATTCACAGATTTCCTCAAAGAGAAAAAGATAAAATTTGCATGGACATACTCTGACATGCATGGTGTAGATCCTGATCTTATCATGCATCACCTGTCAATAGCTCCTAGAGTAAAACTAGTCAAGCAAAAACTCAGAAAAATGCATCCACATGTGGCTCTACTTGTTAAGGTAGGATTAGAGAAACTCCTAAAATTTGGGTTCATCAGAGCAATTGACTATGTAGAAGGGATCTCCAACATAGTTCTAGTGTCGAAGCATGAAAAATCTATTAGAGTCTCCATAGACATCAGGGACTTAAACAAGGCATGTCCAAAAGATGATTTCCCACTAGCCAACATTGATATGATTGTGGATATGATAGCAGGGTACAAAATGTACACCCTAATGGATGGTTTCTCTGGCTACAACCAAATTAAAATTATGCCAGAGGACCAAGAAAAGACTACTTTCACTTGTGCATGGGGAACTTTCTGCTATAATGTTATGCCTTTTGGTCTCAAGAATGCTGGAACCACGTATCAGAGAGCAGTCACTACTATATTTCATGATATGATGCACAAAACAATGGAGGATTATGTTGATGACACCCTTTCTAAAAGCATGGACATGAAGGCACATCTTACTGATCTAGGCCCTATACTGGATCATATGGAAAAGTTTAGATGACGTCTCAATCCTAAGAAATGTGCATTTGGAGTAACTTCCAAAAAATTGCTTGGTTATATCATCTCTGCAAAAGGTATCGACGTGGATCCTGAAAAGTTGCAAGCTATCATGGAAATTCCTCCACCCCACAATATCAGTCAAATAAGAGTTCATCAAGGTTATCTTTATTCTATCTAGTGCTTCATCTCACAGCTAGCTTACAAGTCATAGCAATTTACTAAGACTCTACATAAAGGTGTGACTTATGAGTGGAATAAATAATGTGAATAAGGTCTTCAACAAATCAAACAATATATGGCTAATCCACCTATATTAATGCCTCCTATTCATGGGAAGCCATTAATCTTATACATCTCAGCTACATAAACATCTCTGGGTGCTCTATTGGCCTAAGAAGATCAAAACAATAAAGAAAGAGAAATCTATTACATCAGCAAAATGTTGGTCTCCTACGAAATGAATTATTCTGTCATTGAGAAAGATTGCTTGGTGGCGGTGTTCGCTTCCTAGAAGTTATGGAATTAAATGCTTTCTCACACTACAAGGCTCATTGCAAAAATTGTTCCATTAAAGTACTTACTCAGCATAGCTGCCCTCACAGGTAGATTAGCTAAGTGGGTCATGATACTCAATGAATTTGACATTGATCATGTGGAAAGAAAAGCTATCAAAGGGAAAGCAATTGCAGATCAGTTGGATGAGGCACCTATTGTAGACTATCAACCATTAAGGATCAAGTTCCTAGATGAGTCCATCATGCTTCTCGCACATCAAGCATGGACCATGTTCTTTGATGGATCATTCACCTAGCAGGAGTCAGGTGTCAGAATCTTGTTCATTACAGCTCAGCAGTATTCATTACCAAAAACTTACAAAATGTTGTTTCCTTTCATAAATAATATTGCCGAGTATGAATCCTTGATTAATGGATTAAAAAATTATATTGAATGGCGTGTCAATAAGCTAAAGGTCTTTGGAGATTCACAGTTGGTTATCAATCAGGTGAATGATATCTACCAAACAAAAGATGAAAAATGGGAGCCTTATATAAAGATGGTTGATGATCTCAAGAAATACTTTGCACACATTACTTTCTAACAAATTCCAAGGGTAGATAATAAAGCAGCTGATGCCATGGCTACTCTGGCTTCCATGTTACAAATTCCAGAAAATGACTTCCAACATGAATTCTTAGTGGAGACATTATGCTACCCTACTTATAATTCCCCTAAATCCTGGATGATCTGTTTAGTCATTGGACATGACTCATCCTACTACCACCATATTTACTCCTACCTTCATGACCAGATCATTCTAGAAACTTACACCCGAAATGAGAAATGTCATGTAATCTGATGTGCTTCATGGTTGATCATCATAGCTAACGACTTATATAGGCAAGGTCTAGACAATACCCTCCTTAGGTGTTTAGAACCTGATGAGTCCAAGCATATGTTAGTAGAGGTACATGAAGGAATTTTTGGGTCTCACTCAAATGGCTTGACACTAGCTCACAAACTTATTAGAGCTGGTTACTATTGGCCCGATATGGAGAAAGAAGCTACACAATTTGCTAAATCTTGCAAACAGTGCTAGCTTCATGGAAATCTGATCCACGCTCCTGCCAAGGAGCTCATTCCTTTCATCAACTTTTGGCCATTTCAGTAGTGGGATTTTGACTTGGTGGGTCAGATACATCTGTCTTCTTCAAGGGGACATAAATTTATCATTACTGCTACAGACTATTTTACCAAGTGGGTCAAGGCAGTGCCCCTCATCCTAGCTGATGGCAAGTCTGTGGCCATGTTTATACTAAACTACATCATCTTTAGATATGGTGTACCCTCATCAATAATCACTGACAATGGGAGGAAATTCAAGAAAAAGGATTTAAAATAATTATACACTAAGTTTAGAATTATTCATCACTGGTCTTCTATTTATTATCCCCAGGGTAATGGATAGGCGAAAGCTTCAAATAAGACTATTCTCAAGATCTTACACCACACAATACACAAATCTAGATGAGACTGGCATCTCCAGATTAATTCATCTTTATGGGCTTACCGTACCAGTATACAAACACCAATAGGGGCCACACCCTTTGCTCTAGTTTATGGTGTACATACAGTGCTTCCTATTGAGGTTGATATTCCTACCTTGTGAGTCTCTCTGAAGGGCCTCATTGCTGATGATGATATCAAAATATCTCAGCTTCAAGAGCTTGAACTACTGGATGAACGTCAGAAAGTGGTGTTCGTTCATCTTTGAGCATATCAAAAGAGAATATCTAAAAGCTACAACAAGAAGGTTAGACCAAGGGAATTCCAAATGGGTGATCTCATCCTGAGAGAGAACCCCAAGAACCAACAGCAACGGGTCCAGAAAGGAAAATTTGAATCAAACTGGCTTGGTCTGTATGTTATCACTGTAATATTTGGGTCTGGCGCTTACCAGCTCTCTACCATAGAGGGGGAATAGCTCAAAGAGCCTATCAATACTCTTCATCTGAAGAAGTTCTATAGTTAAGATGTCTTTTGAATGCTCATGTACATACTCTATTATGAGAAAATCCTAAAAATTGAAAAATGTCCTGAAAAGATGATCATCTTAGTGAAAACCTAGCAAATAGGTGTTTTGATGTATCTATTATCCTAGTGAGAACCTGTTAAAAAGGCACCTTGATAATACCAAAAAATATTGAAAAGAAGAAAAAATACAAAAAAAAAAAAAAATGAAAAATACAAAAAAAATGAAAAAAAGAGAAAAATGTGCCATTGATGAAAACCTGGTAAATAGGCGTCATGCTAGCAAAAAAAGAATTTTTGCCAAGATGGTGAAAATTTGGTAAATAGGCACCTCTTGTTCGGCAATGCTCTATCTATCACGGCCTCCCTTGGCTTTCTTGCAATTTGCTCTCTTGCTTTCCTGCTTTAGTTTGCTATCCTGCTTTAGTTTTCTCGCTCATGCATTCACTCTCAGTTATTTCCAATATTTTTTCTTGACTTCACATGGATTGAAACTAGTCACACTTAGGGGCATCTTCCTGGTCTAGGGGGCATTGTCCTATATTTTGGAGTCTCTCTCCTCTTCACATCAGTCACCAGTGGTTCTCACTGAGTCTGCCTGCTGATGCCTAGATCTCACGCCGATCTTTATACTTGAGAATCTTTCTCACATCAGTCACGAGTGATTCTCATGGTGTCTTCCTATTGTCACTATAACATTGAGATTTCCCACATCTATTATAGTTGGAGTTATACTCAAACTCTCTATCTATCAATATTCAGTCTTCACATGCTTTACTTTAGTCTATACATAGATTTCAGTCACTTTCATGACACTTTGGGTCTTTTCAAGATCTCATCTGACTTGACACGACCCCAGCATCATAGCTTGGGGGAAATCCACTTGAATTTTTCCTCTCTATATGAGTCAATTCAATCATCAACATTCATTACTTGGGGGCATGGCTCCCCACTTTGATCACATCTTCAGTTTACACTCGAGTCAGTAATCTTGTCAGTTCTAAAGTACAACTATCCAATGGTTTTTCTCAACATCCTAATCAAACAATGTTTTTCAACACTATGTTTGGAAACATTGGACATCGCAATGTAAACATCTATTGATGACAATCAAACACAATGCTC
The DNA here is from genome assembly GCA_018584345.1 of Thuja plicata. Taxonomy (NCBI): domain Eukaryota; kingdom Viridiplantae; phylum Streptophyta; class Pinopsida; order Cupressales; family Cupressaceae; genus Thuja; species Thuja plicata. The sequence goes on from MU224223.1 coordinate 880,707, forward strand.
TCACAAGCACAATGGTGTTTTTCAACACCCTATACACATACATATCTGAAAACTTTGAAACTGGCTGAGCTATGATTGAATCTTTCTTTGTATGTTGTCTATTCTCATGGTTTTCATTGATATTTTCTTTTGTCTACTTCTTGTTGGTGTAGTCTTGATGATCTGTCAATGTCAAATAAATAGGGTGTATGTGATAAGAGCTCCTGCACTAAGGTGGAAAAGCCTAACATCCCTCGATCCCTTTTATTTGCATGCCATGGTGAGGTTGGTACTATCTCCTTGACTGTTATTGCTCTATTTGTTTACGCATGACCACACTCATGGTTATCTTGTCTTTCAATGCCTTGATACTGGTGTACTCTTGTAATATTAATTTGAAAAAATGTTTAGGTCATCTTGGCTTTTGTGCCCTTGATCTTATGTTTGTTTTCTACATTTTATCCGATGAAAGTCATATTCATATCCTTATGGTCGCAGCGGCACCAGTAAGGATTGTATCGACTCCAATTTTCCAAAACACGATGATAATAATTATGTGATGAGTCCAACAACCAAGTCCTAGGGTTGCATTTAGCTTAGGCTTGCATTCACATTTTAAGCTTGCATAGCAATAGTTTTAGTGCTCTCTTCATTGTCTTCTCATTCTTTGAAGGTTCTCATCTCTTCTCCTAGATTCCTCTTGACCGCACAAGTGTTTGTTCCTCACTCTCTATCTTCAACTATATGTTCAATCCATTTTTTGGATCGAAATCAAAATGTGACACTCCTAAGTAGCTCAAAATTGTGTTTTAAAATTTTGGGACCAACGTGCTCCGATGCTTGTGTAGTCAAATTTCTGACATCGCTTTCTTTTCAGAATCATCTCTCATCATCACTTTCTTGGCTTCTACAATCTTTTCATCAAAAGTCCACTCTAGTCAATTCTAGTCAAACTTAGTCAACTATGGTCAAACCTAGTCAATAGGCCCTCCTGATCGTTCTAAATCAATTATGCCTTCTCTTGATCTATCTCTGAAATTCCTTTGGATCTTTGATCTTACTTCTATCTACAATCTTTTGTTGTGTCATCTTTTGATTTCGTTCCCAAGGGAGCAGGATGATTACATCATTGAATCCTTTTGCATCATTCTCAAAATAGTCTGATCTGAATCAAAAGTCCCTATTTCTAGGGGCATCTCATCACTTGGGGAATATTCAGTGTCTTGAAATCCCATTGGGTATTGGGGCAATCTAACCCTAATTCATGAAATTCATGCTTTGTTCTGAAGACGGCTCTCAAAATATCTTTTCAACCATTATCTGGGCAACCTAACTGGATCTCAGAAGGCTAACCTTCATATTGGGGCAATCTCACCCTGATTCTAGAGATAGTCCTAAATCTTCATCAACTATCAACAGACATTGGGGAAATCTAACCCTGCTTCCAATTTTTCTCTAAATTGGTATTTGGACCGTTGTCTTTGCAATCTAACTTAGACTTTGGAGAATCAGGCTTCATTTTGATCAATGTCTTGGCAACCTAACCTAGACCTCTGAAATCTTCATCTGTTACATCAGACTATTCGTTGAATCAATGCGCTGCTCGCACATCAATTCAAAGAGAAGAAAAAAGTAATACCCCAAAATTGGCGTCTTACAATTCTAATCAATTTAGGTGCATTTCTTCAAATTCTCATCATCGAAGTCCTATCGTACTAGGCAAATTCTCCTTCCTAATTGTCTTTGATTGACTTAGTCTCAAATGCAGAAAATCTAAATTTGCATAAATCTTACACCATATTTAATTCCTAAATTTTCAAGATTTATTAGCTAAAAATCCCTATGATTAATTAATTTAATTCTAAAGACCTAAGTGCTTTTAAATTAAATTAATCCCACC
>MU224223.1:884729-942576 GCA_018584345.1 Thuja plicata
GATGTAAACTGATGAAATGTGTCAAATAGGATGAATTATATGCCTATAATTTTTTTCTAAAAATTTGAACCAAAAATAATATGTTTTTTGAAATGTTTAGGTCTATTTTTCATTTTCTGAAAAAACTATAAATCAAGGAGTTTACTTCCCGCCAAATCATTATAAGTAAAATATTATTTTTTCCTCCAATTTCAGAGTATGTTTTAGATGACCTGTATAGGTAGTGTATAAAAAAAGAAAGAAGTTTTTTCGATGTATAGTTTGCCCGTTATAAGTATTCAAAGTTGAACTTACTTGAAATCAACAGTTTTTGTCTCCTGCCATTTTTATCCTATCAAAACTATACCAAAAACCAAATAAATTACATATTATTGAAGATTACTCTCTTCTCTAGTGTTACCTATGATTTTAAAAATTTTATGAATTGATTTAGAATTTTTTTATATTATCCGAAGCAACGACTTCTGAAAGCTTTAATAACCTACATGTAGTTTTTAATGAATTTGTTCAATGTTTTGTAGTTGAAACAATATAAAATTTATATCTCAAGAATCATAGTTCCGAGATCTAGAAAAGGGCAATTTTAGTTTTTTGACATTGTCTAGTTTGAGCAGAGAAAAAACTAGCAGAAGTGCAAACTTCTGGATTTTTTTATGTTTTTGGAGGTTTAGATGCCACATGGCATGCCACCTAGGTAGACTCGACCGAGTGGGACTCGACCGAGTCAGACTCGGCCGAGTCCTACTCGCCCTCCCATTGGCTTGCGCACGAGCCGACTTGGCCACGTAGGCGCCATTCAGTGCCACGTAAACTCGGCCGAGTTAGACTGGGCCGAGTTTGACTCGGCCGAGTATGACGCGAATGAGTGCCCAAAATTGTCCTTAGGGGTGACAGATTATTGTGCTTTTACCCTACTGCTAAATTCTTCTTTGTGATCATCCAATAGTCAATTCCTAGACATAGCAAATGTGTTCTCATCTTGTTCTGCCAACTGTCAAATTTTTTAGGATCAAACTTCAGACTATCCTTCCTGTAGTAAGTCATCTTCAAAATCACCTCAAGCTGTTAAAATTTCTCTCTGAGGACCTGTAGATCTGATATGAATTGTTAGGAATAACAGCCCACAAGAAAACTGAGAGGGGGGGGGATCAGCTGTGATATAGATTTTTAAACTTTATACTTTATAAATGTAATCTGCAAATGTAAATGATAACACAGTAATAGACAACACCAAAACTCAATATTTTTTGTCCAGGAAACCCTATTAAAGGTAAAACCCCGATGGGTATTAACACCCACAAATAATGTACTGAGAGTATAGTATCCCTATTAAATGATATTAGCCCTTTTAGGAGCTTGTTACAACATTGCAATACACAGTCCCTGTTAGGAGACAGACCCTGTTAGGAGTCAAAGGAAATAGTAGGCTCACTACAAAGGCACACTTCCCAAAGAAGGTTAAAGCCACCCTCAAGGATTTACAATCCACACAAGTGTATAAAGCAAATACACAATCAGAGAACTATCTGCCAGCAACTATTATTGCTTGATTAGTTCCAATGAAGCATCAACTCTACTTGCATCCAGTAGTCAACAAGCTTCGCAGCTTTCACACATTCCTTCTCTGTTTTTCTCTGTCACACTTCTCCACAATAATATATCATCCATATATACCCTTACACAATAACTTATTAGGTCAGCCAATTAAGGCTTTCCATCATACAAATAATTACATATCCCCTTGATAAGATACACACGGTATCTAAGAAAAGTATATAACTTTTAAAATTCATTACATATACTTCTAGATCCATAATTCATGCTCATAATTAATTCCACATGCTACATGTATGAAGTCAACCAAGAAATAGGTCTTCTTCAGAGTACACGCCACAACTGACGTCATCAGTCTTCAATCAACAATCAAACACAACCCATTAATCTAACATATGTTGGGTGTCCATTAGTAAGCTCACAAGTTCTTAAATGTCTCCATCAGAAAGATATATCCAAAACATAGAGACCTGCTATGTCCAGAATCAGAGTTACAATCCAGAAAACCAGTCTTCACCAAATGAACTGTAACATCCACAGAATGTAACATAAAGGAAAGCGACCTTAGGAGTAAGGTCACGACACATCCTTCTGCATAATTCCAACTTTGATCCTTCTGAATCATCCGTATAGTTTCCATACACTCATTCCATTTAAGTAGTCAGTCTGTCTTCTCGATAGAAGTATATGTTGACATTAGTAACAAAACATGAATATAAATAATATGATCAGTAACCAAAACTGATATCATTCAACACTTACAATATAAATCTAATTCTCCATCTAGAACCTCCAATGTTACAATCCTTGATTCATAGAGCTCACATGGATGTAAATCACAAGGATGAATGTACACACTACCTCCAAGAGGAGCTATCTAACAATATTTCCAAGCTAACCACATGTTGGGTCATCATCCACATTGTCCATAAAGAAATTTGAAGCACTAATAGATATATTACTTGGTCCCCACCTATGACATTATTCCAAAAACATAAAGAACACTAGAACCAAAATAGTAATAAAACACACACACACACACACAAACTCCCTAATGATTAAATATGCTTAGAAACCAAGATAGACAACCATACCTAATCTTTGGCACAATAAAATGAATGAGATGCATTTTAATGGTTGGAATTTTTTTAATGGACTCCAACCATAAGGATAACACAAAATGACACCTAATTGAGGTGGTTCTGCTACACAAATTTAACACTAACAAAATTAATCTAATATATATTCAAACAATATCAAAATAATTTTTTCTATTGAAATATGTTAGTAAACCTAAATCTAAATATTATAAAAGTTTATTGTAAGCAAGATAGCAATAATAATGAAAAGTGTGTTAAAAAACACATATTCAACACCAATAGTAAAATAACATAATTGAAGCGATTATAATGACATCATTTACATAGGAAATTTACAATCCATCCACTAAGGACACTCCATTAGAACGATTAGAGTTATAGAGAGGAACTCAAATATCATAAATTGTAAATAAAATTTACAACATAGTATTATGATTAGAAAAATGAAGCCAAGTAGTATAAGAATCCTACAAACACAGACTTCCAAGGTCCTCTAAAAATGTTGACTGCATGCTTATATATTAATCAACTAATCAAGGAAATAAAACTAACACTGTAATAAAATGAGGTGTTCCATGCCAAACTATTTAACATACTATGAGTATGAAATGGACGACATGCATAGAAATCAGTCCTTCATTTAATACCAAATCTTTCAAAAATGAAAATGAGGGACCCAATGGTACAAGGGGAACTTCATTTGCAATAACACAAAGTTATGACTTTGCCAACCTAAGTTCTAATACTCATTTGAAGGGGATGGGAACAACCGTCTGACATTCACCAACTCTTTTCTAACCTCAAAACACTGAATTCCTAGGACAACACCAAAACACTATTTGATCAAATGATATAGGAAAAATGTATCCAAAAGGGGAGGAAATATTTTATGACCTAGACATAAAATATTCTAAATAAAAAGAACATATGGTGCTTATTTTGGACTCCAAATAGAACTCATCCAAATTACTACCAATTTGAAATTTTCTAATTTTTTTTTCATAAAGAACCATAAAATTTTCAATCTAATATTCAAATTTGAAATTAGTTTGAAATTTTTCCATAAGCATAGATTTAAAATGGACATTTGGGGAATTTTTTTATTTTTTATTTTAAATCTCATGAAATTGAAATAAATTCCATGAAGAATCAAGGCCATACACTATGATTGATATACACAAAATAATTTTGAAATTAAGTGAATCAAAGCAAGGGAAAAGACAAGAGACCTAACTTGGGGAGCTCCATTATATGCCTTTATCAGCAATAACAAGGAGTTTAAAGATGGACATGTAGTGTCAACTCAATCTAAACACAAATGAAATCTTGGTCCAATTCTATCTAAATCCAAATTCATCCTTTAAGAATTTCTTAATTTAAATTTTTCTTCCAAGAAAGAGGATTTAAGAGAGCTTTCCTAAAATATAACAATGAAGTAAAATACAACTCCTTTTTTTCCATTTATTCCCTTTTCCATACATAATGAAAATGAGGGGGACTAAGTATTCACTAGTGTAAACATATAAACTATAAATCTTGTCCAATCCAACCACGAGGAGAACCCAAAATGAGACCTAATTGGGATGGTTCTCATAAGAATTTTAAAGAATAGAAAAATTAAACCTAATATACATTTCTAACAATATTAAAAATATTTTTTCTATCAGATTATGTTATTAAACCTAAATCTAAATATTTTAAAATACTATTTTAACCAAGATAGTAATAATAATGAAATGTGTGTAAAATAACATGTATTCAACACCAAAAATAAAAGACATAAATGAAAAATCGATGCCGAGCTCCATTTTTCTTGGGCATTTTTTGGAGGGGGGAAGTTTTAAAACTTCATAGAGGTATGACAGAGGTTCTGACAATGGGAGAAATTTGTACATGGATATAGGCAATAGCCAGTGGGAAGCTAAGAATAATGGTTATCAATAATGGCCTTGATTATGTGGTCGCGATGCTGAGCCTTTTCAGTGGAAGCTAAGATTCAGAATTTTTAGACCTAACTAGAAACCCATTCATTTTTTTCCTAGACGCCTGAATAAGGAAAAACAACCTCCGTTTGATATTTTTTTTGAGGACCGTCGATTTGAGGGCCATTGGCCTGAGCAGCGAGATGATTTCTTTAACCATTTTTATTCGGAAGGTTCAAAAGATTTTATCTCCAAGAAGAACCACAACCATTTTTGGCATATTAGATCTAAGCATCCTCCTTCAGGTAAAAATATTTGGTCTCAAAAAGGAGAACATAGGGTTTCTTTCCAATCACTAGGAAAAGGGTTTTTTGAGCATGGAGAAACAAACAGGGCTTTTACTCCTTTACGTGGCAAGCAGAGGGTCTCATCATAGAATGCATTGTAGGATGGATGCCAAAAGTTAGCATCACGTGGTAAAGAACCTATCCCTCATCATGAATTCAATAGAACTATGGTTTCTCAGCAATTCGACCCTCATTTTTCTCATGAGATTATCGTTAGGGATCCCTTCACTCCAAATTAACCTAATGCATAAATGCATCAATGACCTAGGCATGTTCCTATGATGATGGACCCAAAATAGAAGGTTAAGGGAGATATTTTTAAATTGAAGATAAAAGGAAAATAATTCCATGGTCGTAAGAAAGAAAAATATACATCTAAATGGGTGCGTAAAGAGAAGGTGGTTGACGAAAAATACACTACGGAGGATGCCCCTAAGATGGTTGTGAAACTTTCATTTTTGGTTGAAAGGCACGGGTTTGTCTCTGTTGTATTTCCAAGAGAAAAAAACTTAGACAAAAAATCTAAGATATGAGGCAACAAGCTAGTCTGTGTAAGTTTTGAAGCTTAACCCTTAACATTGTAAATCTTGGGGAGATTCTTTTTGAAGAACGGGATGAGGTTTCTCGGATATTCTAAGTAGACCAGAATGAGGGTTTTTTGTGTACTTTTTGCCTCTCCCAAACAATGGGATTTTTTCTACCAAATTAAGTACTGGGTTTTTGAAGGGTCATGCATGTGCATGCAGCTATAGGTTCCAAGTTTCAGAGCCAACCAATTTCCTTTGGATATGTACCTTTTTGGTTTCAATTTAAAAACTTGGCCCTTGAATACTAATAACCTTTTATCAGATAAGTAATAGCAAACCAAATTGGTATATTCTTAAAGCTTCAGCTATTTTTATATATGGAACCTTTGATGCGTGTGCAAGTGTGCATCATGATTGACACTCTTAAAAGGGTCCCTTGGCCCTTGAATACTAGTAACCTTTTATCGTAGAAGTAATAAAAAACCAAATTGGTATATTCTTAAAGCTTCACCTATCTTTATATATGCAACCTTTGATGTGTTTCCAAGTGTGCATCATGATTGACACTCTTAAAAGGGTCTCTAAGCACTTTCATCTCACTTATAAATTTTGCAAACAGCAGTAGGATATTATTATGGAAAATCTATCCAATGTATGTTGCTTGTGTCACCTATCTAGTCATTCTTTGGAGAATTGTGCCATGTTGGACCTCGACTGCCCAACCTTCTCAGAAGGGAACCACCCTCCTAATAATAGCTACGATCATTTACAAGAGAACTTGGCCTTCATGGACCTATATACCTCCCAATTTAAGGAATTTAGGAATCCTCGTGGGCTAGATTCTTCTACTCACGTTTTTGTAGGTAAGAAAGGAGGCAAGAATTCATATAAACTATAAATTATATCCAACCCAAGCATGAGGAGAACCCAAAATGACACCTAATTGGGATGGTTCTCATAATAAATTTGAAGAATAGAAAAATAAAATCTAATATATACATTTATAACAATATTAAAAATATTTTTTCTATCACATTATATTAGTAAACCTCAAAATAAATATTATTAAATTTTATTTTAACCAAGATATAAATAATAATTAAAAGTGTGTAAAATAACATGTATTCAACACCAACAATAAAATGACATTAATAAAAAATCGATGGTGAGCTCCAGTTTTCTTGGGCAATTTTTTTTTAGGGGGGGGGAGGGGAAGTTTTTAAACTTCATAGAGGTATGGAAGAGGTTGTGAAAATGGGGGGAATTTGTGCAAGGATATAGGCAATAGCAAAAGGGAAGCTAAGAATAATAGTTATCAACATTGGGCTCGATTATCTAGTGACAACGCTGAGCCTTTTTACGGGAAGCCAAGATTCAGATTTTCTAGACCTCACCAGAAACCCTTTCATTTCATTTCCTAGACGTCTTAATAAGGAAAAAACCTCCCTTTGATATTTTTTAGAGGACCGTCCATTTGAGGGCCATCAACCTGAAAAATAAGATGACTTATTTATCCATTTTTATTTGGAAGTTGCAAAGGATTACATCTCCAGTAAGAAACACGAGCATTTTTGGCCTATGAGATCAGAGTGTCCTCCTTTAGGTTAAAATATTTGTGTTAGGGCCACACAAAAAAGTCTGACCTAACTGTAGGGTCATGTGTTTCAATTTCTAAGCAAGGTTTTGTATTTTATTAACCCTAGTTTTTGTGTGTTTGAGGTCTTTGTTCATAGGTCTAAATCCATAAGTCTTTACGACATGTTATAATTCTGAGTTACTTTTTCTCATTCATTTAAAGTCCTTTAGAACCCTTTGTTCATATTTTTATTGGGCGGGTCCATGTCTTTAATTTCCCTAAGTCTTTAAACTTTATTTCATTATCCTATGTTTAAATGTCCCCACAAGCCCTTTTTATTTAAGTCGCAAGTGTCATCCAACTCCACTTCAATCCAATAGATAGTGCAAAGCCTCAGTGGAAATATGATCAAGATCTAATCATAAAGGCATTGCGCATGGAATCCACATGTATTTGGTGGGTCTGAAATATGTTTAAATTTTATCATAAAGTGCATGCAAATCCTTTTTAACCTAACGGTTGACGTTGTGCCTTAATCTCAAGATGTGGTGATATTAATCTTCAAGACATTGCGCCCGTGTGACACTTGTCCCTTCTGACAGTGTGGGTCCTATGTGCTTAAATATAGAGGAAGGCTAAAGTGATGACAAGTTATGATAAATCCTATGGTTGGCGTGAAGCCTTAGAGAAAATATGTGTGTGATATAACATTCAAGGCATTGTGCCTAATTGACACATGGCACATGGAAGGCCCTACTCAGCAATAAAGGAGATATTAAAATTAACACAAGTCTTATTTTATCCAATGGTAAGCGCCAAGCCTTAATCTGAAGATGTTGTCAGATTAACCATTAATAAATTACACCCTTACGCCACATGTACAAGGTGGGTCCGGTCAACGCAGGTCAAAAAACAAAGGGGATTTCTTAGAGCCATTTGTAGTACGCCATGTGGAGGTCAATGGGACTTGTGTTTTTGAAGACAATGATGGTTAAAGGGCTAATATATATGAAAGGATCTAACGGCTAGCGCATTGCCTTAGATCAAAGATGTAAAATTTTTAATTCATTAAGGAATTGTGCCTGGATGACACGTGTCCTATCCAAGAGGTCAAACCTACAGTTACTTAAAGTGGTGTTCAGCTAATCTGTGATCAAGTTAAATTAAATCTAAGGGTTAGCGCTTTGCTTTATAAAGAGTATGATCAAAAGGTAACCTTTGAGGCATTGCACGTAGTGACCATGTGTCCTTAATGATTTTGTGGGACCTGCAGTTACAAATCTAAGGGTAAGTTAATGTGAAGTTAAGTTGATGTTGATCTAATGGTGGGTGTGAAGCCTTAACATGGAGATGATTACCAGATAGTGCTCGAGGCATTGCACCTATGTGAAATGTGGATAGATGATGGGACCAGACTGGGAATAAAGAAGGATAAAAAGATGTCAGTTTTAAAAGATCTAATGGCCAACACAAAGCCTTAAAGTAGAGATGCGAACAAATTAAATTTCAAGGAATTGCACCTAGGTGACACATATCATATCTGAGATCATGAGACACGAATTTTAAAGAAACGTAAAGGCATTGTAAGTTCAGTTTAATCCAATGGTGGGTGAAAATCCTCAAGGAAAAATTGATGGAAGGCTAGTCTTTAAGAAATTGCACCTAATGGACACATGTCCAAGTGGATTATAGCCTTCATCAACTGCTGGTAGCCGCACAATTTGATAGGAAGCTATTGAGATCTACAGTCCTATTTTAAAAGGGATTTCTTTGTTAAAGTAAACTCACTAAACCATTGGCTCGCAAAATTTCATATGATTCAAAAGTAATGGCAGAACATGTGGCCATCTCAGTGGAAATTTAATTCTACATAGTGATGATATTTCATATAAGATTGTCCACTTGAGTTTTCAAATGCCATAATTTTTGAATTGATTGAACCAAAGCCGAGTTGCGGTGTTTTTTGTCTGTTGTCCAACTTTTACAGAATGGGTAAGTTCCTCTGATACTCCACTCTAAAGCATTGTAATTTTAAAGTAGGGTTTTGGTATTGTGAAGAGAATTTGATTAGTGTGTGAAGCCTAAAAATTTATGATTTAGAAACCCTAATTTAGAAATGGCACCTAGAAGAGAACTCATAGGAAAAATAGACTATCAAGAAAGGAATGTTTGTGAGGATCTCATACAACAACTAATTAGGTTAAAAAATGACACTACCAAGTTCAAGGAAATGGTTCCAAAACACCCTCATTTGAAAATTAGGGAGGGTTTGTATGATAATGGTATATGGGTTAGGGATACAAATATTAGCATGCTCGAATTAGCATTATTCAAAGTGGCTTTCAGCCAAAGAAATCATTTTGCAGCTAATATCAACATTTGGTAGTTTGATGTGGGAAAATTAGTAGTCCCAGGAGTCTTCATGGACATTGATCTTTTAATCCAAAAAGAAAAAAGATATGACAGTGTAGCGAGGGTTGTGAGAGACATAAATGGAAAGGTGTTAATAAACATTACAACTGAATAACTGAGAGAGGTCTTCCAATTAAATAAACCCTTTGTTCAAATGGATAAAATTCATTTTGATCAATTCAAGGAGGTGTATAAGGCTCAAATAAATTACCTCAAAAGTGGACCCCTGAAAGAATTATTTAATAGGATTGTTGGTTTGGTTGTGACAGGACCTAATACACTAGATCCCATAAAATTGGATTATTTCAATGTAAAAGCCAGAGGTATATAGAGTTCTTTGAGTCAAATTTTAGGAGATGATGAAGAAACAAAAATGCCCATTCATTATATGCTCATGGTGGTGCAGATTCTCCATCCACATCTAGCCATTAATTTTTATTTTGCTTCTTATGTGGCTTATTTAAAACACAATGGTTTGATAGGCATAAAAAATGCAAAGGCAGCTCACCCATTTGGCTACTATGGTATGACTATGCATATGTTATTATTCAAGGGTGTGGATTATTTTGAGTATGGTATGGATTTGATGAAATTCAAAGATGCTGAATAGATGCTTGTCCAATTGTGGAGTGTTGAGTTGTCATGGGATAGGAAAGAGGCCAGCTATGTTACATTTGACAGGTGTTTTTCTTATAGGCTTAGAGCCTTGTTGTTTTTTGAAAATCCTAGGATCCCCAAAGGTTTATTAAATCTATTAAGACCAAAGGAATTTTCTCAGACTGTTAAGATAGTACATAATTGGGGTGATATTATTTTGTATCATGTTTCAATAGTTCTTAGATTGTATGGTTTTAGAGGTACCCCATATGTATTTGCATGTCAAGTCCCTCTTAAAATGGGCATTGCAGAGATAATTAGACAAATTGGTGGACTACCAAAGGAAGCATTAACAGGAAAAGGAAAGGGTACCAATTTCCCCACAGTCACAAGTGTACAAAAATTTATTATTGCCAAGGGGTCTTGGAAACATTTGTATAAACATCTTGAGCCTTATCATATGACAACCTCAGTGATAATAGGTGTTGAACCTGAGGGATTCCTAAGTGATGTGTTTAGAAAGAGGACTAGTTGCCTGGTATTAGACCACTAGTTCAATTTTCCCAAGGACATCATTAGAAATGAATCTAATTTATAGGAACAGGAAATCAAGAGAGAATAGTGCTTAGTTTACAAGAAAACCCTAGATTTTGTTCAACATTTTAATTTAAAGGATATGATTCTTTAAATGAATTCCATCCTTGGGATAAGAATATTGATTCACTGATGTCTCTCTTTGAGGATTTTACATAGACACTGAATCAAAAGAAAGAGGCTATAATAAAAGTATAGCCAAAAAGGGCCAAGGCAATATTGAGAAAATCTATACCTACTAGGGGTATCCCACCAAGAAAATATGTCTTACAGCAGAAGAAAGGATACAACATGGTAGTGCCAAGAGGAGAGGCATCTAACAAAGGCCAAAATGTAGAACAAATACATGAGGAGGAAGCTTCTACTTTTAAAGGGAAAAGACCAATGGAGTTTGATTCATAATTATTGCCATCCCCAAATAGGTAAAGAACATAGGAAGAAGGATAACAATTAGAGAATCTTTATTCCCCTTCTCAATCTCCTCTACACATGGATGACCAAGAAGTAACTAAGTAGTTTCTGCAAATGGGAAGTGCAAGGATGGTCTTTGTGACACCTCAGGAAATGCAAGAGGGAATGCCAGAGGCCCCTAAAGATGTAGAGATGGACCTAACAATAGCTAAATTTGCTGGAAAAGATCTTGAACCCATAAAAAATAGGTCAGTGATGAATTTCTGTCAGATGAAAAAATTCTAAAGGCTAGGACATTTCTCCAATTTTTATGGAGAATTCACATTGAATAATTCAAGAAGAAATCTTAGCTAAGGCAAGAGAACCAGCCTGCTAGGGACAATGATGAGATTGAGGCTGAGGTGAAACAAGAAATGCTAGCCAAATTTGAAAAGATTAAACTCCTGAAGAAGGAAGAGAGTTAATCAAGAAAGAAGTAGTCCTTACTCTACCAGAGTTGGACATAAATGATGCTATAATTTTTTATGCTATCAAGAAAGAAACAAAAACCATGCACACCACTCAGGAAGAGGCTCAACAAGCATTGAAAGGAGTCAAATTTAGTGAAGATCATGCTGCATTGGTAATGTGGTAATTGAAGAGAAAGGAAAACAAGAAAAATAATGAAGATACTCGGGCTGAACATTCAAGTGTTGATGACAATTTTTCAATTGTGTATTGTTATTGATATTTACAAAAATGTACTGATATTACACAAATTTATATACCTAAACTAAGCATAGTAATTGTATGGCAAGTTCTCTTGGGCATTGAAGAAGACCAAAGTGATTTTTAGTTCTAACTAAGTTCACTCAGGCATTACAGTAATGGTCGGGCACTAAATTATTACATTGTTAACCGAGTTATGGTTTTAGTGTCAGTCGACTAACAAAAGTTTACATTTTATGGTTAATTGGTTATATGTAGCCGACAAACTTAAGTTTTGTTATTTATTAGGAATATTATTCATGCCGAATTGACAAGTCTCATCATATATATATAAGGTCAAGTGTAGATTTAATATGTGTAATATGTAAGAAGTAGAAAGGTTTGTGATATGAAGTGTGGAGGTGAAATAAGATGGGATTCTGATTAAGAATAGAACATACATAGATATAATAGAATATTTGATCAGTAATGATCCAGTTTAAAGTCCAAGTAGAGATCTGAATTAGAAAATATAGTTGCTTCAACAAACAGGTTAGTCCATTGTTACTTTCTAACAATTGTAGCAGTGATCCAAATCTCTTTACAGAGTAGACCTAACAGTCTTTCATAAATCCTCTCACAAGGTGACATTTCTACATTGAAGTGTTTGAATACCTCTAGCAAGGCCACTCCTTATAGGTTGATTAAATCCTCTAATAGGGTCACACCTAATAGTCTGTATTATAACCTTTAATAGGGTTGGCTCCTAACATGGCTCACTTTAGAAGAATGAAAAATAGTAACTAGTTGCAATTGGTGGTTTTCCCAAACTGGGTTTTCATGTTAAATCTTGGTGTCATCTGTGTATATGTTATTTTCTTTATGATTTATCTTTCTACACCGAATCACTAAAGGTTAATTATAGTTAATATCTTAAAGATTTACTTTATTAATCGAGTAACAATAAAATATCTATGTCAATTGAGTAATAGTGATAAGTTTGATTAAGAAATCTAAGGGACATGGTTTTTTTTTGTCATAACTTATTCACCCTTCCCCTCTTAGTTACTCAACTCATTTCCAATGATTGGTATCAGAGCATTCGGTGCTTTCAGGGAAGGTTTCAAGGCCTAAGCTAAAGATAAGAGATGTCTTACAGAAGGGAGATCCCCAAGCTCAACAAAGACAACTTCACAGCATGGCAAGATTTTATGAGGCTACATCTATCTACTATTGGAGATACTAGTTTGCAATTATTGGATCACAATTATGTAAAACCACCGAGACCTTGTTGGAGATTTGCCTTTATGAAAATAGCTGACTATATGTTTGTCATTGATGAAAACATATAGTATACAGTAGTGAACTGTATTAACTTTTTAGTATGGATATGTGGAAGCCTTGCGCGGTTTTTTTTTATGTTTAGACATAGTTATAATACCATGTTCATACACGCAGATTTATATGTTTAGTAATAGTTGAGTTATGCTACTCTGTTTACCATCTACAGTTTCAAAGAATTATTTTCAGAAAGCCGATAGTAATTTTATTAAATCTTCAGTTGCACCTATCTTTGGGATATGCATGTTCAGATTCATGTTTAGTTATGAGTCAAATATAATTAACCAAAGGTGCTAAACATGTTTCATCTGAAGCATGATGTTTGGGTAATTTTGGTGGAGCCAACTATGTGAAGCGATACATCTATTCATTTTTAGTTGCGTGGTTCTAATTATGTTACGTGCTTATTTAAGTTGAAAAAGAGAAGCACTGAAGATATTGCTAGAGCCGATGTGATCATATCTTTTCGAGAAGATACATATAGCAGTTCATTTGTGATCACTAAGTGTGAATGATAAGAAAAGAGACAGAAAAAGAATAGAACAAAATATTGATTGTTTAGGGATAGTAAATCTATTTCATTCATCAGTTAAGGATCTTTGTGAAGAAGCAGAGAGTGTATACAATTCATTAGAATTGATCAAGACAATAGGTCTACTCAAATAGTTCATTATCACATATAGTGTATATCTATTTTACCAAAGGTTGTAGCCTTCATCATTTTAGCAGTGTGCTTTTGGTCAGTCAGTCCTCACCCCTAATAGGGTTATTTATAAAAGACTCCTAACAAGGTCCAACCCTTAACCAGGTCACTGTACTTATTGCTTTTTAAAGATCAACTCCTAACAGGGTTGCAAGCTTCTAACTAGGATTATTATACTCAAGTAGAGTTCTTTGTGGGTGCTAATTCCCACCAGGGTTTTTACCTATTTTGGTTTCCCTGTAACCAAAATTGTGGTGTTCTATTTTGTGTTATCTTATTGTGTATATGCTTAATGATATTTTGTACTTAATTAGAGAAAATAATTAAACTAGCTGATAACTGATTCACCCCCGCTCCCCCTCTCAGTTATCCTTTGGGACTATTCCAAAAATTGGTATCTGAGCCAAGTGCCTTGAAGAAGAAGCTTAATAGCTTAAGGTAGATAAAATGGCGTACTTCATGAAAGAGAGTCCTAAGTTTTATACAGAGAATTATCTTGAATGGAAGAACAAAATGATAACACATCTTCAATGCATTGGTTTTGAGGTCTATGAGGTTTCTACTCAAACAATTGTTGTTCCTACCTTGAAAGACATTGTAGAAGAAGACTCTACTAGTAAACAAAAGGAAGTATTCACCCAAAATGAAATTGCCAAAGAAGCCCCAATCAGTGCCCTATCTGATAGTGAATTTTGTGAGATCAAGAAGGCAGACAAAGCATATTCAATTTAGAAATACCTAGAAGACATGTTTGAAGGAGACATCCAAGCCAAGAATGCATGTAGAAAGACATGGAAGAAGAGATAAAATAATTTAGAGATGCTACATGAAGAAAACATTAGATTTTATAATCAGAGGATTAATGAAGCAGTCTCAAGAATCAAGAACAATGGTGGAGAAATTTGAGAAGAAGATATTATGGACAAACTGATGACTACATTGACAACAGATTATGAAAGAAAGATAAACATCTTGGATGAAACCATGCAATTCTCAAAGGACTTCAAAAGAGAAACCTTGATTAGTAAAATATATGCATTTGAGATATCAAGATTGAAGATAGAACCTAAAATGGAAACAGCTTTCAAAGCCTCAGTCCATGGTAAGAAATCCTTGAGCATCTCTAGTAATATTGAGAAAGAAGAAGTTGATATAGGAATAGAAGAAATTATTGCTATGATTGCTCAGAAATAAAGGAAAGGTAAAGGAAAATATGAAGGAAAAATACCATTCAAATGTTTTTCATGCAACAAAGTTGGCCACTTTGCATCCAAATGTCCTACAAGAGTCAACAAATTAAGATCATATTACAAACCCAAATATACTAAGGAATGCTATCATGTTGACGATGTTGTGACTGATGATGATTCACGGGAAGATGAACTTGGATTTGTTGCAATTAAAGATAATGAAAAAATGATTGAAAAAATAGAAATTGAAGATGAAAATAAAGCACAAGAATTGGCTTTAGATTCACAAGAAGACATCAGAACAGACTAGATCATAGATAGTGGGTGTTCACATCACATGAAAGGTGACAAAGATAGATTTTTACATCTTCACAAGTACAAAGGTGCCATGGTTAGATTTGGAGATAACACTCCCAAACCTATCATAGGAAGAGGATCTATCACCTTAGATGGAAAGAACAAGATAGATGATGTTCTATATGTTGATGGTTTACATCATAATTTACTAAGTGTTGGACAGTTTCTTGATAAAGGATATCAGTTAGAATTCAAAAAAAATAGATGCATTATTAACAAAAAAGAAGGAGATGTGATTGCATCAGGTTCAAAGACCAAAGGTAATGTTTTTCAGCTTAACTCTGAAGTAAGTTGTTTTGTTGCAAAAGTGGATGACAGTTGGTTATGGAACAAAAGACTTTGTCATACCAATTTTGACAACATAGTAAAGATAAGCAATGTAAAGGCAGTAAGAGACCTTCCTAGTATTGCAAGACCTGTTGATACTATGTGTAGTGAATGTGTGATGGGAAAGCATATGAGGACCTCATTCAGGAGAAAATAGAACTCTGCAAGAAAAAATTTAGATCTAGTGCATACAGACTTATGTGGACCTACTCAAACAAGATCATACTATGGTGAAAGGTATTTCATTTTATTTTTTGATGATTTCTCCAAAATGATGTGGTTTGCATTCTTGAAAGACAAATCTGAAGCTTTTGAGAAGTTCAAAATATTTAAAGCTAAAGTTGAAAATAAGTCTGGATTAAAAATAAAATGTCTGAGATCTGATAGAGGAAGATAATTCACCTCTGACAAGTTTCTTGAGTACTGTGAAGAACATGGGATCAAAAGACAACTAGGTGCACCCAGTACCCCTCAACAAAATGAAATTGTAGAAAGGAGAAATAGGATAATACTTGACACAACACGCACTATCATGATTGAAGGAAAAGTTGCATACAGCTATTAGAGAGATGCAGTCAATACAATAGTCTATACTATCAATAGAATTCAACTAAGACCACACACAAACAAAACACCTTATTATCTTTGGTTTGGTAATGTACCTATAGTAAAATACTTTAGAATCTTTGGAAGCAAGTGCTACATCAAGAGAGATGATGGTGTTGGTAAATTTGATGCTATAAGTGATGAAGGCATTTTTCTCAATTACTCTACTAAGAGAAAAGCTTACAGATGTTTTAATTTAGGGTTGAAGAAAATCATTGAAAGTGCACATGTGAAGATTGATGATAATTTCATGATTCGAGAGAGATATTATGAATATGCACCTATGATTAAAGATGAACCTAGATCTATCAATAAAGAAACAGTTATTGAAGAAATGTTTGACTATATTAATGTATCATGTAATAACCCTAAACCAAGTCAAGATGAATCAAAGATCATAGATGAGAGTGTCACACCTAAAATCTAAAAATACACATATAGATACCATTCAAAACAACCTATCAATGGAGATCAGAGAAGTAATGTTTTGACAAGATCAGGAGAAAAAGGTTCAACTATTGATGAAGAGGTATGTTTACTTTCACAAATTGAACCCTTAAGTGTTGAAGATGCGTGCAATGATTTAGATTGGAAAAATGCAATGCAAGAAGAATTAGATCAAAAAACTAAGAATGACACATGGGAATTTGTCCCTAGACCTTGTGACAAGAATGTGATTGGAACTAAGTGGATATTCAGAAACAAAATTAATGAATATGGTACATTGATAAGAAACAAAGAAAGATTGGTATGTAAAGGATATGCACAAAGAGAAGGAATTGACTATTCTAATACATTTTCCCCTGTGAGAAGATTGGAAGCTATAAATTTATTTTTTTCCTATGCAACATTTAAGAACTTCAAAGTATATCAGATGGATGTCAAGTCAGCTTTCTTGAATGATGAATTGAAGGAAGAAGTCTACATAGAGCAGCCTGAAGGATTCAAACTTTCAGACAAGCCAGACATGGTATGCAAAGTAAAGAAAGCTGTCTATGGACTTAAATAGGCCCCAAGAGCATGGTATGAGAGACTTGATGGCCACTTGAAAAAGATTGGATTCAAAAAGGGAGCAGAAGATTGTAACTTATTCATCAGAGAGACACTTGAAGGACTATTACTTGTTGCTATCTTTGTTGATGACATTATCTTTGGATGTAATGACTAGCTTAGTGCAGAATTTGCCAAAGAGATGCAGAGTGAATTTGAAATGAGCATGATTGGACGTATAAAATACTTTTTGGGACTTAATGTAAAGCAGACAGACATAGGTATATTCATAAATCAGTCCAAATATGTGAAGGAGATATTGAATACATTCAAAATGGAAGATTTCAAGCCAGTAAGCACTCCTATGATAACATGAAGTAAGATTTCTAAAAATGATGACTCCACAGTAGTTGACAAAACACTTTACAAGTCCATGATTGGAAAATCATATATCTCACTCAATCTAGACCAGATATTCTAATGTAGTTGGCATTGTTGGGAGATTTGCAGTTGAACCTGATGACATGTAACTGATTGAATGTTTGATAATGTTAAGTTGAAGATGATGCAAGACATTAAATCAGTTAATGGTTTGTATTTTCATTGATGTAAACTTGATATCATCTATATGGGCACACACATAATGTCAAAGACATCAGAGAATCAATGGAATAATGGTTATGCTTTCAAAAATGCATAAAAGTCAAGTATTCACTAAGTGACAGACAACACCGATGGAGTGCACACCATTGGTAAAGACAGAGATAAAGTCATAGTGATGCCCAATGAGTAGAAAAAAATGTTACTCGGTGAAGCAGAATCAAATGATGCCCAATGAGAAAGATCCAATGATGCCCGACAAACGGAGATCCTGAAGCCAACTGAAGTTGCACTGATGGAACTGGCAGTTGTCACTGACGGCAAACTGCAGAATTGACTGGCAAAACAAAGAGATCAAAAAATGACAAAATATCTAGCTGGCAGAGCTTAAAGATAGACTTAACTGGTTGTTTTATTTGTTTTATTCGACATAGTTAATTAAGTGATTTAAAGATAATTTATACAGCTGGCAAGAAGATAACTACAAGATAAATCAGGAGTTAAAGACGTAAATCAAATTGGCTAAATTATTTTTCATGCCAAGAATCAAAAATCAAGAATCAATGCAAATCATGTCTATATAAGAGACAATCATAATTCATTTCAAAAATCACTCATATACAGGGGAGTGAATCAAGAGAAGATGCTGAAGAGAAACTAATGAAGGATAAACTTCATGCAGTCCTGATCAATCAAGCTAAGGGAGAGCTAAATAATTCTGCAGACACCGACAAACAGTGAAGCACAGCATCACAAAGCAAAAAGAGTGAAGTAAAAAGGAATTGAATTGATACATTGATCAAAGAGGTATTGTACATAAATAGATCTGAATATCTGCAATTCAAGTTGCATTAGAAACATGTCATTATGTTTCATTTTAACCATTGAAGCATTAAGTCTCTTAACAAAGCAGGACTTAACAGTCTTTTATAATTGAGGTATATCCTAACAAATTACCAAAAAGATTGACTCATGATAGTAGCATCAGTCTTACCTAAAGCCTATTAACAGTCTAAGAAGGAGGTTGATTCAAGGATGGTAGTAAGATTAGCATAAAGCCTATTGACAGTCCAGAGACTGATTTAAGGATGGTAGTGTAGATGCCAGATACTTAGTGACAATCTATGTATAAAAATCCTCTAACAAGGTCACACTTAATAGTGTGTTTGTAAACTTTAACAAGGTTGGCTCCTAACAAGGCTCATTTCAAAAGAGTGAAAATTTGGGGTACTAGTCCTAGTGGTTTTTCCCTTAACAAGGTTTCCACGTTAAAATCCTTGTGTTATGTGTGTATGGTTTACTACTTTATTGTTTTACATTTCACATATGCATTTATGGATTGAATGGTATACTCTGCATATTTACTGAGTATCGGTAAATAAGTTTTACTGCTTATCTGTAATCAAAGAGAATAAGGACAGACAAGGCAAACTGGCAGATAGTAAATTGTTTCAAGTATTTCAAAGGCATACATCTTGTAGGGACTTAATAATTTGAGATGTAATAATTGGTGGATAAAAGTTTAAATGATAAATTTTTGAGGCCACTGATTCACCCCCCCCTCTCAGTTATTACTAACAATTGGTATCAGAGATTGTGTGTTTAGAAGGAAGGTTTCAAGACCTAAGTAGAGATCACAAGATGAACAAACGAGATGTGACCAATTTGAAAAAAGACAAATTTGCTCATGGAAAAGTAGAATAAAGCTTCACTTATCAGGTATTGGAAATGATATTACTCAATACTTAGATACTGCATATGTGTTGCCTATAGGACCATTGACAGTAGATCAATTGAGAGTAAAGCATGAACATAATTGCATGGTTATAGAACTTTCAGCCTCACTCTTTGATGTTGAATTTGAGGATGTCAAAGATTGCAAAAATGCAAAGAAAATGTGGGACAAGTTGAAGCTTGTACATGGAGGTGATGCAAATGTTCTGAGATCCAAGGCAGAAAGCCTTAGAGGAAAGTTTGATGATCTCAGAATGAAAGAAGGTGAAAACATCACTCATTACAACACAAGAATAAAAGAAGTAGTTAATGCTATACAAGGCGTTGGAGGTACACTTGAAGAGGAGACAATGGTAAGTAAAATCTTAAGAACCTTATTGCCTGTATATGCTATTAGAGTCTCTTCTATTCAAGAAATGAGAGTAGTAGAAAATAACATAGTCACTCTTGATAGCCTAATTGGTTGACTGATTTCATTTGAGATGATTAATTTTGATAATAGTGTCTTAACTAGTTTAGAGTCTGCATTCAAGTATTCTATGAAAGTAAGCAAATCTAGTCATAGACACTCATCTAGAAGAGATAGTGAAAGAAAAAGCGAAGAAGAAGATCCAGATGAAATTGAAACACTCATGGCGAGAAGAATGCTAAGAGGTAAAGGTAAATACAAAGGCAAGTTACCACTTGTATGTTTCAATTGTAAATAGATTGGACATTTTGCTGCAAGATGTCCTAACAAAATAAAAGATGATAGAAGTGACAAAAAATCTTTTGAGAAGAAATCTAACAGAGGTGATAACAAAGATTACAGAGGTTATCAATGATTAGAAAGAAGTGATACCTGAGATTACAAGGACAAAGGAAAGAAGGGTAGCTATCTAGCTACTTGTAAAGATGAAGATACTGACACTGAACCGGATGATGATGCTGAGATAGTATTTGTAGCTGTGAAGGATGATTCAGATGAAGATGAAAGGTATGAAGAAACTGCACTCATATCTAATATTAGTAAGAATCATATATGGATTATAGATAGAGGCTGCACTCACCATATGACCGGTGACAAAGAAAAGTTTAATACTTTTGAATACTATAAAGGTGGTACAGTAAGAATGGGAAATGATTCTCCTTGTCAAATTGAAGGTAAAGGAATAGTAATCTTGAATAACCTGATTAAATGTGAAAATGCTTATTGGGTAAAAGGATTGAATTATAATCTATTGAGTGTTTCTCAGCTGAATAATTTAGGTCATAGAGTAGCATTTGAGAACAAGAAGGAAAAGCTCGTCAATGAATCAGGAAAACTGATTGGTACTGGTGAACAGACCAAAGGTAACTTATTATATCTGAATGATACTAACCCCACTTGCTTGATGACCAAAAATGAAGACATATAGCTATGGCATAAAAGGTTGTGTCATGTGAATTTTGACAACATGATGAAAATAAGCAAGAAAAGAAGTGTAAGAGGCTTACCAACAATGACAAAGCCAGACAACATCATGTGCAAGAATTGTCAAAAAGGTAAAATGACAAAGTCTAGTTTCAAAAGAAAAACCCATACATCTGATGATATCATATAATTAGTCCATACTGATTTATGTGGACCTATGAGGACAAAGAGCTATTATGGAGATAGATATTTTATTCTCTTTGTTGATGATTACTCTGGAATGATGACTGTCATGTTTCTAAAAGAAAAATTTGAAGCATTCAAGATGTTTAAATGGTATAAGGCTATGGTAGAGAAACAAAGTGGTAAGGATCTGAAATGTTTAAGATCAGATAGAGGAGGAGAATTTATATTAGATGAATTCACTAATTTCTATAATGAGAATGGTATAAAAAGATAGGTTTCTGCACCAAGAACACCACAAAAAAATGGGATTGCTGAAAGAAGGAATAGATCAATAATTGATTGCGCAAGAACACTGATGATAGAGAAGGAAATCACCCAAATATTCTAGAGAGAAGCTGTTAGGACTATTGTTTATACACTTAACAGAGTACAATTAAGAAAGGACTCAAAGAAGACTCCTTATGAGCTATGGTATGGTAAAACACCCAATGTAAGTTACTTCAAAATTTTTGGCAGTCAATGTTATGTCTTAAAAGATGATAGAAATGGAAATCTTGACACCAAAAGTGATGAAGGTATTTTTTGAGGGTATTCTACCAAAATCAAAGCTTTTAAATGTCTAATCAAGGCTTCTAAAAAAATAGTTGAAAGTGCAAATGTGAAGATTGATGAATTTGCAGAAAAGAATGAGCTAGAAAGCACAAAATAACCAGAAGACTAAAATAAATTTGTATACTATGAAGGACCCACAACTCTTCCCGAACAATAGTGCTTAAATCAAGAACAACAGAATGTTGCAACCGACGGTCAGAATGCTGCTATCGACTGTTAGGATAATGATCAAAATAATGTACAAGGTAATGAAGATCAAGCTGATATGCAAAGAGTTGTACATGTACTTGCAATATATGTAAGAAGGAACC
Organism: Thuja plicata; assembly: GCA_018584345.1. Taxonomy (NCBI): domain Eukaryota; kingdom Viridiplantae; phylum Streptophyta; class Pinopsida; order Cupressales; family Cupressaceae; genus Thuja; species Thuja plicata. Next base: position 906,807 of record MU224223.1, read on the forward strand.
ATCCAGAGGACCAGATCATAGGAGATAAGAAATTTGGTACAAGAACAAGAAGTAATTCTTTAAAAACTCAAATTACTTAATTTGTGAGTTTGAACCAAAATCTGTCAATGCTGTACTAGATAATGAAGAATGGATAAGTGCTATAACTGATGAGATCGAACAGATTGAAAAGAACAAGACATGGTCACTTGTGCCAAGACCAGATGAAAAGAATGTCATCGATACAAAATGGATATTCAGGAACAAACTGAACGAAAATGGAGAAGTCACAAGGAACAAGGCAAGACTAGTATGGAAGGGGTATGCACAGGAGGAAGGTATAGACTATGGAGAAACTTTTGCACCCATTGCTAGGATAGAAGGAGTAAGAATTCTACTTTCTTATGCTACATACAAAGGATTCAAAGTATATCAAATAGACATCAAGTCAGCATTCCTAGATGAAATACTTGAAGAAGAGGTATACATTGAGCAACCAGAAGGGTTTGTGGATCTAGAAAAGAGGAACATGGTATGTAGACTTCACAAAGCCTTGTATGGAGTGAAACAAGATCCCAGAGCTTGGTATGAATGACTTCAATCCTATCTAATAAGTATTGGATTCATGAGGACTAGTGAAAATAGTAATCTTTATTTGAAGGAAGATACTAATGCTAACACTTTGATTGCTGAAATATTTGTTGATGACATCATATTTGGGGGCAATGATATAATATGCAAATCATTTTCTGATGAGATGAGAAAAGAATTTGAGATGTCTATGTTTGGAGAGATCAAGTTCTTTCTTGGTCAACATATCATACAACAAAGTGAAGGTATTTTCATTACACAGTCCAAATACATCAAAGAAGTTTTGAAAATATTCAAGATGGAAGATTCCAAACCTGTTGGAACACTGATGGCTACTGGATGCAAATTAACAAAGGAGGAAAAAACAATAGAGGTAAATTAGACTCTATACAGATCAATTATAGGAAAACTCATGTATGTTGTACATACTAGACCAGATATTGCACATGCAGTAGGAATTGTTGCTAGATTTTCTGCTAACTCCAGGGAATCACATATAACTACTGTGAAAAGAATCTTAAGATATCTGAAGAACACTGAGGAATTTGGCTTATGGTATAGAAGAGAAGGAAAATTTTAACTACAAGTGTTTACCGATGCTGATTGGGCTAGAAATCTTGATGACTAGAAGAGAAAAACTGGAGGAGCATTATTTATGGGTGATAGGCTTGTCACATGGATTAGCAAGAAGCAAGGATGCATCTCTCAGTCTACTACAGAAGCAAAATATGTTGCTATTTCTGCAAACTACTCAAATATTGCCTGGATCAAATAGTTGCTAGAAGGTATGCATATGAAGATCAAAGAACCAGTAATTATCTATTGTGATAACACCAGTGCAATAAATATTTCCAAGAATCCAGTCATGCATGCAAGGAATAAACACATTGCAATCAAGTATCATTATTTGAGAGAACAAGTTCAAGAAAAAGAGGTGATACTTGAATATGTGCAATCAAAAGAACAATTGGCTGATATATTCACCAAGCCACTCCCCAAGGATACATTTGAGTACCTAACGAAAAGACTAGGGGTCAAACTCATGTCTAATAGTCAGTAAAAGGATTGAAAGCTGCATCAGCCATATATTATCAGAATATCATTCATGATTGATGCAAGAAGAAGTTGAACTTCAAAGCAACATCTATATATAGAAAGGTATATATCAGAGCCGAGCACCAGAACAAATTGTTATATTGATGATGGATAAGGGAAATTCAAGGAATATATTATGGATAGAAGAAATTGTTTGATAGAATGTCAGATATTTGTGCAAATATTTGTTTGGCATTAATGTCAAAGGGAGAAAATGTATTTCATATTATCATCAAAAACTATTCATTATCAGATTACTCCAAACAGGGAAAGATCATATCCATAGGGAGAGTATTTGTATAAAAGTTGCAAACAAAGGACAAAGAAATCAAAGAAGAAAAGAGAGAAATTGACACCAACAGAGGTCACAACACATCAAAAGAAGAAGTAGAGAAAGATGCAAGAATCAAATCTAAACTAACATAGAGCTTACCGGTGGTCAGACATGTTTTTTCAGTCATCAAAACAAACTGTTTGGTAATTTGATGAATCTCAAAAATTGTAATTCATGTTGTATTAGAAATAGTATAGTGTAATAATATAGTGTGTTTCCATCAATGCCAAAGGGAGAGATTGATGACATGTAACTGATTGAATGTTTGATAATGTTAAGTTGAAGATGATGTAAGACATTAAAAAAATTAATGGTTTGTATTGTCATTGATGTCAAATTGATATTATTTGTATGGTCATACCTATAATGCCAAAGACTTCAGAGAATCAATGGAAAAATTGTTATGCTTTCAGTAATGCATAAAATTCAAGTATTTACTAAGTGACAGACAACACCGACGGGGTGCACACCACCGATAAAGAAAGAGATAAAGTCACAGTGATGCCTGAAGAGAAGAAGACAATGTTTCCTGATGAATCAAAATCAAAGGATTCCTAATTAGAAAGATCCAATGATGCTCAACAGACGAAGATCCTGAAGCCAACAGAAGTTGCACCAACAAAACTGGCAGTTGTCACCAGTGACGAACTACAAAATTGACCGACAAAATAGAGAGATCAAAAAATGATGAAATATCTAGCTGGTAGAGCTTAAATATAGACTTAACTGGTTGTTTTATGTGTTTTATTTGACCATAGTTAACTAAGTGATTTAAAGATAATTTATACAGTTGGAAAGAAGATAACTATGAGATAAATCAGGAGTTAAAGCCGTAAATCAAATTGGCTGGATTATTTTTCACACCAAGAATCAAGAATCAAGAATCAAGGAAAATCATGTCTATATAAGAGACAATCATAATTCATTTCAAAAATATATCAGATACGGGGGAGTGAATTGAGAGAAGATGGTGAAGAGAAACTGATGAAGGATAAACTTCATGCAGTCCTAATCAATCAAGCTAAGGGAGAGCTAAATAATTCTGTAGACATCAACAAGCAGTGAAGCACAGCATCATAGAGAAGAAAGAGTGAAGTACAAAGGAATTGAATTGATACATTGATCAGAGATGTATTTTATGTAAATAGATCTAAATATCTACAATTCAAGTTGCATTAGAAATAGGTCATTGTGTTTCAGTTTAACCATTGAAGCATTAAGTCTCTTAACAGAGCAAGACTTAACAATCTTTTATAATTGAGGTATATCCTAACAGATTACCAAAAATATTAACTCATGATAGTAGCATCGGTCTTACCTAAATCCTATTGACAGTCTGAGAAGGAGGTTGATTCAAGGATGGTAGTAAGATTAGCATAAAGCCTATTGATAGTCTAGAGACTGATTCAAGGATGGTAGCATAGATGCCAGATACTTAGTGACAATCTATGTATAAAAATACTGTAATAAGGTCGCACTTAACAGTGTGTTTGTAATGCTTAACAAGGTTGGCTCCTAACAGGGCTCACTTCAGAAGAGTGAAAATTTGGGCTACCGGTCCCAGTGGTTTTTCCCTTAATAGGGTTTCCATATTAAAATCCTTATGTTATGTGTGTATGGTTTATTACTTTATTGTTTTACATTTCACATATGCATTTATGGATTGATTGGTATACTCTACATATTTACTGAGTATTGGTAAATAAGTTTTACTGCTTATCGGTAATCAAAGAGAATAAGGACAGACAAGGTAAACCGACAGACATTAAATTGTTTCAAGTATTTCAAAGGCATACATCTTGTAGGGACTTAATAATCTGAGATATAATAATTGGTGGATTAAAGTTTAAAGGATAAATTTTTGAGGCCACTGATTCACCCCCCCCCCCTCTCAGTTATTACTAATAGAACCTAAACAGAATCACCTAATGGAATTCAAAAGAATATTCAGATATCTAAAGGGAACTATAGGCTATGGTTTATGGTATCCTAATTTAGATAATATAGAACTTCATGTATACATAGATACAGATTGGGAAGGTTGCACTGATGACAGAAAGAGTACCTTAGGAGGAGCAGTATTTCTTGGAGACAGGTTGGTTACTTGGACAAGCAAGAATCATAATTGTATTTCTTAGTCAATAGTAGAAGCTGAGTATGTAGCAACCGTATTGAATTGTTGAACAATGGTTTAGATCAAACAGATGATTAAAGACTTTGGAATTTAGATTTATTATCCCATTGTCATCCATTTTGATAACACTAGCACCATTAATATGTCAAAGAACCCTGTGATGCACGCAAAGACAAAACACATAAAAATCAAATATCATTTTCTAAGAGAAAATTTTGCAGAAAGAGGAGTGAAGCTGGATTATGTGAGCACCAAAGATCATTTGGCATACATATTCACAAAAAAATTATCAAAATATACTTTTGAGTATCTCAGGAAGAAGTTGGGACTAATTCCCTTTCCTGAGTCGTATTCGAAGTCACAGAAAAATATCAGTCATTTCTGACTAATGAGTAGTTGACTACTCTAATTCTGAAGTAGTACCTGTGCTTATTTGTATTTGGCATCCTTTTCCATTGATGTCAAAGAGGGAGTATATAGTAAGGGGGAGCATATACTTTGGGGGAGTATATAGTCATGAAAATAAAAACACAGTCAAAGGAGATGCAATGGGGAAGAGGAACCTTTGATGAGGATATTGAGAAGATTGTAGAAAGAAAGAAGAAACATTTGGATTGATGGTTTTTTTAATCATATGTTTCCATCAATGTGAAAGGGGGAGATTATTGGAGATTTTCCTTTGTACAAATAGTTGACTGTATGTTTGTCATTGATGACAACATATAGTATACAGCAGTGAACTGTATTCACTTTTCAGTATGAATATGTGAAAGCCTTGCATGGTTGTTTTTATGTTTTAGACATATTTATGATACCATGTTCATACACGCTGATTTAGATGTTCAGTAATAGTTGAGTTATGCTACTCTGTTTACTAGCTACAGTTTCAAAGAATTATTTTCAGAAATCCGACAATAATTTTATTAATTCTTTAGTTGCGCCTATCTATGGGATATGTATGTTCAGATTCATGTTTAGTTATGAGTCAAAGATAATTAACCAAATGCACTAAATGTGTTTCATCCAAAGCATGATGTTTGGGTAATTTTGTTGGAGCTGACTATGTGAAGCGATGCATCTATTTATTTTGAGTTGTGCAGTTCTAATTATGTTGCATCCTTAGTTTAGCTGACAAGAAAAGAATTGAAGGAATTCCTACAGTGGATGTGGTCATATCTTCTGGAGAAGATACATATATCAGTTCATATGTGATCACTAAGTGTGAATGATAAGAAAAGAGATAGAAAAAGAACAAAACAAAATGTTGATTGTTTTGGGATAGTAAATCCATTTAGTTCATCAGCTAAGGATCTATGTGAAGAAGAAAAGAGTGTATACAATTCATTGGAATTGATCAAGACAATATGTCTACTCAAATAGTTCATTATCAGATATAGTGTATATCTACTTTACCAAAGGTTGTAGTCTTCATTATTTAAGCAGTGTGCTTTTGGATAGTGATTCCTTACCCCTAATAGGGTCCGACCCTTAACCAGGTCACTATACTTATTGCTTTGTAAAGATCAACTCCTAACAGGCTTGCAAGATCTTCTAACAGGGAATATTATACTCAAGTACAGTTCTTTGTAGGTGTTGATTCCCACTAGGGTTTTTACCTATTTTGGTTTCCCCGTAAGCAAAATTGTGGTGTTCTATTCTATGTTATCTTATTGTGTATATGATTAATGATATTTTGTACTTAATTGGAGAAAAAAATTAAACTATTTGATAACTAATTCACCCCCCCTCTTAGTTATCCCTTGGAACTATTCCAGTAGACCTATGTCTATAAATCAGATGGTGGACATGAAGAATCATAACATAATGATGATTGATATAGCTTCTTCACTCAGCTATTTTGAATTTGATCAAGTCAAGGACTACCCTACTACCTATGATATGTGGAAGAGACTAAATGATATACTTGAAGGAGATGACAATGTAAAGAGAGCCAAAGTATAAAGTCTTAGAGGTCAGTTTAATCAAATGCAAATGAAAAGGGAGAAGACATTATAAAATAGAGTGAATGAATCAAGAAAAATGTCAGTACCATCAGAGCCGTTGGTGGAACAATTGAAGAAAAAATAGTGGTTAGTAAGGCATTAATAATTTTAATTCCTATCTATTCTATTAGAGTTTCATCTATTCAAGAGATGAGGTGCAGTAATGATATAACTCTAGATGCATTAGTTGGAAGGCTACCAGCTTTTGAGTTGGACAATTTTGACAATTATTCTCCTAATCCTAGCAATTTTGAGTCTACATTTAAATATAATTTAAACCTTAGTAAGATGGATAGAAACTCAAAATAAAATCTGATTGACAGTGATAGTGATGATGATTCCAATGATGAGGATCTAGACATCATTGAAGCATTACTTGCAAAGAGAGCTGCCAAAGGAAAGTACGAAGGAAGAATACCATTAATTTTCTTTTCATGTGATGAGGTTGGTCACATTGCTGCTAAGTTCCCAAAAAAAGAAGACAAAGGTGAGAGAAATTCCAACAAGTAAAAGGGAAAGAAAGATTTCAAGAGTTATAAAATCTAGAAGGACATAGGTAAGAAATCTTTTTATACTGAAAAAGATTCTCACAGTGATGAAGATGAAGTTGAAATGGTTTACATTTCTATTAAGGATGAGTCAGACAATGAATATAATGAAAATACTGCACTTTACTCTCATATTAGCCAAAATGACACTTGGATAGTTGATAGTGGTTGTTCTCACCACATGACTGGTGATAAAACTAAATTTCAACATCTTGAACACTATGATGGTGGGAGTGTCAGTTTTAGGAATGGTGAACCTTGCTATGTGAAAGGTAAAGGTTGTATTTATCTAACAGAAGGAATCAAATGTGATAATACTATTGGGTTGAAGGACTAAGGAGTAATCTACTAAGTGTGGCACAACTTAATAACATTGGTTTCAAGGTAGAATTCATGAATGGTAAGTCCAAGCTCCTGGATGGTAAAGGAAACCTGGTTGGAATTGGAAGGCAAACAAAAGGTAATCTATTCTATCTTGATGTCACTGAAAGTTCATGTTTTATTGCACAAGTTGAAGAAATTTGGTTATGGCATAAAAGTTTGTATCATGTGACTTTTGATAACCTGGTCAACATAAGAAAGAAAAAAAGAGTAAGAGGTATTCCTATTCTGAAGAAAACTTAATTGGAAATATGCAAACAATGTCAAATTGGGAAGATGGGAAAAACTAGTTTTAGGAGCAAGAATTATAATACATAAGAAGTATTTAAGTTAGTCCATACTAATTTGTGCGGACCAATTGGTATAACAAGTTACACAAGAGAGAGGTATGTCATTCTATTTGATGATGACCATTCCAGAATGATGACTATTATGTTTTTCCAAGAAAAATTAGAAGCTTTTCTAAAGTTTAAGTGGTACCTTGCCAGAGTTAAGAAGGAAACATGAAAGAAACTTAAATGCTTAAGATCTGATAGAGGAGGTGAATTCATTTCCAATGATTTCAATTAATTCTACAATGAAAGAGGAATCAAGAGACAAGTATCTTCCCTAGGTACACCATAACCAAATGGGATAGAAGAAAGAAGAAATAGATCTATTATGGATTGTGCAAGAACCTTGATGATTGAAAAGAATGTTGCAACCAAATACTGGAAGGAAAGCATGAGCACTACAATTCACACCTTGAACATAGTTCAACTGAAGAAAGGTACCAAGAAGACACCTTTTGAATTATGGTATGGCTATAAACCCAATCTTCATTATTTCAAAGTATTTGGAGGTAAATGTTACATCTTGAAGGAAGCAAGAAATAGAAAATTTGATGTAAAAGGTGATGAAGGTATATTCCTAGGCTACTCCTCCAAAATAAAAGTATATAAATGTTTGAATCTTACTACTCATAAAGTCATAGAAAGTGTACATGTAAATATTGATGAGTTTACAGAGACAAGTGAAGAAAAGAGAAGGAAAGAGCCTAAGCACTACCAAAACTTTGTGTATTATGAGCCTGATACTATACCTAAGACACAGGCAATGGTGATTAGAAAAAAAACATGTCAACCACTAAATTCATCAGCATAAACCTTGTTGCAACTTGTGTAACCTGAGTTGCTAACTATAGAAACCAAGTCTCAAACTTAAGAAACTAAGTCACAGACACAGGGAACCAAGTTGCAAACAGAGGCACTCGAGTCTCAGAAAGAGGCACCCGAGTCTCAGACAGTGGAACTTGAGTATCAGTTGGAAGAGAAGAACATAATGTTTGAACATGGTGAACCAATTAGAAAAACCCTAGAATCAAAGAGGAAGGAACTTATACTTGAAAAATATGTCTGAAGGCAACATGTACTCGAGAAAATAATGGGAGATCAGACAGAAGGTATAATTTCAAGGAACAAAATTAAAGGTACATGTTTGCTTAGTGAAATTGAACCTAGATCGATTAAAGATGCATTGAATGATGAAAGATGGATAGAAGCCATGAATGAATAGATTGGGCATATAGTAAAGAACAAAACCTGGAATCTTGTACCTAGACCAAAAGACAAGAATGTGATTGGTACTAAGTGGGTTTTCAGAAACAAGATGAATGCAAAAGGTGATGTTTCCGGAAACAAAGAAAGATTGGTGTGTAAAGGATATGCTCAAGAAGAGGGTATTGATTATGGAGAAAATTTTTCTCATGTTGCAAGACTTGAATGAGTCACAACTCTTCTGGAATTTTATGCACATAAAGGAAATAAGGTATACCAAATGGATGTAAAATATGCATTCTTGAATGGAATCCTAGAAGAAGAAGTCTATATTGAGCAACCTAAAGGTTTTATTGATCCTAACAAAAGGAATATGGTTTTCAAATTTCACAAATCCTTGTATGGAATGAAGAAAGCTCCTAGAGCTTGGTATGAAAGATTGCATGGTTAATTGATAAGTATTGGATTTCAGAGAACTAATGAAAATAGTAGCTTGTACATCAAAGAAGGACCTCAGAACGAGATACTATTCGTAGAGATATTTTTTGATGACATAATTTTTGTTGGACATGATGATTTATGAGAAGAATTCTCTGAAGCTAGGAGTAAGGAATTTGAGATGTCTATGTTTGGAGAAATCAAAATCTTTGTTAGTTTACAAGTTTATTAGATGAAGGATGGTATCTACATTAATTAGCCTAAATACATCAAAGAGACACTGAAGAAATTTGGAATGGAAGATTCCAGACCAGTTGGGATGCCTATGTTTGCTGGACATAAGTTGTCCAAGGATGATGACTCAAAGGAGGTAAATCAGACTACCTATAGATCCATGATTGGTAAAATTCAATATGTTATTCACGCTAGACTTGATATTGCATTAGCAGTTGGTATTTTTACAAGGTTTTTAGCTAATCCTAGAGAGAATCATTTGATGTCTGTCAAAATGACTCTGAGATATCTTAAGGGTACTGAGAGATGGATTATGGTATAAGAAAGGAGGAAACTTTGATTTGAATACTTTTACTGATGTTGATTGGGCAGGAAGTGTTGATGACACAAAGATCACAAGTGGTGGAGCGTTATTCCTTGGTAAGAGGTTAGTCTTCTGAACTAGCATGAAATAGAATTTCATCTCTTAGTATACAAAAAAGGAAGAGTATGTTGCTGAAATAGTAAATTCTTCAAATATCATATGGTTCAAACAGGTGTTGTCAGGTACGCGAGAGGAAATCAAAGAACCACTTTTTATCTACTATGATAACACTAGTGCTATTAACATTTTAGAGAACGCTTGGTGCAAGAGCACCTAGGTAGGGCTATACGGTAACCAAGGGATCCTAGTTATATTTTAGATTTTAGTGGTATTAGCCAAGAAAAATGCAAAATAATAGGACTAGATAGGTCCTAGGGTTTGTTGATTTGGTTAAGAGACCAAACTAGATCATTTGATGTCTAGAAAGTAATGGTTTGTCCAATTTAGGTAAGTGTTCCAAAAATGGTGGAACCATGAATTTTATGCTTATTAGAGTCTAGGAGAGCTATTTTGGGGACTAACAAGCATAAGAGTGTATTTGGTTAAGTTTCATAATGTGATGACCAAGTTTGAGTGCAAGAATCAAAAAGTTGTCAATGTCGTCATTGACAACATTGACAACATTTCTTGCTATTATGCATTTTTGAGCATTTGGGTTTATAACTCTTAGAAAATATTGTGATTGTTCCATGGTCTACTATATAAGGCCTCCCTTGACCTATGTGTGGGGTTGGATGAAATTTGGAAGTATGTGTAAGGAGTTAGCAATTGAAAGTTTGGTTACAGTTGTGCATTTTGTTTACATTTTAGGTTTTAATGGATTGAACTCTACACTAGGACTTGTGCATGAGGAAAATTATGTAATTCCTTGAATCTATGTGTGATTAGTTAGTGTGTTTTTCTCCGTTTCATTATTTTTGTAAATTCTTTTATTTTGTGCACTGCCACTGGTCTGAACCAGAAAATTTTTCTAAATGGGGTCATAACTCATCGTCCCACCATGGCATTTGTATAGGCTCTTGGGATGGGAGAGGTGACTCCTTGTACTATATCTTTGGAAAAGGTTGAGCCATGGAAATCTTGTTTTGTGTTTTTGCAGTGATGCCCTAGGAGAGCCAAAGGAGCATGGATAGATAATATATTAGATTGCAGAAGCATTCCAAGTGATTGAATGCATTGGTTTCTGCAATCAAATACTATGGAGGGGAAGCTAGGTGTATTAACAAGCCCCATATCTAATTGGAAGCACTGGTTATGAGTTCCTCATGGTGAAAACTTAAACCCTTAATTATAGGCTTGAAAATAGTAATTCTCTTTATGGATAGATTGGGAAGGTAAGACCTAGAAAATAAAATCTTAAAGGTCTTCAAAAAGAGTGTCAAGATATGGACTTATTTTTTTACCTTGTTGAGAAGTTTTTAGAGTTATTTTCCAAAAAGTGAGTTTTTGGGAATAATTGATTGTAGCCTTGTTTTGTGCAATTTGGAGCAAGATCTTTAAAGCGATAGTGATTTGATTGCAACTTAGTGTGATTAGGCATTTTCATGAGTCCAATGCTCTGAGAACAAAACTTCCTCTCCATTGGTATAGTGGATTTGATCTTGTGAGAACACTTGGTTTGAAGAGTGTTAAATGACACCCATGAAGCATGTTGATGGTTGAGTTGATTTCTTTGATGGTGTAGACAAGTTAAATAGGTGAAGGATTGAGAATGGAATCCTTGTGATCTAGGGCTGGTGAAGAACCCTAATAGGCTAGAGAATAGGCCTATAGAAGACCATAGGAGAATATATGGTGTTGAGAAAGATGTGTCATTACATCAGATTGGTATCAGAGTGAGTTAAGGATTTGGGAGTTGGTGTATGTCTCTATATAATGGTGAATTAGTAGGGGAGATCAGTATGGTTACTAATGCATAGTTAGCTAAGGAGATGGGTGAGAAAAAGGAGAAGAACAAACTCCTTGAAGAGGCCTTATATGAAATGAGAGTGAAACTACAAGAACTAGTTTATGCCAAAGATAAAGGAAAAGATGGTGAAAGAAGTGAAAGAGGCAAAAATATTGTTGATGAAGATATGATCCCTGAATATGAACCTCCTTTGAATGAAGAACAATTCTTGAAAGCCATCAAAGCACTAGGAGGAAAGGCACTAGAAGGTGAACTACTATTTAGTGGGAAAATGGATATCGAAGCAGTGATGGAGTAGATTGAGGGGATGAAAAAGCATTTTAAACGTGAAGGTGTCACAGAGGCACAAAAACTCAAATTTCCAAAGTCAAGGCTAAGAGGATCAACATTGACATGGTGGAAGTATTTGCAAGATGAAAGAGTTAGGATGGGTAAACAACCTATAGCTAACTAGAAATCCATGGTGACCAAGGTGAAGGAGAAATATCTGCCAGAAGACTATAAAATTCAACTTGATAGAAAGAGACAAGTTCTAAAATTGAAAGATTTGGATGTGGCCTCTTATACAGAGGAGTATCAGAAGTTGTCTTAGGTCCAAGTTTCAAGAAGAGGAGCCTATTAAGGTAGTAAGATACTTGGGTGGTCTAAAATGGAACATCCAAGAGGAGATAAGTGTATGGAATCCAACTACAGTTTATAAGTGACATCAATCATCTCTTAAGGTGGAAGAGAGAAATAGGAAGAAAGGAGACTCCAATTTTAGAGGGAGAGGCAGAGGAAGAGACCAAGGGGGTCACAAAGGTGGTTATCAAGGCAGAGGTAATGAACAAAGAAAATAGGGAGAGTTTAAGTTGACATATCATGGTAATAAAACTACTCCAAGAGGGGGTTATACTAGAGGAAGAGGTACTCAAGGAGGCTCTAGTAGAGGAAGGGGTTCAGGCATAAGCAATTAATACTTTTCAAGTATGAAATGTTATAACTATGGTCAATTGGGTCACCCTACCTATAGGTGCCCGGATAAGAAAACTTCTTCTAAAAATACTAAGAGGATTGCATATAATAAAGAGGACACAACAAGTGTCAAAATACCAGAGGTTGATCACATTGAGTCAGAGATGGGATAAAAATTGATGTTCAAAAGAGTTCTAATTAGAAAACCAATTAAGGATGAGCCCAAGCATAGGAGAGAATTGTTTAGGGTTAGATGTAAAATCCTTGGTAAAGTTTGCAAAGTGATTATGGATTCATAGGAGACTATAAAAAAACTCAAGTTGACAGAGATACCTCATGTCAATCCATACAAAGTGACATGGTTGAACAAGGGCCAGAGTGTGTTGGTGAATGAGAAAAATTGGGTAGAGTTTTCTACTGCAAGGTATAAGGATAAGTTACTATGTGATGTGCTTCCTATAGATGCATGCCATCTACTCTTAGGAAGGCCATGTAAATATGATAGAGGGGTAGTATATGATGGAAAAGAGAACTCCATATCCTTCAAGAAAGGTGACAGAACTTTCAATATATGATCCTTGTTGGAAGAAGATGAATGACAACCTAAGACTCCTAGTGTCTTGTTGAGTAGTAGAAAGGAGTTCATAAATGCCCCTAGAGATGAAGGGAGTGAAGGATATTCCATTTTTCTTAAGTCAAAGGAAGAAGAGAAGCCTAAACAAGAGTATTTTCCATTAGAATTACAAGAGTTGCTTGAGAAGTACAAAGACATAATCAGTGATAAGACTCCTACGACTTTACCTCCTTGAAGAGTGATAAGTCATCAGATTGAATTTGTACCTGGTGCATCATTGCCAAATAAGGCAGCTTATAAGATTATTCCAGACTACAACCTAGAGGTGGCTAGACAAGTGTAGGAGCTATTAGACCAAGGGCTAGTCAAGAAGAGAATCAGCCCATGTGTCGTATCCGTGCTCTTAGAATCCAAGAAAGGTGGTAAGTGGACACTCTGTACTAATTCTAGGGATATTAATATAATCAAAATTAGATATAGATTTCCAATTCCTAGACAAGAAGATTTGATGGAGTGTCTTGGGGGGAAAAGTATTTCACTAAATTGGACTTGAAAAGTGTGTATCACCAATTTAGGATCAAAGAGGGGAACGAATGGAAGACAACTTTTAAGACCATTGATATGTTGTATGAGTGGAGAGTTATGCCATTTGGCCTCTCAAATTCCCCTAGCACATTCATGAGGCTCCTAACTAAAGTGCTAAAGGACTTCACAGGGATAATTGTGGTAGTATATCTAGATGATATACTTATCTTTAGTAATATAGAAAAGTAACATGTGAAGCATCTGGAGATATTTCTTAAAAGGTTGCAAGAAGAGATGTTAATCAACCTAGAGAAGTGTGAGTTCTTTAAACAAGAACTTGTATATTTGGGATTTTTTGTATCCCAGGTTCATTGAAGATGGACCCAAGTAAGGTGGATGTTATTTTGAATTGGCCCAGACCAACCACAAGGATAGAATTAGGGAGCTTTCATGGGTTAGCTCAATTTCACAGAAATTTTATAAGAGATTTCAGTGGTGTTTGTGTACCAATGCTAAACACCATTAAGCATGGTATAAAGATTAAGTTCAGATGGACCTCTAAAGTAGAGAAAGCATTTGAAAATTTGAAGAAGCAAGTAGCAACACAACCTATCCTTAGACTTCCTAGTTTTTATCAATTGTCTACTTTGGAGTGTGATGCAAGTCGAATGGCAGTTTGGGGTGTGTTGAGCCAAGAAGGTAGTCTAGTAGCCTTCTTCAGTGAAAAGATAAATGAAGCCAAGAAGAAATATTATTCTTATGACTTGGAATTGTATGCCTTAGTCCAGTCTCTTAGGAAGTGGAGACATTACTTATCACAAAAATAATTTGTGGTGTTTACTGTTTGTGGTGTTTACTGATAATCAGGCCTTTAGTTATATAAACACAGAAGATAAGCTCAGAAATAGACATTTAAAGTGGATGGAATACCTTCAAGCATTCACATTCACAATAAAGCACAAGAAAGGACAACTAAACAAAGTTGCAGGGGCCTTGAGTAGGAGGTTGCTAATGAATTAAGAAGTTAAATTAAAGAGCATTGGGATAGAGAGTTTCAAAAACCTCTATAGAGAAGATGAAGACTTTGGTGAAGCTTATAAGGTATGCTCTGATTTTACTTTGCAGAGTGGATTTTGTTTAACGAGAACCAATTATGTGTCCCTAAGGGTTCAATGAGAGAAAATATCATCCAGGAAAAGCATAATGGAAGCTTGAGTGGTCATTTTTGTGTGAAAAAAAACTTAGAGTTAGTTCAAAGGTTTTACCATTGGCCAAAGTTGGTGAGAGATGTAACCAAGTATGTTGAACAGTGTGTAGTGTGCATAAATGCAAAAGGAGGAGCCATTAATGTAGCTTTGTATCAACCTTTACCAATACCTAACAAGCCATGGGAGTGTGTTATCATGGATTTGATTGTAGGGTTACCTAGGACAAATCATGGTCATGATAGTATCTATGTTGTGGTAGACAGATTTAGTAAGATGGTTCATTTTATACCTTGTAGAAATACACATGATGCTAGTAATATTGCACACTTGTTATTTAAGGAGATTGTACAAATCCATGGACTACCCCTAAGAATTATCTCAGATAGGGATGTTAAGTTCATGAGCCATTTTTGGAAAACATTGTGGAGTAGATTGGGTACTAACTTGTCATTTGGTTCAGCTTACTACCCTCAGACTGGTGGCCAAACTAAGGTGGTTAATAGAGTACTTTGGAACTTGTTAACGTTCCTAACCAAGGAGTATGTGAAG
This sequence comes from Thuja plicata, assembly GCA_018584345.1. Lineage (NCBI taxonomy): Eukaryota > Viridiplantae > Streptophyta > Pinopsida > Cupressales > Cupressaceae > Thuja > Thuja plicata. The sequence continues at coordinate 922,162 of MU224223.1, forward strand.
ACATGGGATGTGGTCATTCCCCAAGAAGAATATGCATACAATGATAGTGTTAATAGAACAACTGGTAGAAGTCTATTTGAAGTTGTTTATGGAATGCACCCAAGGGGTGTGTATGAGCTTAGAGACCTTGGAGCCATGGAATATAGAAGTGGTCATGCTGAAGAATTTACCCAAACTATGAAGGAGATTCAAGAGAAAGTGAGTAAAGAAGACAAGACTAGAGTCTACTCAAAAATTGAAGGCTAAAGTGGATGAGAAGAGAAAGGATGTTCAATTTGAGATAGGTGATTATGTCATGGTACATCTGAATAAGTCTACATTTTAGAAGGGGATGCCTACAAAACTATATATGAAGAGAGTGAGAACCTGCAAGATCTTAGACAAGTATGGGGCTAATGCCTATAGGGTGGATCTACCTACTAATTTGAGCATTTAACCTATTTTACATGCCACAGACTTGATAAATTTTAAAGTACCCTTGACTGAGATAGATGTGAATAGAGAAGAGGTTGGAAAGAATGTAGAACCTGATGCTTTACCTCCCAAGATGCAGATAGAAGAAGACAAGGTGTTGGATTCAAGGGTTAAGAAGACTACTATACATAAGGTGTACATGGAACACCTCATCAAGTGGAAGCACAAAATAGATTAAGAGGAAACATGGGTTTTTTCTATAGATATCAAGAAGATGGGCAGTGACATAACTTTCCTTTGTGGGGAGTATGGTACAAGAGAACCTAGATAAGGCTAGATGGTAACCTAGGGCTCCTAGTTATATTTTGTCTTGTAATGGTCTTAGCCAAGCCACTAGGGAAATAATAGGACTAGATAGGTCCTAGGGTGTGTTGATTTGGTTAAGATACCAAACTAGATCATTTGATGTCTAGAAAGTAATGGTTTATCTATTTTAGGTAAGTGTTCCAAGAATGGTGGAACCATGGATTTTATGCTTATTAGAGTCTAGGAGAGATATTTTGGGGACTAATAGGCATAAGATTTTATTTGGTTAAGTTTCACATTGTGTTGACCAAGTTTGAGTGGGAGAATCAAAAAGTTGTAAAAGTTGTCAATGTTGTCATTGACAACATTGACAACATTTCTTGCTATTATGAATTTTTGAGTATTCATGTTTATAACTATTAGAAATAGTTGGGATTGTGCCATGGTCAACTATATAAGGCCTCCCTGACCAATGTGTGGGGTCAGATGAAGTTTGGAAGTAAGTGTATGGACTGAGAAATTGAAAGTTTGGTTACAGTTGTGCATTTTGTTTACATTTTAGGTTTTAATGGATTGAAAACTGCACTAGGACTTGTGCATGAGGAAGATTTTGTTATTACTTGATTCTGTGTGTGATTATTTAGTGAGTTTGTTTCTATTTCATTATTTTTGTAAATTTTTTTTTTTGTGCATTGTCACTGGTTTGAACCAGCCAGTTTTTGTAAATGGGGTCATAGCTCATCATCCCATGGTGGCATTTGTACAAAATCTTGGGATAGCTGAGGTGACTCCTTGCAACATATTTTTCAAGAAGGTTGGGCCCTGGAAATCTTGTTTGGTGGTTTTGTAGTGATTCCCTTGGTGATCTAGAGGAGCACGACTAGGGAATATAATAGACTGCAGAAGCATTCCAAGTGATTGAATGTATTGGTTTCTATAATCAGAGACTATGGAGGGGAAGGTAGGTATATGAAGAAGCCCCATATACAATGGGAATCTATAGTGATGAGTTCTTCATGGTGAAAACTTAAACCCTTCTAGGTATGCTCAGTGTATGGTGAAACCCTTAATTATAAGCTTAAACATAGTAACCCTCTGTACGGACAGTTTGGGAATGCAAGACCTAGAAAATATTAAAGGTCTTCAAAAAGGTTGTTAGGATATGGACTTATTTTTTCACCTTGTTGAGAAGTTTTTAGATTTATTTTCCAAAAAAGTGAGTTTGTAGGGCTAATTGCTTGTAGCACTATTTTGTGTAATTTGAAGCAAGATCTTGGAATCAATAGTGATTTCATTGCATCTTAGTGTGATTAGGAATTTTGTTGAGTCCATTGCCGTGATAAAAAAACCCTCCTCTCCATTGGTAAAGTGGATTTGATCTTGTGAGAAGAGTTGGTGTGAAGAGTGTTAAAAGACACCCAGGAAGCATGTTGATGGTTGAGTTGATTTCTTTGATGGTGTAGACAAGTTGAATAGGTGAAGGATTGAGAAGGGAATCCTTGTGAGCTAGGGTTTGTGAAGAACCCTAATAGGCTAGAGAAGAGGCCTGTAGAAGACCCTAGGAGAAGATAGGGTATTGAGAAATAATTTTCATTACATCAACCCTGTGATGCATACTAAGACTAAGCATATTGCAATAAAGTACAATTTCTTGAGTGAATTGATTCAAAACAAAGAAGTAAGGTTGGAATATGTCAATACTAAAGAAAAAATTGCATACATATTCACAAAATCATTACCTAAGGATGCATTCTTGTAACTTAGAGGAAAGCTAGGGGTGATTCCCCTAATTGCGGCTCACTAATGGACAAATTAGTGATGCATCAACCGAGCTATAGAACAGATTTAAGATGTTGATGGAGATTGTCAGAGCTTATTGCATATGAATTAATACATTAGGTATACTACAATTCATTGGATAGCGTCTTTGGCATTCATTGTCAAAGAGGGAGAGAATATTGATGTCATTCGAAAGAAATTATTAAAGGAAAGATTATTAAGGGAGAGATTATTGATGACAAAGGGAGAAATTTGTATATCAGCGATTATGAAGACAGAGAGATTTTTCTAGATAAGGATTAGAATGAAGCTACGACCATTAATAAAATTTAATCCTTGTTATTTTTTGTCTATAATTATTTGTATTATGACATGGTGTGTTGCCATCAATGCCAAAGAGGGAGATTCTTTATGGCATTATTCAATTGTGTATTATCATTGATGTTTACACAAATGTACTGATGTTACAAAAATTCCTATACCTAAACCAAGCACAGGAAGTGTATGCCAAGTTCTCTCAGGCATTGAAGAAGAAAAAATTTATTTTCAGTTCTAACCGAGTTCACTCGGGCATTATAGTAATGGTAGGACATTAAAGGATTACAGTGTTAACTGAGTTATGCCTTTAGTGTCAGCCGACTAACAACAGTTTACATTTTATGGTTAATGGGTTATATGCAGTTAACATACTTAATATTTATTATTTCTTTGGAAGATTATTAAAGCTGACTTGATAAGGCTTATCATATATTTATATAAGGTCAAGTACAGATTGAATGTGTGTACGACGTAAGAATTAGAAAAGTTTGTGATATGAAGTGTTGAGGAAAAATTAGATGGGATTGAGATTAAGGATATAATAGACAGAGCTGCAATAGAATATTTGATCAGTACGGATCCATTTTAAAGCCAGAGCAGAGATGTGAATCAAAAAATATAGTTTCTTTGATAAACAGGTTAATCCTTTGTTACTCTCTAACAATTATAGCAGTGATCCAAATCTCTTTACAGAGTAGACTTAACAGTCTTTCATAAATACTCTCACAAGGTGAAATTTCTATATTGAAGTGTTTGAAGACCTCTAACAAGGCCACTCCTTATAGGGTGATTAAATCCTCTAATAGGGTCACACCTAACAGTTTGTATTGTAACCTTTAACAGGGTTGGCTCCTAACATGGCTCACTTTAGAAGAGTGAAAAATATTAACTAGTTGCAATTGGTGGTTTTCCCAAATGGGGTTTCCACATTAAATATTGGTGTCATCTGTGTATATTTTATTTTCTTTATGCTTTGTGTTTCTACACTTAATCACTAAAGGATAATTATAGTTAATATCTTAAAGATTTATTTTGTTAACTGAGTAACAACATAATATCTATGTTGACCGAGTAACAGTGATAAGTTTGATTAAGACATCTAATGGACTTAGATTTTTTTTTCGGTAACTGATTCACCCCTTCCCTCTCAGTTAATCAACTCATTTCCAACATGAGGAAGCCTACTAGTAAGAAGAGTTGTAGATACCATAGGGGTGGATGCAGCAAGCATAACACTAGAATCTGCAAAGTTTAGTTTGAAAGTGGCAGAGAAGCTGGAAGAGGAAAATAAATGTATGAGGATTAAGCTGGAAATAATCCTCAAAGCCTACAATGATGTAAAAATGGAATCCTAGGAAAAGGATAAAATAATTTCTAAATTACGAGGAAAATACTCAGTCCAAACATCTCCACAAAGGATGATTACTCAGGAGCCTACACAACCCTCATCTTCCAGTCCAATCATTGATTTCCCTCCTTCCCCTATGTCATCTGGCTCTATTTTTGAGACAAAATTGAATTATGAAAAGGAAAAATTGATATTAGAAAGGACAAGATTGGAAGGAGTAAGGAAAAGTTGGAAAGAAGAAAACACAAAGTTCCATAGTTCACAAACACTGGTACAACATAAATATGAGGATAAAATAAGAGCCACAATTATGCATTTTGGTGATAGTTTGGATCCTGCCTTTATTTACTTACATGGGAAGAACATTATGATCATATTAAATTATTTTGAGAAAGACAGAAATAACTTGGAATAGATCATGCAAGTTTCGAAAGGAAGAAAGGTTGAATTAAAGTTATTTTATTCTTTATCCAAAAAGGAAGACAATGTAGATATTATACTTACAGCCAATTACAAATGTCTTAAGGAATTAATAGATTTGGACATAAGAAGGAGTGTCATCCAAAAAAAAGGATGAAACATTAAGAAAAGAATATTCAAAGACCCATTTTGAGATATTTCCTATCCTATTCAAAAAAGGTGACAAATTGAAAAGGGAAGCTAGGTAGATGAATGAGATGGGTGTAAAATTGTTAATTAGAGCCAACAACATCATCATCTTAGAAAACACAATCTTGTTTGTTCAAACTGTAGAAATAATTGAAGAGGCCAAATAATTTTTTGGGTTTTGGAAAAAGGAAATTGAGAAAATGAAGACAAAATGTTATGAACTTAGTAGCAAGAAGGATGAAGGAATCAACTTACCTTGGCTGGATGATGAGGTTTTCACATCCTGGAAGGACAGATACAATGCAGGAAACCAAGAAGAAACATATATTGTGTGATTTTCAATAGATGACAGTTCCCCTAGAATTTTGAAATGGACAAGAAGATACAAAATATATTTATATTAGGAGACCAAGGAAAAAAATTCCACATGGAAATCTCTAAACAAGTTAGAAGGAGTTGCAAGAACCATGTGGTTAGAAGAAAAATACTTGAAAAAATCTTGTAAAAAAGTGGTTATCACTTCACTTGTGTATTTGTCTTTTATATGAGTCATACATTTTTTCCTTTATCAAATTGGTCCATAGCTTGTTGCAATCCTCCTCTACAAAAATATTCCCAAGATCATTGGAAAGGGCTGGAAAGTTGAGTTTTGTAAGCATATGTAAAGTTTTCAGTCAAGGCATATAGAAGAATTGTACTAGATAGGTTTCAAAATTAGAAATAAAGTTTAAGGTATGTAGCATATTGTTGAAGTGGTTATCTTTGATTAAATTTTGTATATAGAAGTATTATTCCTTACACTAAATATAGAGATCCAGATTTCAATCTCTCCTATGGTGTTTATCTTTGTGAGTTATGAATTTTTAAATTCATTAGCATAGAGCTTATCTCTGTTTATGTAGTTGTTTTAGAGTTCTGAACAAGGATCAAATTAAATGATTCTCTAAGTAATACATAGTTTCATCTTGGTATGCACTAGGATTTTATATGTCGTATGGGCTTGGGATTGTTGTGTTTATGGCCTGGAATCTCTGACAATATTTGACTTGTGCATATTGTATTTATTTTAGAGTATTGCCTAATAGATAAGGCACTAATAAGAGACTAATAGTTTCTATATTGATTCATGTCTAGTTGTATCTTGTTTATGTTTTTGAAAACACAAACATAAAATCCAATATGTCCTATGTTTCTATGAGTTTGTTGTATTCCATTTATCTCATGCTCCATTTCATGGTTGATGTTCAATAGGTAATTAGCCAGTTATATATTATCTCCCAATTGTGTTGAGCTATTGTGATATTTTTTCTTGTTTGATACCATATAGAATATTTAAAGGTATTATAGGGTGTCCACCCTTGGTTTTGTAGGAACCTAAAGTGTAGGAGTATGGTTATGCATGCTTGTTAGTTGGTCCTTTTCATTCTAAATAATAGTAATAGGAATTGGCTTCTCTTTAAACATCTATTAGAAAGTGAAAAGGTTTCTATTGAGTCTTTTTAGCATTAAAAAACACCAAAAAAATGGTGCCTCTATAGGGGAATAGAATAAAGTTGTTCTAAGTAACGCAGATTTCTCAAGTTGAGCTAGACTCCTAGCATGCTTACTTATTATTTCAAACCAGTTAGTTGACCGTTTAAAGTACAGAGTTGTATTTTCTTGTCCTAGGGATTTGTTTTACCACTAAAAATTTGTTGGGATTTTCTTAGCCCCTTGTTGTTATCTTATGTTCTATGAAGTTCCTTTGTTCTACAATTCATATTGCTAAAAAATAGTGTGTATTCTCTCAACCAAGTGTTGAGTGGAAAATCAAAGAAATCTCTGTAGAAGTGTTGAGTAATAAATCATTATTCATACACATCATCTGAATATGAGTTATAATTATACTACATCCCAAATGAAGAATCATCCTGAGCATAAGTTGGAAGGTGAGATTCCATCTACTTCCAAATTTGGTCAACAAATAAATGATAGTTTTGATAGGACTAATCCTCAAACTTGGAGCAAAAAGAGGAGCACTAGGGTAGAGAATCCCATTCCACACAATCATGAGAGAGAACCATTAGATATTGAAGAAGGTACAGATTTGTGATTCGGTGTGTGGAGCAGAGCCCCAAACTATGTCAAAAATGACTCTCTAGGGATCCACAACACCCCCTAACCCCACACAATCTAGGGATCTACTAAAGAGTTCCCAAAACCCACGTTCACAAGACTAGATCTTCCAGTAGCCTTCAACACCCTAAAAGGGCCAAAATAGGACACAACTAGAACCAAGTAATCCAGGGATGAAACAAGGGTTCTATGAGCTTTATATCATCATATTAGATGAAATAAGACACAAACCCACCATTGAGTTTCCACTGAGATCAAATTTGGATACCAATCCCACCATAGGGATACAAGGAGAAAATATGGATTCCTAAGGGAAAATTACTTGAAACTCAACCATATAAAGTTTTAACCACCCCAAAATTTTCTAATCCACACAAAAACAACACCCTCCAAGCTAGGGTTCTTGACCAATCCCCTAACTCCTGCTGCCCTCAAATCTCTCCTAGGCCTAATAGGGATAATAAGTCACTTTTCCAAAGAAAATAATAGAATCTCCATTAAATTTATTATCCCACAAATTGGGACACTTTTAGGATCATACCAAACATCTAAATCCAAGGATTCAAACTTTCATTCCACCCCTGGTATGAGTTTTGCCTCAAAAACTCAAAACTAGAAAGTCACATATGGAGGCCTGTCCCAAAGATTCAATCATCTCTCCCTTCACTAACTACCTCCTAATCTAAGACCAAAAAATTGTTAAATTACATCCTCCCCCCATTACTCTCCCAAAAGGTTCAGAATTTTGCAGTGGTGGAGTCTCTAGGAAAGAGGATTTTAGTGTCCAAACCCTAGTTAGGGCCTTTCACAAACCAGTAAGCAATAAAAATTAGATATCTCTTGATCCCCTACACTTGAAGAATTCAAACCAAATGGAACATTCAACTAATAAATTTCATAAACTTTTCCCCCATTTCAATGGTGCATTGGGATCCGTACAGGGACGTACAACTCTAAAAATCAGTTAAAAATATAGAAAACAATTTGAATTTTATTGATTTCAATGCAAACTTTACAAATTGTTCATTCCAACTATGGAGAGAGTTTTTTCCTCCATTACATATCATTCCGAAGTGGTTCCAATTGAAAAAGGTGGTTGTGAACATTGGGATTCAAAAGTTGCAACTTTTTGCAAAAGTTGCACTTAGCAACTTTGACAACTTTTTGCAAAAGTTGTCAAAACTAACTAACCTTGTAAAGTTCAGAATTTTTACTCCATAGGGGATCTTAGAAGGCCTAAAATGACATTCCTACCCTTCCTTAGGTCCCCTAGAATATTCTATTCTACTCTACCCAAATTGTCCAATTTGACTAAGGTGGACAACTAAATTTATAACATCACTTAGTGTCCCCTTGTCTTACATTTTAGGACTTTATTGAGAACCTTGGATCTAAGATCCAATAATAACCATAACCATAATTTTTTGGTTCTAGTGATGTGTGTACCATGGATGAACTTGAGGGTGCTCCTACACCATACACCTAGGGTGCATTTATCTCAAGTCCTCTTGAGATGAGGTCTTCTAAACTGGAGCCATGCTACTGAATTTCTTGATCATCCATCCATACAGATTCGTCCTCAGGAATATCTTTCCATTTGACCAAATATTTCTTTTAAACATTCTTTCTTGTCTATTTGATGATCTTGGTATCCAAAATTTCCTCAAGCCTCTTTGGTGCATGAGAGGGTAGACTTTCAATATCTTCTTCAAGTTCTTCCACCTGTACTTTAGAACCTGCATGTACATCACCTTTATATGGTGTTAGATCACAAATATTGAATATAGGAGAGATGCCAAGGTGTGAGGGTAATTCAATCTCATATGCATTCAACCCATGTTTCTTCAAGACCAAACATGGTCCTACTTTTTTCATGAGTAGTTTGGTGTGTTTTCCTTTAGGTAATCTCTCCTTCTTGAGATATGCCCACACCATGTCTCCCACCTTCAACTGAATATCTCTTCTATTCTTGTCTTTGGCTTTTTTATACTTTTATGCACTCTTCTCAAGTGCCAATCTTACTGAATCATGAATTTCTTTCATACTATCTGCAAACTCTTCTCCATGAGCACTGACTGGAGTGGTTTTTGGTAACTCTCTGAGTTCCAAGATACCTCTTGGACTTTTCCCATACAAAATTTGAAAGGGAATCTTCCTTGTACTTCTATTGACTGACTCATTGAAAGAAAATTCTACTTGGGGTACGACTGCATCCCACTTGTCTCCATACTGCTTGGTCAAACAACTAAGTAGATTCCCAAGTGATTTGTTTACCACTTCTGTCTGCCCATCTATTTGTGGATGGTAGGTAGAACTAAAGCTTAAATTGATCCCTAACCTTTTCCACAAGGTTCTCCAAAAGTGACCAATAAACTTCACATCGCTATCAGAGAGAATGGTTTGAGGTAAGCCATGAATCCTCACTATTTCCTTAAAGAAAAAACTTGCAATTGCTGATGCATCATTAGTGCTTTTACAAGGGATAAAGTGGGCCATTTTACTAAACCTATCCACTACAACATAGATGCTATAATACCCCTTTTGTGTTCTAGGCAATCTCATCACAAATTCCATGCTACAACTCTCCTAAGGTCTTGTGGGAATATTTAGAGGTTGGTATAGTCCTACATTTGTGGATGTACCCTTGGCCCTTTGATAGATTATGCATGTCTCTACAATCTTCCTTACTTCAGTTTTAAGTTTAGGCCAATAATAGAACCTTCTCACCTGTTCCAATGTTTTGTCTAAACCAAAATGTCATCCCATATTGCCTGCTTGTTTTTCTCTAATGATGTTCTCCCTCATTGAACACTTTAGAATACATAACTAGTGTCCCTTAAACAAGAGTCCATTTTGTATCAAATAATCTGCATACTCCACTTGGTAAGCCTCTAAAAATTCATAACACACCTTATAAATATCTCTAAAATCATTATCATTCTTATGTGTGTCCTTCAATGAATCAATCCCTATACTTTAGAGTTGGATTTTTTGCACAACTAAAGATCTCATGCTCAATGCATCTGCCACCTTATTGGAAACTCCCTTTTTATGTTTGATTGAGAAGGTGTAGGCTTGTATTGATTCTACCCACTTCATGTGTTTATGGCTTAATTTCTCTTGACTGTTTAGGAAACTTAAGGCTTGGTTGTCTGTGAAGACAACAAATTCTTTTTGAAGGAGGTAGTGTCTCCATTTATTCAATGAATGAACTAATGCATACAGTTCCAATTCATAAGAGGAGTATTTCCTCTTTTCTTCATTTAGTTTATCACTGAAAAAAGCTATAGGCCTCCCTTCTTGGCTTAAGATAGCCCCAATAGCTAGGTTAGAAGCATCACATTCAATAGTAAATATCTTTTGAAAATCAGGAAAGACTAAGATAGGATTTTCCATTACCTTATTTTTTAGCATTTGGAAGGCTTCTTCTGCATCTTTGTTCCACACAAACTTGCACTTTTGTCCACCTTTGATGGTTTCAAGGATAGGAGTACACAACTGACTAAAATTCTTTATAAATTTTCTGTAAAAAGATGCCAGTCCATGAAAACTCTTGACTTCTGTCATTGTCCTAGGAGAAGGCCAATTCAAGATGGCTTCTACCTTATCAGGGTCCATCTTTATGTTCCCTACTGAGACTACAAATCCCAAATATATGACCTCTTCCTGCATAAAACACATTTCTCCAAATTTATGAAAATCTTCTCTTCATGCAATCTCTTTAGGACCAAATTAAGATGTTCCATATGTTCTTCCTTACCTTTTCTAAAGATAAGGATGTCATCAAGGTATACTATGATAAATTTTCCAAGGAATGGTTTAAGCATGTTTTTCATGAGCCTCATGAATGTCCTAGGGGCATTGGATAGTGTTGACAGGGTTTTGCTAACCGGGTCCGCCAACAGTCATAAGTTGTCACCGGGTTCTGGGGAAATCGGCCAATTCCACCTACAAAGGTTGTCTGGGAGAAATGAATCCTCCGGGCGTTGAAGCACCTGGGTTTCTGGTCATGATGGTGCGGGGCTCGGTTGGGAGAGGTGACTATTTTCGAAGGGGATATCTAGTTACTTCAACTCATTTCTCTAGAGATTCAGTACAGTAAGGGTTTCCTAGAGCAGTCTACACTTAGCAAATAAACGAGAAAGATCCTGCAGGGTTAGAAATGCTTATCTAACTACAGTCATGCTGAAATGTCTAGAACATCAACAATACTCTGAAAGACTACACTAAATACCAAAGAAATACCCAACCATCAGTTAGCATTTTATCAGTAGCAGAAATAAAGAGGTCGTTAATCTACTTTAACATATCAGAGTAAAGGACATACAGAACGTTAAAACATGAAATACCATTAACTCAGAAGCAGGGATGCTAACAACATCATTGCCAAGAATCCTTCCTTTTTCATTAATATTTAGTCCAGCAAGCACTGGAGCGTGATACAATAGTGGCTCCAGAGGAGCATCTAATTACCAAGAACAGAACATTGGAGCATTGAGCTCTGCAACTAAAACCAGAAATCACTTTGCTATTTCTTATGGACAACAAAATCATCAATTTCACTGACCCTTGGAAATGGGTCAATTTGCCTATTTATACAACTCTTCGCTAACCCTAACCCTATTTTACACATTCCATTAAAATATAATATCCGGGGGCCGGTACTACCTGCGCCACCCTACAAAAGACCTGGAGACAGAATAGGTCTGTCATGTCAGAAGAAAAAGACAAGAATATACATTGGAAGAATCGGTCTCGAGAAGAGGGCCGGAGAGGAGATAGGAGAAAGCAGGTCTTTTAAGGACCGAGGCTACATGCCTCATAAATGGGAAATGCGGTGTCTTGTCTCCAATGTGCCAGGTGTACCCTCAAGTGGCACCTCGAGAAGACCACCCTGTCAGAAGACCAACCGCCGAGTCAATGCCTCTTATTGTGGCCAACTACCTTCTGACAGGTTTTATTAACCACCTCTGAAAGTGACCGGTCGGCCTCGGGGACCAGGACACGGATCACTTTAATGAATACAAATTTTTTAGATCTGGGACTCCGGGATCCGGGAACTTACGTCTCCAAAAGAATAAAGAATACTTAGTGCTCAAGTTTCCCCGGTTCCCAGAGAATCGCTCAAGGCTGTTTATTATCGTTGAAGGCCTGAAGGAGGTGGAAAATGCCATCTTCATCTATTTTCTTTAGGCTGGCCATTCTGTGTCTGGCCGCATCAATTAGTTCCCCCAGGTCCGGAACATTATTTCTGAACTCATCTGCCATCCTTGCAGCGTCATGGCCTTTAAGCACCATTTCGGTAAGTTTTGTCATTTGGGCCCCATCTATCCCCTCCGGGGATTGATACTGAGATGCCATCATTTCATCAAAACTCCCCAAAACTGACTCCTCTGGGGTATAAGTGTCTGTACTAAGGGGATCAAATCTGGAAGCTTTTATTATAAATGACTTGTAAAAATTGGAAGAATACTTCACGGTATTTACCTTTTCCTACAAGGACTCTACCAGTTTCTTGGTTACCTCCAATGTGAGGTCCAGTCTGGAGTGCTGAGCCCTTACAAAATCAAATGATTCCTCACCCAGAATTTTTGATTCGAAAACTATGTCTTCCCCCAGGGTGAGGAGCTCTTCGAGCTCTACCTTCCACGCCTGGTAATTTTCGGCATCACTCTCCCATTGATTAATCGGAGCTTCTACCTGGTGAATAACCTATCGGGCCATATATAAATTGGGGAGAGTGGATGCTAGGAAATGCCAGGTGTTTCCTATTTATAGAGTGACCCATTCGTCTGCTGCTTGGGCCTTCTTTTTCATTACTCGCAGGGAGTCTATGTCGCTCTGCGGTAATTCTTCTGCTGTGGAAGTCTCTGAAGGAGCGGCATTGAGGGGTCGGGCCAGCTCTGTAAGCAACCCAATAAGGTTTGCATTCTTCTCTTTCTCAGCCTTGAGCCTCTGGGCCTCTTTTTAGTATCAGGCCTCTACTGCCCTTGCTGCCTCCTTTAGCAGGTCTACTTCGCCCTACTTTCCTCTTTTTCCCAAGGATACCTCTACGATATTGTAATCTGCGGGATCCGCGGTCGCTTCATCAGCATCTGAGGGAGGCGTTGCCACTACTGCAACTATTTCTCCGCCCGGCCCAGTCTGGAGGGTATGATCTGTCCGGGCCTTCTTCGCTTTTGGCGGGGCCTGAGCTAAGGCCATCATTTCAGCTAGGGAGAGAGGGACCGTCAGAGCGGATTGGGTTTTTCTTTTTCTATTTTCTGCTAGCCATGGAGGTGGGAGAGGTGGCCTTCCCCCCAGAGTTTATTCTTTAGATTCTCTCCCAGTGTCCGGTGGTGGTTGCTCCTTTTTAGCATGTACTTCCTCTATTTCTTTCCCTGCCGGTACTTCTTCTGCAGCAATCTCTTTTTCAATTTCTATCTCCTCAGCCTGGTCCCGGATGTCAATTGATGTGTCTGGACCCTGGTTGGCTTCCTCAGGGATTTATTTTTCATGTTTCTCTTCTTCTTCCTCCTCATCTGTTGGCAGTAGGGGAGGTATCGGGCCAAGATTTAAAGTTTGGGCCGTCGTGATTACCTGCTCAAAGTTTTCCCCTGGGAGTGGCCTTGGGAATGCGGCGGCTGGGGTTATGGTTGATCTTGAAGGTCCAGGTCTGGGTTCCCCAGCGGATGCCATCTATTCACTTGGTGGTTTTTGGTCCACTCTCGTACCTTGCTCTATTTGGGCCCCGAAAACAATCTCCGGTTCTGGCCTCTTTTCTTCTGTCTGCTGCTCTTCTTGTTCCACAGCAATATATTTTTCTAGGTCTTCTGAGTCCATAACCCCTTGTTATTTTTCTGAGACTTTAGTCTCCGCTTGTGTGTCACCCTCTTGCAGATTTCTGAACTCATCGGCTGCAAATACGTCGAAATCCTCCTCTGGAGGGGGACTGGCTGGGATGTTTATCTGTTCTTCTTTCTCTGGCTCCGGGGAACTGGAAGAAAGGATTTCCACTTCTTTTGGGAGGGAAGCCCTTGGCATTGGTTATGCCTTTGGCTGTGCAATATGCTTTCTCTTCCTCTGGGTGATTAGAGGCGGCCTCGTATTGAAAATTACTGCTGCCTCCGTGGAATCCACCCCCGTTGCCTTAACCATTAAGGCTGCCAATGACGGGGAGGAAGGAGGACAAATTGATCCGGCCATTAGCGTGGAAGTGGATAGCCTCGTAATTAATTGCTCCCTCATTTGCTGGGAGGCTGCTACTGATTGCTTAATCTATTCCTGAATGGGGACTTCCTGCATGGAGGGTGTTGTACCTATCCTCTTTCCTTTGTCTGCACCTTGTGTGGAAGTCTCGGCCCCCGGGGTCAATCTTGGTACTGGTAGAGGAGTTGGCCCTTGTGCCGGCTGGGTTGCCCGGCGAGTTCTCCTGAGGCATGCTTTCTTGAAGTAGGCGCGGCTTCGCTCCACTACTTCCCAGGTGAAGTCTTCAATTGTGGGCCCCTCCTAGGTGGCCTAATTTATTTCCGGCAGTGGCATCTTGTCGATCCCCTTCTCTTTGTACTGGGGGTCTGTAGTGGGGGTGGTGTCTGAGAAACCCATCGGGAACCTCCGGAGCTTCAGTTCTTGCATCATTCTGGATATCATCCTATCGTAGTGCCTTCTCCAGACATCTACATCATCTTGGCAATCTGCCCAGAAATCCTCCATGTGTATTTGGTGGGGCTCCGAAGCCCAGAGCAGTGCCATTGCAATTCGGCCATGCAGATCAAAATTCCTTCGTGCCAGATAAAATTCCTGCAAGTTATAACATTTCAATTCATTATCTACCTCCCTTGCGGTGGCCAGACTGTAGGTGTAGTTCCCACAGGAGATTGGGAACGAGACGTTTGGGACCTTCTTATGGGCCAAGAAGGTATGCAGCTCCAGCATTTGTCTGCAATACTCCAGCAGCACGATCTTGTCCCCACAATGCTTGGGTAACAAGTAGGGTTTCCTGGAGAATTCGGCGACCCTAATGTATGTATGCTGCTAGAATTGGATATAGTAGTGCCCATAACTACTAATCAACTTCATCGCCTCAGTGGATAGGCGATATCTGGCATCCCGGGTGGGTGTGAGTAGATGGTAGTAAACGAAAGAATCATTTACCGAGCAGTAACTGGGGAAGCTAGCTTCCCATTGAATCTATGGGAAATGGTTCCACAGTGCCTTTTGTCCCGGGCCAAGCCTAAGAATTCCATCTATAAGTAGGCTATTGGAGTGGGGCCTCTATTGGGCCAAAGCCCAGAAAACATAAGAAGTCATGTAGAACTTCTTCTTCTTGTTCAACTGCAGAAACTGGGAGTCGACATGATTGGAGATAATTGTCACCCAGTCAAAGAATTCTCCCTTAGTGTAGATGCCTAGTAGAAAATAGTACATCCATTTTGCAAATTCTTGGGTGAAGGGTTTCCCAAATACCTGGGCCAATGCTATCATCCCCATCTGGATGCTCTCCTTGAATTCAGAGCGGGGGATGTCTATCTTCATTCTCTTTGGGTCCCTCTTCGGGACCTTGAGCCAGTTGGTGTTCATGTACACCCGGGAGGCATCCTCCAGTTGATTGAACTATTTCAAGGCTTCAGTCCTTGTAACCACCGTGGCCCTGTCAAATTGTGGGATACCCAGGCCTTCTTAGAAAGTGACTGGTTCGAGGGACACCAGTGGAGTGGGGTATCCCGTGGGTTCTGCAGCTGCAAGCATGACAGCCCAGACAAAAGAATTATAGTTGGCAGCTAGGGTTACAACAAGCTCCAGAGACTGCACGGAGCATGGGAAGCAAGCTGCCCGAAGGATTCTGGAACCTCCAATGTTGGTTGCCATTTTGTCTCTAGCCTGTCGCTAGATGTGCATTATCTTTACCAGGGCCTGCATTTCTGCCTAGGTCCCGACACTGGCGTCGGTCATCAGTTTCACCCCAGACTCAATCTTTGAGCCTACAATCTCATTATCCTACACAAACGTCATGGTGAGGGGCAGCTTTGCCAGGGCCTTCTCCATTTTTGACTTTGCTGCTGCCCTGGTCTCGGTTGTAGTTGGTAATTTCGGACTTTTGGGAGGAGATGATGCGGATGCCTCAGACATGTCTGTAAGATGAAGTCTAGACCTATGAGACAAAGCGACCATTAGAACATATTTACTAAAATAAAACAATTACTCCAGAGTTCAGAGTTCTTACCACCACACCGTTTGCTTTTCCTGAAAAGTTAGTTTTACACAAAGATATCCGAAAAGCAAAACACATCATAAACTTAATGGTTTTCACTATATCTCAGGGCCCGAGAAATTTTATCACACTTTGATGAAGATATAGGATGTATGGTGGAAAGAGGCCCGAGGCCTAGAGAAAAGACCGTTAGCAAAGAAGAAAGTGGAGGCAGGCCCATGTGGACGCCACGTGCGTTAGCATTGAATGGATGTGATGGCGATGACGGTGGAGCCAACTATTCGAACACACAAAAAAGGAAAGATACTTGGCTGGAAGTAATTGCATGCATGGTAAATAAATGAGGCTCTGATAGCCTAGATGGAGGAGAGAGAAAACTGCCTGTTTGAAACTGGTCAAGAGCCGAGTTTCAAACAGGTGGTTTTCTGCCTCGAAGCAATCTTGGAGGCGAAAAACCAGAGGTGAAGGTGACTCGACCATCTCGTGGAGCCACCTGGAAGGATATACATAGAGCTGAGGGGTATATACATGGAAGAGAGGATATATATAAGGGATATCTACAAATATGCACATATATACAAGAATATACACACTAGACGACTTCTGCGGGAAAACCAGACAAAGAAGAAACAAATATATACAATCATCTACATCATGTACATGCTATTTACAGACTATTTACAGACAGACTCTTCTTTACATGATTTACATCATGTACAGAAAAACAACCACTGCATAGAGGGTGGACAACCCTTTGGCAGAGCCGAGCCACCAACGGGCGGCAAAACTAGAAACCAACGGAAAGACACGACAGAGAAACAAAGCAAATGAAAACAAAACCATGCAAGCCAAGAGAAACAAAAAAATAAAAGCAAAACAGAGAAGAGGGAAGCCAAAGCACCAACCTGAAAGCGCAGAAGGCAGAGGAAATGAAAGATTACCACGAGAACTCTGCAACAACTTTGAATCGTCAAGCTGTCGAGATCACCACCACGGAGCACTAGCGTACGTCTGAGAATAGTAGAAGGTGTTAAGCTTTGATTATCACAAATTTCTCTGCAAATACTCTACTAATCACTTTGAAATCACTCTATTTTTCTCTAAGTGCTCGAAAGTTTTAATCACGGTAAATGTGAAAATGACAGGTGAGTCTATTTATACCTGCGGCAAAAAGTAATCCTCCTCCTTCCAGAGATTTTAGGTCAGGCACAACCTCTGGACTCCGGGCTCGGGGATTCCTTACGGTGATATTCCTAAGACTTAAGAACATCATAGCAAAGAATCCTGGAGTCTGAAATCTGGCTTCCAACGCAAGGCAACCTCCGGGATCTGGGATCCTGGAGGAGAAAACCAAACCAAGAAAACAACACACGCCGGGGAAGAAAACCCCAGAGAAAGAAAGCAAAAGGGAAAAGAAAGACAAGGCAAAGCCGCAGCAAAAAGCAAAGCAAAAGAATAAAAAAAGGGGGACCCAAAATTTTGCACACAAAATGTAGGGACAGGGATGTAGGGCATAACAAATGGTGACTATCTGGGACAAATGCCTTAGCGCATTTGAGAACCATAGAACGTCTGGTTAGCACAATCAGAATAAATCCATCTCCCGAAGCGTTTGACAAGAAGAAAGCAGCATATTCGAGAGAGCCAGACCATATAGGAGTTGGTCTGTAGCCTTTCATCAGTGGTTTCGTGTGTGCTTTGGAAGGAAATCAAGCCGATGACCTCTGGGAGGGATAGAGAAGCAATACTAATTACGTTGAACCAGTCATCAATTAGATTGCTTTCCCCCTGAGACTGGAGTTTCGTCCCGCTATTCCGCTTATTATTTTATTTATTTCCAAGTGGGGAAGGCGGTACTTCTTTCACCTGTCCACCTATATTTAGATATTCGAAGAGGATAAAACTCCAGACCCGGGGAAGAACTTCTTTAGATTTTCAGACGTGGATCAACCAACTAGTACAGCTGATCTACCCTTGACATGTCCGATTACTTGTTCCTTATATTATTATTGTTCACTGATTGTCAGACCCCCAGAGACAACACCCAATGGAGATTGCTTGAAAATGTGCCATAACCTGCCAAACAATCCCGGAGACCGGGTTTATTCCACCGTGATAAGGATAGATTCTAAAGTTTTCCATGCCGGAGGCATTGCACCAGAGGCCAAAGTTATGCAAAGCATTCCAGTTCCTACAAGGTGGAGCAAAATGTCGGGACCAAAAGAAAGCTGAAAGCAAAAACAAAGACAACAAAAACAAAAAGGAGACTACCCCAGAGGACAACTAACAAGACTATTTACAAGGGGATATTTACATATAATACAATTTTGGACAAACTTACCCTTATTCGAAGTAATGCTTGAGAAACTACCCAATAACAGGCAATGCGACAGGTTCTCCAGTCAAGGTGTTAAGGCAATAAGTATTTGCCCTGCAGATTTCTGAAATTAAGTATGGTCTGAGCCAGAGTCGTTGGAACTTGGTGTGCTTTCCTTTCTTCTCCCGGGCCTTGTCCCACAATAGGACTAGATCCGAGATCTGAAAAGCCTTGTATTGGGCTCTTCTGTCAAACCATCATTTTACCACTGCTTGGTGACGCGCAAAATGTTCAAGGGCAGCGTCTCACTGTTCTTCCATTCGGACCAGATTCAAAAGTCAAACCTCCATAATATTGTCCCTGTTGTTAAATTCCTGCATAAACTGTAAAACTGGGATTTGTAAGTTGACTGGGAATACAGGGTTCTAGCCATAAACCAAGTGGAATGGGGATGTCCCTAGGGCGGCCTTAATATGAATACAATTTGCCCAAAGGGTGAATTTTAGTTTTTGGTGCCAATCCCAGGGATTTTATTCTAACAAATGTTTGATCACCTCAAGCAGATTCTTATTTGTTGATTCGACAATGCCATTCCGCTAGGGGTAATAATTGCTGGAGAACTTCAGTGTGATCTTTCTATTGTAGGTCCATTCCAGTAATTGTGTGGAAGAAAATGCCGGACCATTGTCGCATACTAAAGCAAAGGGCATTCCGAACCTTGTGACGATGTTTTCCTCCAAAAACTTGATAACTACGTCTGCCATGTTGTTTGTGCAAGGTATAGCTTCAGACCACCGAGTACAGTAATCAATCACAGTGAGGATATATTGGTGGTTGGCAGACGAGTTGGGCTTGATTTCCCTGATGAAGTCAAATTCCCATTGGGCAAAGGGTCTAGCCTCGTAGACTGGTTACAGAGGCATGGCTGGGTTACGCTCACGATGTGCTGCAGTTTGGCAAGTATGGCATTTCCTGACATGAGCGTAAATATCCTTGAAGATACAGGGCCAATAGTATCCAGCCCGAAGGATCTGATGGGCAGTGGCGTCGGCTGAACCATGCCCGGTTCTAAACTATCCATGGAATTCATCAATTATTTTCACATCTTGGTCCCTTTCGATGCACCAGAGGTACACTCCCTCGTAGTTTCAGCGGTAAAGCACAGAATTTTTAATCATGAAGTGCGCACTTTTCATCCACAAGGTGCGGCGTTTGTGGGGAGGTAATCCCTCTGGGAATTTGTTGTTTAGCAGCAACTACACCAGATCAGTATACCATGGGTCTTGGGTAATGGACTCCACCGTATAAGTTTGACATTCTACTTGGGGAGTCTCTTCTGCCATCGTTCAACTTAGTCCCTGGCCTCAGACTATTTTCATGGGCTACATCTCTAAGTCATATTCTTAGTGGATGGCCATCCATTTCCCCCGCCTCTCGCCCAACTCACTCTGCATCAGCACAGATTTGACAGCCTGGTCCGAGATGATAGCATGCACTTTGCTCTAGAGAATATAATGCCAGACTTTCTTCACGGCACAAACCAAAGTGAAGGCCTATTTTTCTAGCGATGAATACCAGACTTCGGCATGTTTAAAGGGGATTTTTGTTAGGGATTTTTGTTAGGGATTTTTCTTGTATGAATCACAATGCTTGAAATGTCTATTTGAACCTTGAACCTTTACTCCTGATTCAGAGACAAGAAAATCCTAATTGCTAAGGACTAGATAAGGTTCTTCCTCATTTTTGAGTTCCACAACTACTCAGGCAGGTTTTACCTTTAATGATGGCTGTTAACACAATATTTGTTGATGTGGACACTGATTTGTCATGTATCTCTATTGAAATAACTTTATAAAATACCTTGCAAATGATCAAGCATAATCATATACAATATTTAACCATACAAATCATAATCTTAAATATGACAGAAAACCAGTGAGATAAGGATTTCAATCCTTCTTCCTTTTCTTGATAGGAGGGACAACCTAAATGATTCTCTCTTCAAGGAATCAATAACAT
>MU224223.1:959308-994159 GCA_018584345.1 Thuja plicata
CCTTGTAAAAATATGGGTAAGCTCCAGTCTGAGGACTTATATGATCTCTTATTTCTTGTGGCATATGCTTTTTCAATAAGCCCCTAGCAACACCAAGCTTATTGGTATATCTTTTCTCTTGCTTCTTTATGTCAATTTTGGTTGACATGGTGCTAAACAGGCCAAATGCTTGCATGAAAGAATTTCTATTTAACACAAGCAAATTAGTGCCATCTTCCCTCTTGATGGTCTTTGTGAGTACATCATAGTGATTAGCCAGTTCTAGAAATAGGTCAACATCAAGGAAAACATCAGGCACTAATAACCTACCCAGTCCAGATATCCAAGGGTTTGATACAGGGATAGGCTTATCAAAATTCTTGTAAAAGTAAGTAAATAGAGAATAACCTGTTGTTCCTGGGGTCACTGTATCCCTGATGTCCTTGAAGTCATCTTTAAAAACACCAGCGTCAATCTTTCTATTTTGAGTGGACCCTGGCAGTAGCTAGAGAAATTCGTCAGAGAAGCTAGGTTTTCCTTTAGGATCATCCCCACTGCCTCCACTGGTTGAAGCCATGCTCATAGCAGTACTCATCTATGCTAGCACTTAGAATCTCTGTCTGAACGATATTGAAACAAATCTAAGACCTCCTTCTTAGAATTTTCAATCACCTCAGAACACTGCTACAACTTTAAATATCACCTTTTGCTTTAAAATAAAAAATTTTACTCTAAAATCATGAACTCGGTGAATAGGAATGAATGGAGACTCCTCTGTTTATAGCCACAAGGTTCAGAGTACATGGCTCAAAGTTCAAAAATGTCAGTTCTACAATTAATTTGATATGCCATGAAACATTCAAAAACCTAGCCATAGTCGCGCGAGGTGATTGGAAATCAAATTTAAATCATGAGTATTTTGGCGCAATCACAAAAATGGTTAAGATAGCTGACATGGCACTCTGTGATTCACCTTTTGTCATACATCTCAGCTACCTTTTGTACACAGTAATCAAAAATTCTTTCATCTGATTGGCCGCCGGCTTGATCTTCTCTGTCACGTCTTCCACTTGGCGCCACTTTTATGGATCCTGTTTATCTGGCGACCTCGCGACCTCATAAAGTCTCTTTGTCATGAGTACATCTCCTTAACCATGGTTTACTCATCAGACTACGTGACCACGTAATTCATTTACCTTAGGTAACCCAAGTCTTTCCAGCGATCAGGCGACTATGTGAAAATCTTAGTCGCGGGGAGTTAACCTTAACTCATCCATCTTCTCCAGACTACGCGAAAAACCGTTGCACTTAACATTTGATAGCAATCGCCAAGTTGCTGGATCCTTACTTCTTATTTCAAGACTTTACAACAACCCTTTGGTCGCTGAGTCGGGTGATAAGCTTAACTTAATCTTTCACTGAAAAGGTACCCTTTCTCTGTTTTCAGCAACCTCGCGACATACCTTAATCATTTAGTCAGAAGGACTTTCTCCCTGGGGCACTTTTATCACTAGACTTAGCGACCATCGTTAGATCTCTTTACTTCTTCATCGAACGACTGTCTTTTAATCGCCTTAGAATTTCACATACCCTGAAAATATCAAGAGACTTCGCGACCGAGGGTAACATACCTTTAGTCTCCTTATCGCGTGATCCTTTTCTTTCATCTAGCGATCACACGACAACCACTAGCTTTCTGACAGATGTCATCTATTACTTCATCCATTTAATACATTCTAGAAATCTGAGTCATCACTCCTGTTCAAGAGACATCCCGACTGAATAAAATCACTTAACATGAAACTGCTAGTCGCTGGGTCGGGACTGTTATGTCTTAACCGCCAAATATCACGAGACCATGCGACTGAAGAGAAGCCTTAACTGTTTGAATGTCCTGATCCAGCGATCACGCGACATGAAGGAGGCGCAAGGTCAGGAGACATTTCTTTGACCTGTTGACTCTTCACGCGATCACCCGACTGAAGGTGGGTCCCATTCATTAAAAAGCTCATAACATGATTATCAAGCGACAACCCGACCAAAGAAAAATCGCTAAGTCTCGATACATAGATGGAATATTCGATTTCTTCACGAGACTACGCAACACAAAGGGAAAGCTAAGTCAGGAGATGTTTTGGCATATTCGTTCTGGGTCATGCGATCAAGCGACCCAACTTAAAATTTTATATAACACATGCCTTTAGTGACTGAAAAAGGTAACGAGGAAATATAAAGACATGGCTAAAGGTTTTAAAAATACATCATTTAATACTTGGTTGCTAGGGTTTATCAGGGTTTATCAGGATTTTGACAAGGTAAAAGCATGAAAACCTAAAAATTTTTAGAGGGGAGGGCAAGGAAACAGGCATTTTAGCAAAAAAATGAAATACAACCAATAGGAAACTCATGAACGCAATTGGTCATTCCTCCCCTTTAACCTTTTGGGTCAATACTGCCACGGCAGAATGCGGCGAAGCAAACGAGTATATGTAAAATGGGAGGGAATAGTCCAGACTAGCCAGGACAGGTGCCTCCGTTATGGTCTATTTGATCTGGGCGAACGCCAGCTTTACTTCAGGACTCAACTCAATTTTGGTATCCTTTTTCATCATTTCATTGAGTGGTTTAACTATTTCTGCAAATCCTATGATGAATCATCGCACGAAGTTGATTTTTTTGAAGAAGGATCGCATTTATTTCTTGCTACCAGGCATCTGTAAGTTCAGCAATTCTTTGACTTTATCGGGGTCTATGGATATTCCCCTCTCAGAGATGATATTCCCGAGTAACTTCCCTTCAGTGACCCCGAATATGCATTTCTTGGGGTTGAGGGATATTCCATATCGGCGACACCTCTCACAGATCTGAGCGAGGTGGGTGGCGTGATCACGCCTGTCCCAGGAGAAGACAGTCAAATCATCCATGTAGATGATTATGCATTGATTTACAAGGCCCTCGAACGCAATGTCCATAGCCTTTTGAAATGTAGCCCCTGCGTTGATCAAACCGAAGGCATTCTTCTATACGCAAACATTCTCCACTTGGTGGTAAATGCTATTTTCTCTCTATCCTCATACTTAACCATGACCTGGTTGTATCCCGAATATCCATCCAAGAAAGACATCATCTGAGATCTGTTTACTATCTGCAGCACCTCATCCCAGGAGGGGAGGGGGTGATTATCTTTTTTAGATGCCTTGTTTAAATTTTGGAAATCCACGCAAAGGTTGATCTCACCGTTCTTCTTCCTGACTGGGACCAGGTTGGAAACCCATGTAGTGTGCCGGATTGGAAAGATTATCCAGGCCTGCAATAGTTTTTCTACCTCTTGACGGATCAGAGGCTCTATCAGGGGGTTGACCGGTCTTTGTTTCTGCCGAAAGGGTTTAGCGTCAGGTTTCAAGGGAATGGTATGGGTCATGATGGATGTGTCATACGTCTTTAAATATTCATATCCCCAGGCAATTACATCAATGTATTCTCAGAGAACCGTGAGAATCTTCTCATTTTCCTCAAGGGAGCAGGAGGTACCAATGTGGATGATCTTTTCTTCACCGAGCTGGCCGATGTTAAGCTTTTCAAACTTTCCTCCCTCAGGGGAGGATGATACCTTCTCACGGGCCTGAGGGTCCGAATCAAAGATTCATTCTAATGTGACCATCCCCTTAGGGATAGTGTTAGTGGGCAAGTCCATGATCCCATCATCTTCGTCACCCTGCCTTGTATCATCATGGTCTCGTTCCTCCACTATCTGATCCTCAAAAACACCAACATTTTCCATGAAGGCCAGAATATGCTGATCGTCCTCAAAAACCTAAAAGTGAGTGACATTATCTGGAATGGAGGGGGTGGGGACCATCTCAACTAAAAATCTTCAGAGTCGTGAGTTGGCCATTGGCTCAAGTGTGCTGGCAGAAATGACAAGGGCGTTCGAGACATAGTTCCGTCGCCGGGGAATGAGGTCAATGCCAAAGGCATCGAAATATTTGATAAGGCTCCAAGCCTAGTTGCGGTATGTGGCCAGCCTTTTGTCATGACATGTGTATTAACTCCGGACTTGTTTAACAACCAACTCCGAATCACCCAGAGCCAGGAGGCGGGTGATACCTTTCCTTAGTGCGAATAGGAGTCCAAGGACCAAGGCCTCGTACTCCGTGACATTATTTGTACAGTTAAACTGTAGCCTGTAGGATGAGAGGAAGGATTTCTCTCATGGGTTGATTAATTATACCCTATCCCCACAGCCCTGTTTGGATCGGGATCCATCGAACTTAAGGGTCCATAAGTCATTGTTTGTAATCTGGGGCTGTGGACGGAGAGTTCCCTTTGGAATATCGCTGGGAAACTTAGGGATCTCTTCCCAGACTACCGACGTGAGAGTAGAATTTATTCCCAGAGGTGTTTCGATTTGTGATTCCTAGGGGAACGGCACCAAAGGAGTGCATCCTGTAGGAGTACCGGGTCTCGGGGAATCGGTTGTATGTTTACTCCGAAAGACATCAAGTTATCGGGTGGCAATTGGTAAACATGGTTCACACTCGTGCTCTAAATTTTTTTGGTAATGTAGTCGGCACCAAGTGCCATATAAGAGTGTGGCAAGGGTCGCTGTGGGGCCCTGAGAGTTAACTTCAACTTTTATCTTTTCTTCCAAGTCTTGTGCTCTTTGCAACACTACGGGGTCCTCTCTAGGGATGAAATCAAATGTTAAGATTTCAAGAGGTCGGTACACCCCCAGAGAAGATTCAGAGAAAAGGACTTCATTTACCATCCCAACTTTGGTAAGGGCATGTTTCATCCAAGATTCTCTTTTGACCCAGATCTGATTGGATTCTCCTTCCCATGGAAGCCATAAGTGGGTGAAGTCGGTCAAAAAGTATCCATTCAGAGACTTAGACCAATTCTGACTTAATAACATCCCGTAAGTCTCTGGGATGTCCACCACTTGGATGTCAATGATGCTGGCTATCCTGGGGTCCTAGATAAGGTGTATCCGAACGTTTTTCAATTCCCCCACCATTTTTATAACAGTTTTATCCAGTTGGATTACTGCGCCATTAGACGGGGTGGGGTGGAGTCTGAGCTTCTGACAAATGGATAGAGGCATGATGTTACCCGAAGCTTCGAAGTCTACCAAGCAGTTGAGTATATTTTTGCCATAAATGTTTAGGCCTAGTAGGAAGGGAGGATCCTCATTATTTCCCTGGAAGATAGCCGCATTAGCATCTTTGAATGAGATGGTCTTGGGTGAGCGGCTAACAGTCTTCGGGTTTCCTAATTGCTTCAGAAGGGACTTCTTCTGCTCAGGACAATTTAGCAAAACCTCCATCAAGGTCATAGAGGTGGTGGTCTGTTCTAATGCCTTTGTGATATCGAATCTTCCTCCCGAGAATTGGCGATTTTCCTCCATGAGATCTTTTTCTTGGGTAGAGTTGAGACCTTTTGGAGGGATGGGTCGATCAGTTACATTACTCCAGGGAGGAGGAGTATCTTTGGTAAGAGGTGTAGGCATGTAAGCTGGCCCCTTACCCGCCCGGCTCCGGGTATTGTATGGAGCTTGTGGGTTAGTAAAGGCGTTGGCCTCAAAGGGCGGAATGGATTCATCAAAGAATCCCTGTAGTTCAGATTCTTCTTCATCTTCACCAGAAGTTTTGAAGAATATGGTATCACAGGTGAAGGCACTATGGGTTTGCTCTTGGACAGGGGGCTCCGGGGCAGCAGTATCGTGTGATTACTGCCTGTCCAGCTGGGAGATCATTATGACTTTCTCCAAAGTGGCACAATTCACCTCATTGTGCGAACCTGTGTCGTGTAGTCTACACCAGTTAGTCATGGGCTGGAAGTCTACAACTGGCATAAAATGGGATGGCCCAGCACCATTTTGGTTGGTGTTTTAGTTTGAAGGTGGGCCTTCGGTGTTAACGTTATTATTCCATGGCTGTTGGTTGGGCCTAGGCCCATTGTTGAAGTTTCTTCCCCTGGTGTTGTTGTTTCATTGGCCGGAGAAGATATTCCCCCTTTGGGAATTTTAATTTTGGGGTGCGTAGGACCCCGCCTTCAGTTGATCCATGTCCATAGTCAAAGTGGACAGCATTCACCCGAGGGATTCGACCTTGGCAGTCAAATGAGTGTTAGCATCTCAATGGGATGGCTGTGGCTGGTGTTGGCTTCCCGGGAAGGTAGCAGGATTAGCCAGAGTCAAGGGCGGAAATCCTCCAGCCGCGGATGACTGGAAGAATGGCACTCTAGACGGTTGTGTTTGAGTCTGTTGTGTCTGTTGTGGCTAGTTCCAAGGGAAGACTTCCAGACCTGCTGTCATCTGGTTCTAGGAGGGGTAAACGTATCGTGCCTATTGGTCTATCAAAGGTGGTGGGGGATTCACCACCATTAAGGGGGCACCTATTGCCAGATTGGGATTGTATCCCCCAGCATATGTAGTTCCACCGGGGATCGTGTTATAGGGTGTGTTCTATCCAATCCCGCCTGGGGATTTGTTGAGACCGCGAGATAGCTCTAGGGCTAGGTTGTAGACTTTTGCCAAGGTATCCCGGTCGCCCAGGGCGGTTGTTCTCCAAAGGAGGGTGGCGATAAAAGGGTCCATCGCGTTGAGATATGTCTGTATGGTTACGTCTGGAGATGGGATAAAAGGGCCCGTACACCACTTCAGGGCACGCTGGAACCTATGGTTGAATGTTGCGAGAGGTTCATTGGGTTACTTTCTAATGGAGATGAACTGGCTGTGGGACCAAGCTGGGTCCACATGCACGTGAAAGGCAGCCAAGAAGGCGTCCTCCATATCCTGCCAAGTGTTGATAGAGTTGGCAGGTAAGTTTAGATACCAGTTCAACTCACTTTGTCCTAAGGATAGGGGAAACATGCGGGTCACAAAATCCTCATGTTGGATCCGGTGTCGATTCATGGCATCTTTGTATGCCTATAAATGTTCTTCTGTGGTTCGTGAGCCTAAGTGTTCATATCATGGGCAAATCTTCTCCGGGTGGGAGGGTAAGTCATTGATTGCACCTAGAAGAGTGTCCATTGGGGACCCAGTGTTTCCAAAATATGCAGCCATTGGGGGAACTATATGTTGGGTAGTTTGGGTACTAGTTCCCGGGACTGTCTGGGGAGTTTGGGTATTCGAAGATAAGGTAGATCCCTAGACAACAGTGGCTGGTAGGACTTTAGTAGTCTATTTCTTTTGAGTAGGAGGCTTGAGTTTGACAAACCTTCTGGGATTCAGGGAAGACCTAAGGATTCTTTCAAATTTAGCTGGGGAAAAAGACCCAATCCCACTAAAGGCTTGTCTCCTAAAACTACAACTCGGGGAACCCTCAGAAGGTGTAAAATCAAAATCTTGGGAGGGGGATGAGTTCATGCCCTCCTTCTAGCACCAGTTTCTATTGACAGGGTTTTGCTGACCGGGTCTGCCAATAGTCATAAGTTGTCACCAAGTTCCAGGGAAATCGGCCAACTCCGCTTGCAAAGGTTGTCCAGGGGAAATGAATCCTCTGAGCCTTCAAGCACCTGGGTGCCGGGTCACGACGGTGTGGGGCTCGGTTGGGAGAGGTGAATATTTTCAAGGGCGATAGCTGGTTACTTCAACTCATTTCTCTGGAGATTCAGTACAGTAAGGGTTTCCCAGAGCATTCTACACTTAGAAAATAAATGAGAAAGATCCTACAGGGTTAGAAACGCTTATCTAACTACAGTCATGCTAAAATGTCTGGAACATCAACAATACTCTGAAAGACTACACTAAATAACAAAGAAATACCCAACCATCAGTTAGCATTTTATTAGTAGCGGAAATAAAGAGGTCGTTAATCTACTTTAACATATCAGAGTAAAGGACATACAGAATGTTAAACTGGTCCGTGATACAATAGTGGCTCCAGAGGAGCATCTAATTACCAAGAACAGAACAATAGAGCATTGAGCTCTACAACTAAAACCAGAAATCACTTTGCTATTTCTTATGGACAACAAAATCATCAATTTTTCTGACCCTTGGAAATGGGTCAATTTGCCTATTTATACAACTCTTCACTAACCCTAACCCTATTTTACACATTCCATTAAAATATAATATCTGGGGGCCGGTACTACCTGCGCCTCCCTACAAAAGACCTGAAGATAGAATAGGCCTGTCATGTCAGAAGAAAAAGACAAGAATATACATTGGAAGAATCAGCCTCAAGAAGAGGGCCAGAGAGGAGATAGGAGAAAGCAGGTCTTTCAAGAACCGAGGCTACATGCCTCATAAATGGGAAATGTGGCATCCTGTCTCCAATGTGCCAGGTGTACCCTCGAATGGCACCTCAAGAAGACCACCCTGTTAGAAGACCAACCACCGAGCCAATGCCTCTTATTGTGGCCAACTACCTTCTGAAAGGCTTTATTAACCGCCTCTGAAAGTGACCAGTCGGCCTCGGGGACCGGGACACGGATCACTTTAAAGAATACAAAATTTTTGGATCTAGGACTCCGGGATCTGGGAACTTACATCCCCAAAAGAATAAAGAATACTTAGTGCTCAAGTTTCCCCAGTTCCCAGAGAATCGCTCAAGGCTGTTTATTATCATTGAAGGCCTAAAGGAGGCAGAAAATGCCATCTTCATCTATTTTCTTCAGGCTGGCCCTTCTGTGTCTGGCTGCATCAATTAGTTCCCCCAAGTCTGGAACATTATTTCTGAACTCATCTGCCATTCTTGCAGCGTCATGGCCTTTAGGCACCATTTCGGTAAGTTTTGTCATTTGGGCCCCATCTATCCCCTCCAGGGATTGATACCGAGATGCCATCATTTCATCAAAACTTCCCAAAACTGACTCCTCTGGGGTATAAGTGTCTGTACTAAGGGGATCAACCCCGGAAGCTTTTATTATAAATGACTTGTACAAATTGGAAGAATAGTTCACGGTATTTACCTTTTCCTGTAAGGACTCTACAAGTTGCTTGGTTACCTCCAATGTGAGGTCCAGTCTAGAGTGCTGAGCCCTTACGAAATCAAATAATTCCTCACCCAGAATTCTGGATTCGGAAACTATGTCTTCCCCCAGGGTGAGGAGATCTTCGAGCTCTACCTTCCATGCCTGGTAATTTAAGCATCACTCTCCCATTGATCAATCAGAGCTTTTGCTTGGTGAATAACCTGCCGGGCCGTATATAAATCAGGGAGAGTGGACGCTAGGTAACACCGGGTGTTTCCTATCTGTAGAGAAACCCATTCGTCTTCTGCTTGGGCCTTCTTTTTCATTACTCACAGAGAGTCTATGTCGCTCTGTGGTAATTCTTCTATTGTGGAGGTCTCCGGAGGAGTGGCATTGAGGGGTCAGGCCAGCTCTGTAAGCAACCCCATAAGGTTTTCATTCTTCTCTTTCTCAGCCTTGAGCCTTTGGGCCTCTTTTTCATATCGGGCCTCTACTGCCCTTGCTGCCTCCTTTAGCAGGTCTACTTCGCCCTGCTTTCCTCTTTTTCCCAAGGATACCTCTGCGATATTGTAGTCTGCGGGATCTGCGGTTGCTTCATCAGCGTCTGGGGGAGGCGTTGCCACTACTACAACTATTTCTCCACCCGGCCCAGTCTGGAGGGTATGAACTGTCTGGGCCTTCTTCACTTTTGGCGGGGCCTGAGCTAAGGCCATCATTTCGGCCAGGGAGAGAGGGACCGTCGGAGCGGATTGGGATTTTCTTTTTCTATTTTTTGCCAGCCATGGAGGTGGGAGAGGTGGCCTTCCTACCAGAGTTTGTTCTTCAGATTCTCTCCCGGTGTCCGGTGGTAGTTGCTCCTTTTCAGCATGTACTTCCTCTATTTCTTTCCCTGCCGGTACTTCTTCTGCAGCAATCTCTTTTTCAATTTCTATCTCCTCAGCCTGGTCCCGGATGTCAATTGATGTGTCTGGACCCTGGTCAACTTCCTTGGGGATTTCTTCTTCATGTTTCTCTTCTTCTTCTTCCTCATCTGTTGGTAGTAGGGGAGGTATCGGGCCAAGATTTAAAGTTTGGGCCGCTGTGATTACCTGCTTGCAGGTTGCCCCCGGGAGTGGCCTTGGGAATGCAGCGGCTAGGGTTACGGTTGATCCCAAAGGTCCAGGTCTGGATTCCCCAGAGGATGCCATCTATTCACTTGGTGGTTGTTGGTCCACTCCCAGACCTTGCTCTATTTGGGCCCCGGAAACAATCTCTGGTTCTGGCCTCTTTTCTTCTGTCTGCTGCTCTTCTTGTTCCGCAGCAATTTCTTTTTCCATGTCTTCTGAGTCCACATCCCCTTGTTCTTTTTTTGGGACTTCAGTCTCCACTTGTGTGTTGCCCTCTTGCAGATTTCCAAACTCATTGGCTACAAATATGTCGAAATCCTCCTCTGGAGGGGCACTGGCTGGGATGTCTTCCTGTTCTTCTTTCTCCGGCTCCGGGGAACTGGAAGAAAAGATTTCCACTTCTTTTGGGAGGGAAGCCCTTTGCATTGGTTCTGCCTTCGAGTGTGCAATATGCTTTCTCTTCCTCCATGTGATTAGAGGCAGCCCTGCATCGACAATTGCTGCTGCCTCCATGGGATCCACCCCCGTTGCCTTAACCATTAAGGCTGCCAGTGACGGGGAGGAAGGAGGACAAATTGATCTGGCCATTAGCGGGGGAGTGGCCAACCTTGTAATTAACTGCTCCCTCATTTGCTGGTAGGCTGCTACAGATTGCTTAATCTATTCTTGAATGGGGACTTCCTACATGGAGGGTGTTGTATCTATCCTCTTTCCTTTTTCTGTGCCTTGTGTGGAAGTCCTGGCCCCCGAGGTCAATCTTGGTACTGGCGGAGGAGTTGGCCCTTATGCCGGCTGGGTTGCCTGGCGAGTACTCCCGTGGCATGCTTTCTTGAAGTAGGCATGGCTTCGCTCCACTACTTCCCAGGTGAAGTCTTCAATTGTGGGCCCCTCCTGGGTGGCCCAATTTATTGCCGGCAGTGGAATCTTGTTGATCCCCTTCTCTTTGTACTGGGGGTCTGTGGTGGGGGCGGTGTCTGAGAAACCTGCCGAGAACCTCTAGAGCTTCAGTTCCTGTATCATTTCGGCTATCATCCTGTCGTAGTGCCTGCTCCAGACATCTACATCATCTTGGAAATCTACCTAGAAGTCCTCCATGTGTATTTGGTGGGGCTTTGAAGCCTGGGGTAGTACAATTGCAATTCGGCCATGCGGATCAAAATTCCTCCATGCCAGATAAAATTTCTGCAAGTTATAACATTTCAATTCATTGTCTGCCTCCCTCGCGACGGCCAGACTGCAGGCGTAGTTCCCATAGGAGATTGGGAACAAGACGTTTGGGACCTTCTTGTGGTCCAAGAAGGTATGCAACTCTAGCATTTGTCTGCAATACTCCAGTAGCACGATCTTGTCCCCACAATGCTTGGGTAACAAGTAGGTTTTCCCAAAGAAGCCGGCAACCCTAATGTATGTATGCTGCTGGAATTGGATATAGTAGTGCCCATAACTACTAATCAACTTTATCGCCTCAGTGGATAGGCGGTATCCAGCATCTCGGGTGGGCGTGAGTAGATGGTAGTAAATGAAAGAATCGTTTACCCGACAGTAACTAGGGAAGCTGGCTTCCCATTGAATCTATGGGAAATGTTCCCACGATGCCTTTTGTCCCGGGCCAAGCCAAAGAATGCCATCTGTAAGTAGGCCATTGGAGTGGCGCCTCTGTTGGTCCAAAGCCCAGAAAACATAAGAAGTCATGTAGAACTTCTTCTTCTCGTTCAACTACAGAAACTGGGAGTCGACATGATTGGAGATAATTGTCACCCAGTCGAAGAATTCTCCCTTAGTGGAGATGCCCAGTAGGAAATAGTACATTCATTTTGCAAATTCTTGGGCGGAGGGTTTCCCAAATACCCGGGCCAATGCTATCATCCCCATCTGGATGCTCTCCTTGAATTCAGATCGGGGGATGTCTATCTTCATTCTCTTTGGGTCCCTCTTCGGGACCTTGAGCCAGTTGGTGTTCATGTACACCCTGGTGGCATCCTCCAGTTGATTGAACTGTTTCAAGGCCTTAGTCCTTGTAACCACCGTGGCCCTGTCAAATTGTGGGATACCCATGCCTGCTTGGAAAGTGACTGGGTCGAGGGACACCAGTGGAGTGGGGTATCCCGTGGGTTCTGCAGCTGCAAGCATGACAGCCCGGACAGAAGAATTATAGTTGGCAGCCAGGGTTAGAACAAGCTCTGGAGACTACACGGAGCATGGGAAGCAAGCTGCCCGAAGGATTCTGGAACCTCCGATGTTGGTTGCCATTTTGTCTCCATCCTGTCGCTGGATGTGCATTATCTTTACCAGGGCCTGCATTTTTGCCCAGGTCCCGACACTGGCGTCGGTCATCAGTTTCACCCTAGACTCAATCTTTGAGCCTACAATCTCATTATCCTGCACAAACTTCATGGTGAGGGGTAGCTTTTCCAGGGCCTTCTCCATTTTTGACTTTGCTGCTGCCTTGGTCTCGGTTGTAGTTGGTAATTCTGGACTTCCGGGAGGAGATGATGTGGATGCCTCAGACATGTCTGTAAGATGAAGTCCGGACCTGCGAAACAAAGCGACTATCAGAACATATTTACTAAAATAAAACAATTACTTTGGAGTCCAGAGTTCTTACCACCGCGCCGTTTTCTTTTCCTGAAAAGTTAGTTTTACACAAAGATATCCGAAAAGCAAAACACATCATAAACTTAATGTTTTTCACTATATCTCTGGGCCCAAGAAATTTTATCACACTTTGATGAAGATATAGGATTTATGGTGGAAAGAGGCCCGAGGCCCAGAGAAACGACCGTTAGCAAAGAAGAAAGTGGAGGCAGGCCCACATGGACGCCACGTGCGTTAGCATTGAATGGATGTGATGGCGATGACGACAAAGCCAACTGTTCAGACGCGCAAAAAAGGAAAGTCAGTTGGCTGGAATTAATTGCAGACATGGGAAATAAATGAGGCTTTGACAGCCTTGATGGAGGAGAGAGAAAACTACCTTTTTGAAACCGGCTGAGAGCCGAGTTTCAAACAGGTGGTTTTCTGCCTCGAAGCAAGCTTGGAGGCAAAAAACTAGAAGCAAAGGTGACTCGACCAGCTCGTGGAGCCACCCAGAAGGATATACATAGAGCCAAGGGGTATATACATGGAAGGGAGGAAATATACAAGGGATATCTACAAATATGCAAATATATACAAGAATATACACAGGGGATGACTTCCGCGGGAAAACCAGACAAAGCAGAAACAAATATATACAATCATCTACATCATGTACATGCTATTTAAAGACTATTTATAGACAGACTCTTATTTACATGATTTACATCATGTACAGACAAAAAATCGCTGCACAGAGGGTGGACAACCCTCTGGCAGAGCCGAGCCACCAACGGGCGGCAAAAATAGAAACCAACGGAAAGACACGATAGAGAAACAAAGCAAAAGAAAACAAAACTAGGCAAGCCAAGAGAAACAGAAAAATGAAAGCAAAACAGAGAAGAGGGAAGCAAAAGCACCAACCTAAAAGCGTAGAAGGCAGAGGAAAGGAAAGATTACCACGAGAAATCTGCAACAACTTTGAATCGTCAGGCTGTCGAGATCACCACCACGGAGCGCTAGCGTACGTCTGAGAATAGTAGAAGGTGTTAAGCTTTGATTATCACAAATTTCTCTGCAAATACTCTGCTAATCATTTTGAAATCGCTCTATTTCTCTCTAAGTGCTCAAAGGTTTTAATCACGGTAAATGTGAAAATGACAGGTTAGTCTATTTATACCCGCGGCAAAAAGTAATCCTCCTCCTTCCAGAGATTTCAGGTCAGGCACAACCTCCAGACTCCAGGCCCGGGGATTCATTACGGTGATATTCCTAAGACTTAAGAACATCATAGCAAAGAATCCCAGAGTTCAGAATCTAGCTTCCAACACAAGGCAACCTCTGGGAACCTGGATCCCAGAGGGGAAAACAAAACCAAGAAAACAACACACACCAGGGAAGAAAACCCTGGAGAAAGAAAGAAAAAGGGAAAAGAAAGACAAGGCAAAGCCGCAGCAAAAAGCAAAGCAAAAGAAAAAAAAAAGGGGGACCCAACATTTTGCACACAAAATATAGGGACGGGGATGCAGGGCATAACAGATAGGCCAAAGAGAATCACCCTCCATTCATATAAGCCTTCATTGGTCTTAAATGCAGTTTTCCACTCATCTCCAGCCCTAATCCTTATTTGTTGGTAGCCACTCTTCAAATACACCTTATAATATTACCTTACACCCCCTAAGTGATCTAATAAATCCTCTATCCTAGGCATATGAAACCTATACCTAATTGTGATCCTGTTTATAGCTCTAGAATCAGTGTACAATCTCCATGTGCCTTCCTTCTTAGGGGACAAAAGAGTTGGTACTGCACAAGTACTGAGACTCTTTATAATCAAACCCTTGTCCAAGAGTTCCTAAATTTTTCTTGCCATCTCTTTGTTTTGTTCAGGGGTTAACTTGTATGCTACCTTATTGGGAAAGGTTGCTCCTAGAATCAAGTCTATGTTGTGACTTATGTCTCTGATTGGGGGCAACACATTTGGTAAATCTTTGGTCACAATGTCTTTATATTGGTCAAGTAGGTCTGCAAATTCTTTAGGAACTACTTTCCTTAGGGGTTTTACTTCTTTCTCAACCTTCTTAGGTCCATCATCTTTAGGTAAAATGAATAAAGCATAGCAAGGAGTCTTTTCTTCTTTCAAATTTTTCAAAAACTCTTTCTCTCCTACAAACAAAAATTTGGAATCCTTTTGTTGCTCTAAAAAATCAGATAGTGGCAAGAATGTTACCTTTTCCCCTTTATGATTGATGGTGTAGGTGTTTAGCCTCCCATCATGGTGAGCCTCCACATCATACTGCCATGGTCTCCCAAGTAGAAAATGGCATGCATCCATGGGGACAATATCACAGAGAACTTTATCCTTGTAGTTTCCAAGTTGGAGTTCCACCCAAGCTTGTTCCTTTATGACAGTCTATTACTTTTTAGTCATCCAAGATACCTTGTAGGGGTTTGGATGCGGCACCCTCCTCAGCTTTAGTTTCTTTACTTCCTCCTCTGACACGAAGTTGTCCATAGATCCACTGTCAATCACCATCCTATAGACTTTGTCTCCCACCTTGCATGTGGTTCTAAATAATTTTTTCCTCTAAGGCAGCTCTTGAGTGTTTGTAGCCTTCAATAGTGTCCTTCTCATCATAAGGACTTCTCCTTCCTCAGGTGGTGGATAAGACCCATGTGATTTATCCCCTTTGTTCTCTTCTTCTCTAACCATGTTTTCCCTTCTCTCTTTCTGATTTATTTCCTTTTTAGGAAACTGGGATGCTAAGTGCCCAACTTGGTTACATCTATAACACCTTGGAGGTCCTGAATGTATTCCTCCAAATTTTCCCCTTGAATCTCCTCTCCTTCCTCTATATGAGCCTCTAGAACTCCCCTCCCCAAAGGAGTTCTCTTGACTGATTTCTTTATGACTGGTCTCACAAAAATTTCTAGGAGCTTGTCCTCTCCCATTGTTTGTTCCTCTTCCTCTACTACCAAAGTGTCTCTGGCATTTGCCTCTTCCACTTTTCTCTTGTCTCCTCTTAATTTTTTCTTCAACCTTCAATGTTAATTGATAGCACTTTTGGATAGTGGTAGGGGAACACAAACTTAGTTCATCTTGGATGTTTATCCTCAACCCTTGCATATATCTAGCAAGTTTGACACTCTCTAGTTCAACTAACTTAGACTTCATGGTAAGATTTTGGAATTCCATAGTATAACTTGAGATGTCCATTTCCTTCTACCTCAGACTTTATCTCTTCTTATGAAGTTGAACTTTGTAGTCCTTAGGTATATAGTCTTCCTTCACCAAGGTCACCATTTTATTCCAAGTGCTTACTAGATTCTTCTCCATCTTCACCCTCTCTGCTTCAATGAAGTTCCACCAAGCTAGGGAAGATCCCTTCAACTTGGACTTTCTATCTTAACCTTTTGATGCTCTGGTATCTCCTCACAGTCAAAGAGACTACTGAGTGCATCAATCCAATCCATGAATTCTTCTGGATCCATCTTCCCATTGTAGACAAGTAGGTCAAGTTTAGTATCCATAGTTCTCCTCTCCATAGATTTCAAATTCTTCAAGAGTAGCCTCTATTCAGTAGGGATTTCCTCTTCTTCATCTTCCTACCAAGGGGTCTCTTCATCACTTACCTCTTCTTCAAATCCAGAGTTTCCACTACCCCCTCTCTTCACTTGTTCGTTGAGTCTTTCCAGTTCCTACCTCATCAACTTCATCTCTGCATCATGCTCTTTCATGACCCTTAGTAGTTCAGCATTTGTCATTCTATTAGGAAGTTCACTGTCATCTCCTACATTGCACATGATTGCAACTTTGTCTTCTTCCAAAGATCTACTAGTTTCTTTGGTACCACTTGGAGTAGAGCCCCAAACTATGTCAAAACTGACTCTCTAGGGATCCACAACACCCCCTAGTCCCACACAATCTAGGGCTCTTCTAAAGAGTTCCCAAAACCCACATTCACAAGACTAGATCTTCCACTAGCCTTTAACACCCCGAAAGGGCCAAAATAGGACACAACTAGAACCAAGTAATCCATGGATGAAACAAGGGTTCTATCAACTTTAGATCATCATATTTGATGAAATCAGACACAAACCCGCCATTGAGTTGCCATTGAGATCAAATTTGGATACCAATCCCACCATAGGGCTACAAGGAGAAAATATGGATTCCTAAGGTAAATTTACTTGGAACTCCACCACAAAAATTTTTAACCTCCCCAAAATTTTATAATCCACACAACAACAACAACACCCTCCAAGCTAGGGTTCTTGACCAATCCCCTAACTCCTCTTGTCCTCAAATCTCTCCTAGGCCTAATAGGGCTAATAGGTCACTTCTCCAAAGAAACTACTAGAACATCTATTCAATTTATTATCCCACCAATTGGGACACTTTTAGGATCATACCAAACATCTAAATCCAAGGATTCATACTTTCATTCTACCCCTGGCCTGAGTTGTGCCTCAAAAAATCAAAACTGGATAGTCACATATGGATACCTATCCCAAAGATTCAATCATATCTCCCTTCACTGATTTATTAAAGTACATCCTCCCCCCTTACTCTCCCCAAAGGCTCATAATTTTTCCATGGTGGAGTCTCTAGGAAAGAGGATTTTAGTGTCAAAACCCTAGTTAGGGCCTTTCACAGACCAGTGAGCAATAAAAAATGGTTATCTCTCAATCCGCTGCAATTGAAGACTTCAAACCAAATGGAAAATTCCAATAAGACATTGCATCAGATTTTCCCCCACTTCAGTGGTGCATTGGGATCTATACAGGGTTGTACAACTCTAAAAATCAGTTAAAAACATAGAAAATAGTTTGGATTTTATTGATTTCAATGCAAAAAAAATTGTTCACTCCAACTATGGAGAGAGGTTTTTCCTCCATTAAATATCATTCCCAAGTGGTTCCAAGCAACAAAGGTGGTTTTGAACATTGGGATTCAAAAGTTGCAACTTTTTGCAAAAGTTGCACTTAGCAACTTTGACAACTTTTAACAACTTTTTGCAAAAGTTGTCAAAACTAACTAAAATTGTAAAGTTTAGTGTTTTTACTCCATAAGGGATCTTAGAAGGCCCAAAATGACATTCCTACCCTTCCTTAGGTCCCCTATACTATTCTAGTCTACTCTGCCCAAATTGTCCAATTTGACTAAGGTGGACAACTAAGTTTATAACATCACTTAGTGTCCCCTTGTCTTACATTTTAGGACTTTATTGAGAACCTTGGATCTAAGATCCAATCATAACCTTAACCCTAATTTTTTGGTTACACTGATGTGTGTACCATGGATGAACTTGAGGTTTCTCCTGTAGCAGTGTGTATGGTGATTATTATTCTCAAAGCGAGAAAGGTGGGGATGGACCAAGGTATACCAAGAAGATAGTCCATAGTAAACCTCAAGGACGTGAAAGAAGGTCTATAAGTAAAAGAAGAGGTGAAGAGAATAGGATTTCCCCTAGTGATCTGAGCTCTCCCTCATTAGAAATACCTCATGCCCAAACTCAAAGAATAGAAAGAACCATCCATGAAGAAATTTTAGAATATTAAACAACTCTACTAGATTCTGAGGAAATTTTGAAGAAGTTGATGAATTGGAAAGAAGAGTCCATGAGAAAATTTCCATAATAAAATGAAGAGATAAAGAGGAGGATAGCATTAAAGAAGATCATATCATATCATAACAGTTGAATAGGCATCTCCTAGATTTAGAGGCAATCAATTTTGTTGTTGCACCTGCAAAGCTTGAACAAGCACCTAATGTCCAATAATTGTACAAAACTCAAATGCCTAAAGATAAAGTTAAGCAGAGAGTTGTAGGGATTGAAATAAATGAGCCTACAAATAAAGGAGTTCTATTGGATCTGATGTTTAAATTGGACACTAAACTATAAATAGATGAGAGGGAGAAGGAGATTATAGCCAAGGATATTGAGAAAGTAGAATTGGAAGCATCTGCTCTAGAAATGAAAATGAAGATTGAATTTCTTAGGAAAGCCTCTGGTCATCCGCCTATTATTACTGCTTCATCAGCACCTGATGCAAATTTTGGAATACCTACGAATCTAGCAACAAATATACCACTACTAGCTGGTCTTCAAAGTGCTACCATATCTAACGTTAAAGGATCAACTTCTCAAGGTACCAATTTAATCCAAAAGACATCAATCTATGCAGAAAGGTATAGACAACTTATCTTCCTTGGTATTCCTAGTTATCCCAAAGAAATTCCTCAAGAAATTAGGGATAAAATTCATAAATTTTCTGACAGTAATGTTATAACATGTGAAGAAAATCTAAAGAATTTTATTAACATGATGGATGACTATGAGATTGGACATGATGATGTGATGTTTAAAATGATTGTTCAATCACCAACTGATGATGTTAGGGATTGGTTTAGAGGATTACCTCATGTTTGTCTAGGCTCCATGGATGAAGTTAAATATTGTTTCAGGGATCAATATAGTGATTAGCCAAATTAAGGTTTTATGTTGAATGAGTTCAACAACATCAAGAAGAACCCAAATGAAGAGGTGGTTAAATTCAACATAAGATTTGAAAGATTTATGCACAAAATATTTCAAGTGATGAGACTGGATGATAAGGTATGTCTTGCAACTTATTTGAATGCTTTTGATGCAAAAATGAGATATCTTATTAAAGATAAAAACCCTAGAAATATTAGGGAGGCATACAGAATAGAAGTTAACATTGAAACAAATAGAAGAGTGTCAGGGAAAGTAGGTAGAAGGGAAGATTGGAAGCCAACAAGCTTTAACAACAAAGAATTAGACAAGCCATAAAATGCTAAACCTAAGGAAGAGGATAGTCTAAAGAAAATTCTAAGTGCTCTGAAGGATTTAAAGCTTGGAGAGAGTAAGAACAATAGGTCTCCAAACAATGATAAGCCATCCTTTAATAATTTCAATTGACAGCCTATAATTCATAACTATCCCTATACTACTCACTGAAAGGAGGGTAAGCCTATTCCCCCATAGGAGAAAGACAAATATAATGATAAAACCCGTGATCCTCTACATAAAGCCATTGTTAACATGTGCAATGACAATTCTTTGTGGATGGCATGCCAATCACCTCACAACCGTGATTATTGTGTTATTACTTAAAAAATATCTTCAAGTCAAGATCAAGGAGAGGATTAGGATGAATTTTATGATGATAGTGGTTTTGCAATGGCTTCTTCACATTTGTGGGATGAAGTGGTCTCTAATAATGAGACTAAAAAAAAATTTAGATCTGGCTCACTAAGAAGAGAAGAAAGATATTATCAAAAAAGTGATTTTGATATAGAAGAATGGGAAATTGATAATATGAGATGAAATGCTAAGAGGGGTGAGGAAACCCCTTTTTTTAGAAGACCATCTGATGAGGAAATTTCTTAGATTATATCCAACATGGTTACTCAAGAAAGGGGTAACTATAACTTAAGAAATAGATCAGCTGGGACTACAGATGGAAAGCCTACAAGTATTTTTATTAAACCCAAACAAATACCAAACAACCACAAGAAAAATAAAAATAGATTGAGGGTGCTAAGAAAGTTTTGGTTAAAAAAAGAAAATAATCCTACTAGTCCGAATATTGTGTACAAAGAGAATAAAAAAACACCGAAAAATCTTGTACCTCCTCCTTAAAAGGAAAGAAAACAACAAAAGAAGTTTGAGCCCAAATTAGCCTCTCAAGTTGAGGATGAAGGTTGTGTAAATGAAAAGAAATATCTTTCTAATATGAAATATACCCTTGTTTATATGGGGTAACTCTTGTCCCAAATTATTGTCAAAGTTCCTTTGTTAGAAATGATTAGAATCGGTGAACAGAAGGAGAAATATTTAACATGGGTAAAATGTGTTAGTTCTATAAAGATTCTTGGATCAGATGAGAATAAGAAAGTGGTCGATCCACAAGATAAATATGAAAATAAACCAAAGGAGTCTGATAAACTTGTTTTAAAGATTCCTCAAATTTATTTAGATACAAATGTTGTTAGTACCCCTTTGGGGACTGTGGATCCTTTTTACCTGAATTTATTCATAAATGGAATGATGTTAAAGGACATTATGATAGATTGTGGAGCATCTAATACTATCATGCATGTTGAGGTGATGAAGTAAATGGGGTTAAAAGAAGATACACCACATTGGATATTCCAAGCTAGGGATTCTAGAGAAGTTCTTGTTATTGGTACTATTAAAGCCTTACCTTATAAGTTGGCTGCATATCATGACAAAATACTAACAATGAATGTGCTAGTTGTTGACATTCCCCCCCCCCAATATGGAATGTTGTTATCAAGAAAATGGAGTGCTTCAATGGGGGAAAGTATCCAATGTGGTTTATCTTTTGCTACATTTAATATTTCTTGTGAAAATATCAAGGTGTCCACGGAAACTAGAACTCCTCATATGATTGAGGAAGAAGAAGATGATAACATGAACTATTTTCTAGACATAGATATGATAACATGAACTGTCAAAAATTGAAAAGGTTCCTATTCAGTCTTTTTAGCATAAAAAACCACCAACACTTTGGTCTCAAAAAGGACAACATAGGTTTTCTTTCCAATCACCAGAAAAATGGTTTTTTGAGCATGGAGAAAAAAGAAAGGCTATCCCTCCTTCAGGAACAAGTAGAGGGTCTCATCACAAAATGCGTTGTAGGATTGATGCCAAAAGTTGGAATCACATGATAAAGAACCTATCCCTCATCCCGACTCCATAGAAATATTGTTTCTCAATAATTC
This sequence comes from Thuja plicata, assembly GCA_018584345.1. Taxonomy (NCBI): domain Eukaryota; kingdom Viridiplantae; phylum Streptophyta; class Pinopsida; order Cupressales; family Cupressaceae; genus Thuja; species Thuja plicata. The sequence goes on from MU224223.1 coordinate 980,669, forward strand.
AATCCCTATCTTGCTCGTGAGATTCTCATTAGGGCTCCCTTTATTCCAAATCAACCTAATGTAGAAAAGTATCAATGGCCCAGGCATGTTCCTATGATGGTGGCCACAAATAGAAGGTTAAGGGAGATATGTTTAAATGGAAGATGAAAGGAAAATAATTCCATGGTAGTAAGAAAGAAACATACACATCCAAATGGGTGCTTAAAGAGAAGGTGGTTGATAAAAACTAAACTATACGGGATTCCCCTAAGATGGTTGTGACACATTGATTTTTGGTTGAAAGGAAGGGTTCTATCTCAGTTCTATTTCCAAAGAACCAAATGCAACAAAAAATCCAAGATTTGAGGGTACGAGCTAATCTGTGTAAGTTTTGAAATTCAACCCTTGACATTGTAAAGCTTAGAGATATTATTTTTGAACAATGGGATGAGGTTTCTTGGATATTCTATGTAGACTAGAATGAGCATATTTTTTGTGTACTTTTCACCTCTCCCAAACAATGGGATTTTGTCTACTAAATTAGGCACTGGGTTTTTGAAGGGTCATGCCTATGCATGCAGCCCTAGGTTCCAAGTTTTTGTGCCAACCAATTTTCTTTTAGATATGTACCTTTTAGGTTTCAATTAAAAAACGCGTCCCTTGAATACTAGTAACCTTTTATCAAAGAAGTGCTAGCAAACCAAATTGGTATATTCTTAAATCTTAACCTATCTTTCTATATGGATCCTTCAATGCATGTGCAAGTGTGTATCTTGATTAAAACTCTTAAAAGTGTCCCTAAGAACTTTAAGCTCACTTCCAAATTTGGCAAATTGTAGCAGGATATTTTTATGAAAAATCCATCCAATGTGTGTTGCTTGTATCACCTATCTGGTAATTCTTTGGATAATTTCACCCTTTTGGACTTCAACTAGAAAGCCTCCTTAGAAGGGCACTACCCTCCTATTACTAGTTGTGCTCATTTCCTAGAGCACTTGGCCTCCATGGACCTGGATACCTCATAGTTTAAGGCATGTGGGAATCCTTGTGGGTTAGATTCTTCTACTCACCTTTCTGTAGGTAAGAAAGGAGGTAAGAAGTCACTTATCACATTGTTGTAACTGAAATCTCTGGTGGTTTGTAGGAACCTGGTCAAGTTCATGCTCAAAAATTTCATGGAGCTTGTCCCACATTTGATTCAATTTTTTTTTTATTTCTCAGCTGGTTGGCAAGAGGGCCTTTAGTTCATATGGAAAATGTGGAATTCCTATTCTCAAATACTTTTTTGTTCAAACTCGACAAGCGTAATAAGAAGTGATTCCATAGTATATCAAAGTTTTCCCTCTACACAACAAGATGTTTCTCCTCAAATGGAGTGAATTTTTTATTATCATTGTAATCTTGAAAGAATGGATGAGGATTTTCTTATTGCAGTAGGTATGGACTTTATTATAGAAATTGCTGATGAGGAGCATCTATTTGGTTTTTGCGCTTAACCTTGTCAAATATTTTCCTTACCGATTATCTTAATCATAGGGTAGATAAAAGTGGCATTGTGGCATCTCCTAATTTAACCCCTTTAAAGAGAATATGTGAAGCAATTGTAGAGGATTGTTTGATAGAGATAAGTGTTGCTCAAGTCACACATGACTTATAGATGAGGCACATTGAGAATGAGAATGTACAGGTGGAGATAGAAATAGAACTATAGTCTCATATTAATATTGATTTGATTACTCTGAGACCCTTTCTCTATGCTAGACCTCTTCTAAGAAAAGTGTTCATATAAAAACTCTTGCCAAGCATTGGAAAAATTTGAAACTAGCTAAGATCAAAGAGGAAATAGAAACAACTATTAAAACTACTCTTGATGGTAACTTCTCAATTAGTAAAAGAATGAGAAGGGCTATCTTCTCTCCTCAAGCACAATAAAATTAATCTCCTAGAATATCAGGGGATGAAATGCTTGTGACAAGTGTGTCTAAATAAAGAAACAAGTGGATTCTTGTGGGGTGGATATAATACTGTTACAAGAGTCAAAGTCAACACAATAGATATTTGATGCTATAGTCTCTAAATGGGGTAAGTGGAAATCAATTCAAGCCCCAACTTAAGGCACTTCATAGGGCTATGAGCATTATGGAATCCAATATTAATAACTATTGAGGTTATTCAAAGTGAGGTAAATTGGTAGCAGCTTAGAATTTAGAATTTTGACATACAATTTATTCTTTTCAATATATATGGGCCTACTTCTACAAGGGACATGACTCATCTATTTGAAACCCTTACTGATATCCTATAGGGCCTAGATGTTGACAGGGCTATATTGGCTAGAGATTTAAATTTTATTGTGTAAGACAAGGAGAAAAAGGGAGGTGTATGTCCTCCTATTAAGATCATGGAGGATTTCAACTCTTTTATATTGGATAGTACATTATATGATATTTCACCAACTAATGGAAGTTTCACTCGGATGAATCAAATGAAGGATTTCTTATAGACTGTAGAATGTATTGATAAATTTTTACTCACCCATAGTTGGTTTTCTTCAAACCTTCAACTATCATCAGAGGTTCTTTCTCTCATCTATTCTCATCATTATGTAATTTCTCTCAACATAAAGATGGCGAATAAAAAGGATAAGCATAAATGTTCTTTCAAATTTGAGAAGATGTGGTTTAGGCACTCATATTTCATCCTCTTTCTTAGGGAATGGAGGGTTAGTACTATATTCTCTAGAGGCACTAGAATGTTCCATTTTCATAGTAAGCTCCAATACATCAAAGCTCAAATAGAAATTTAGAATGTCCAAGTTTTCAAAAACATCTTTTTTAGAAGGAGGTTGAAGTTGAACTAGCCAATATAAACAAGCACATTATTCAATTTGGAATTGATGCTAGAATATATGATAAACAAAAACAATTACAAAGTACATGGGTAAACCAGGGAAAGGGAAGAATTTTATTGGAAATAGAAATCAAGAGAGTTGTGGCTTCATGAAGGGGACAAAAATACCCAGTATTTTAATGCTTCAACTCAAATTAAGAGAGCGATGTAGACTATATTCTCAATTCGGGACTCATTTTCAGAAAAGAAGTTAATTAATATGCAAGAGATACAAGAAGAAGGTTTGAAGTTTTTTTTTTCTAATTTTCTAGCTCTTGTCCAATATCAAATTATTTCCAATGGCCAAGCTCGGAATATCATCTTCTATTTGATATCCCTTCTATAGTTACTAGGGAGGAAAATAAATCTCTCATGAGGAATTTTAATTTAGAGGAAGTTAAGGAGGAGGTTTTCTTTTTGCCACCAAACAAAGCCCTAAGCCCTGATGGGTTTACTACTTTTCTTTCAAAATATTTGAGATGTCCTAGGTTTTGAATTGTTTTTTGTCATGGCGGATCTTTGCAGGAATGGAAATATGCTGAGTCATTTCAAATCAACTAATATTTCTATCATCCCAAAGACTAAGCAACCCAAAAGATTTGTGGAGTAGGGTAAGTGCAAGAAGCTGGGTACCAATTTGGCAGAGGTCTTGTGGACTTGAAGCTTGCTAATAGAAATAGGTACCCATGTTGAAAAAAAATGGCACCCGTCTTAGGCTCGGACACCTGATCTAAAATTCAAAAAATAGGTGCCCAATTTTTTTCAAAACGTGTGCCTGTTTTTTAAATTTTTTTTGTTAAAAAAAATATTTAAGAAACTCATTTTTACATGCCGATTTATTATATTTAAGAAATGGGTACATGTTTTTAAACATGTGCCCATTTTTTAAAATTTGAATTTACAAGACCACCCTTTGCATTGGATTTTGGTTCGAGAGAGATTTGGTGGGACCAAGCCTATGCTTGGACCTCCAAAATAATGACTAAGGCATTTGAATACCAAATTTTTGTCTTGCCGTAATTTTTTTAGGGTCCTGATTGAATTTTTTGATGAAATGAAAAACCATTAGATCTCTTACTATTTATATTTCAAAAATATATATTTTATAGTGATATGATAAAATTTACTATTTTTACAGTATTTACTAATCAAAAGTGGTACCTAAACTTAAAATAGTAAGGTTCACTAAAACTCTAATAACTTTTTTGATTTTAGGTTTCTGAAAAATATAGTTATATGAGCTCAATCTACATAGAATTGTCTTAAAAAAAATTTCAAAAAAAGTGAAATTTTCACCAAATTATGATGGCCGTACACAAGAGGTTTTTAAAATATACTTTATAGTCAATAAAAATTAATAAAAAAATATTCAATTTAATATATATATATATATATATATATATATATATATAGCGTGACCAATATTTTATGTGTTAGGTACCTTCCCCCTTAAGGATTTAGAAAAAATCATTTATTTACTTCAAAATAAGGTGGTCAAACACGTGGGGTATGGTCCTAAAACAAGAATTTTGAATAAGGGGTTTTTTAACATGCCTACTAAAATATATTTTCTACCATGTCGGTATTTAAATAAATTATATATTTGAAACTAGACTCTGATCACTACATTTTCTTGTAGTGGATTGTTCCGAGATTCAATCTCTAAGTACCTCAAATTTTGACATCAATTGACAAAAAATTTGAAAAATAGGGAAAACACTTCCAATTTTTTCCCAAAAGTGGAACTCAACTTCTTGCAGCGACCCAGTATAGACCCATTTCATTATGTAACACAATTTATAAATTCTTTACCAAAGTAATTTATCTAAGATTGCAAAACATAATCGACAAGTTGATCTCACTAGAGAAGGGCATTTTTCGCCAGGAAGAGAAACTAAATAATGGTATTTAGTTTCCAAGTAACTCTTACATTCCATCAGAAAACATCACCTTTCAACCTATATTTTCAAGTTAGACATGATGAAGGCATACAAAAAGGCTAGCTAGTAATTTTTTTTGAAGGTTTTAACTAAATTTGGTTTCTCTAATAGATAGTGTAAGTGGATTTCAGTGTGTGTTGAAGGGGCCATGTTTTCAATAATTATAAGTGGATCTCTCTTGGGTATTTTTAATGCCACACAAGGAGTTAGGTAGGGTGAATCTTCATCTCTATTTTTATTCATCATTATGGTAGAGGCATTGAGTAAGGAAATCTCGACAAATAAATCTTTGGGTCTATGGAAGAGAGTGTAGATTCCTCAAACAAACATTTCTATTATGCATTCCATCTTTGTAGATGACACTCTTGTATTTGGTCAAGAAATATTTTTAGAAGTTAGATAGATTAAATATGTTCTTGATGTGTACTCTCAATTATGTAGCCACAAGATTAGTCAACACAATTCAATGGTTTATATCTTTCACACAAAACCGGTAGTTAAAAGGAATATAATTCTTATTATTTCCCATAAAGAAGGGGATACCCAGATAATAAATAGGAAGATCATGAAATATTTTCTATTAAAAGGAAACATGAATGACTCAAACGAGATTCTATTAATATATCTTCAAAGTATGAAGATTGATAAGAAGATGGGGAGGAGGGGGTTGGTCTACATGATATTTTGAATATAGGAATTTAGAATTTGGTGGTAAATTTTTATGCAACATGTACTCAAATCCAACCTCTATATTGAGTAGAATTATGCAAGCCAAATACTTAGACACAAATGAACCTTCTAGAAAATTTACTATTGCTAACCCTCCTCATGGATCCGCTATGTTGAACTTTATCTCAGCATTAAGAGAATTTGTCATCTCCTATATTTCCTTAAAGGTCTATAATGGTGAGGATGTAAAATTTTGGTTAGACTCTTGGAATGGGTATAACCCTCTCTACACCTGTGATGAGTTACAATTTGTAGCACCTCTGGCAACAAATAATTGCGGGTTAAGTTAATTCATTACGTTGATGTAGCGTAAATAGAAAGTAGGAAGGTTGTGTTGAAAGGTAGTTCTTGGTTTCCTATTAAATAGAGAGAAAATGACCTTTTTGAATAAGATTCTAATGGAAAGAGTGGTGTTCTTCAACAAATATAGAGATATCATTGTTTGGGCCCCAGCTAAATCAGGTAAGTACTCAGTAAAATTTGGATATCAAGCCAGAAAGATTGTCAAGACATCTTGAAAAGGGCCTACTATTTCTATTGGAATAGTATGGTCACACCAAATGCTGGAATTTTCACACGGTTGGTTCTAAAACAAAGAGTTCTTACCAATTATAGGTTTTCTAGGCTACACATTACTGACCAATTCAATTGTGTTCTATGTGGATCTATCATACAAGATTGTAATTATAATTTTCTTCAATTCTCATTTTCCCAACAATGTTGGGAGTTTTTGTTGTCTAAACTTCAGAATGTTTTTCCATTACCTTTTACTATATGGGATAATGTCAAGCATGGCCAATTCTATACAAGGATTATTTTTTTGTAGGAATTTGGGTTATTGTGCCAACAATTTTTATTTGATCCTTGTGGTGGGAAATAATCAAGAGAATTTTTAGGAAAGTTTCAACATCATCCCAAGAAGTCCAAGTAAGGATTGAACATGTAGTTTTAGAGGTAGTAATGGCACATGTTGAAGAAAGAAAATCATGCACTTCTTCATTTACCTCCTGGGATAATCAAATACTAAAATTTTTTCATAACATCACCCTTCCATTTTATGGTTCCTTTATTAGCATTACTAAAATGAAGATTAATAGAAGTGAGGTTAATTGGAAGGCCCCATCCCTGCCTTTTCTAAAGTTAAATGTTTATTGTGCTTCCAGAGGTCACTCGGGTGTCTTAGATTGGCTATTGGCATACAAAACTTAGTTGAAAATTTAATTGAAGTTAAATAAATTCCATTGATAAATTGGAATATAAAAATGGCTTAAACCATGGCCATATTGCATGGCCTTTTTCTTTCTAGCAGGTTAGGTATATCCCATTTACATGTGGAGAGAGACTCGTCATTAATAATAGAATCAACCTAGAAAAGAGTGTGTCAAAATTGGAGGATTAAATATGTGATGCAATAGGTATGGAAACTTCTATTGACAAGTGATATATGTTGTCTGTTATGATTCACTTTTGGTTTTCATTTATGGAAACACATATGGGTTACATATCAATTCCTATAAAGTTAAGTTTTGGTGACTCTGAAATTGACTAAGTACGAAGCATAGATATAGAGGTATTCTGGGTATCGAAGATCGAGATCGATGATTTAAGGAAAGTGAGATTAGAGGAAGATAGTATGGGATATGTGTGACCTCCACCTAAGATCTATTTTGTTTTGTGAATGTTTATAGAAAGTTAGAGGGATATCCATACAAACAGAAAAATAGCAGAATAGTGATACAGATCAGCTGGACAGAAGCGATGATTCAAAGAGTATGATGTGGACTCGTGGAAATCGGAGTTGGATTATGATTGTTGATAACCTATACTTTGATTATTTTAGAGTGTTGACTATTTATTTGATATTTTTTTTCTTAAATGTATTTTGTATTGAGAGCCGACTATGTAATATTTGGTTAAGAGAGAAAACTTGGTAAAGAGAAAAGATATATATATATATATATATATATGGAGATCTTTTTTTTGAGTTAAGATATAGATGATTGGACAGATGGATGATATGTTTTGAGGAGATATGAATGGAAGAGCAGAGGATTATAGAGATCATTGATGAGCTATGAACATGAATTATCTAAGCATTTAGATCCTTGGTTTGTTCATTACTGAGAACATTTTGTAACAAAATTACATTGTAAGAGTTGTAAGCTTAGTTGGCCCCTAACAGGGTGTTGTATACCTTTAACAAGGTTGTTATTCCTTTAACAAGGATATGTACTATGTAATATTCAGCTCCTAACAGGGCTAGGTCTCCTAATAGGGACACTATACTTTAGTGCATGCTTATGGGTACCATCCCCACCGGGGTTTTCCCTTGGTTAGGGTTTCCTTGAAAATAAATTATGGTGTTATGAGTACTCTCTTTTTTTCTTATGTTCTTTTCATTTTTTCATGCATATGGTTAATGTTTAATTGAATGAAAAGTTTTAATAAGTGTTGTAATACTAATTATACCCCCTCTTGGTATTACCTAATCCTAACAATTAGTATTAGAGATTTTGGCTCTTGGAGAGAAAGTATAATAGCTTAAGGGAGATCATAATGGATTTGGACAGTTTGCAAGAAAACTTTGATGTTACACTAGAAGAGGTTGACAAAGAAAAAGTAGCAAATGGAGAATTAAGATTCAACATCCGAAGAGATGAGAAATTTATAAAGAAAATCAGAGAATAGATTGAAATTTCAAGAAGTTAGAGACTTGATCTTGTGGTTAGATAAAAGAAGATTCAGACAAAGACAGTTCAGATCAGACGAAGCAACTTGAAGAAGAAAATGAAACTTTGAAACTTGAGAATGAAGCTATGACTAAAGATATTTAATTATAAAAAGATGCTAAGAATAATATTGAAGAAAATTTGAATAGTGCATTAGAACAAATGAAGAATAAGGATGACAACTACAAGAACAAGTATCTAGAACATGAGAAATACAATCAGATCATAAAAGGTTAACTTGTTGAGGCAAACAAACACATTTAGAAACTTCACACCAGCAGTGATTTGATCGATGAAAAAAGAGATAGACAAAAACCTCAAGGTGATATGATTGGTATTGGCTTCAATGAAGTTGAATGATCAAAGAATCATGAAGAGAAATTTGATAAAAATATTGATTCTGAAAAACCTACTATTGAGGAAGCTAACGAGAAGATCAGACCTTTCAAAGGTAGATTCTTTGGTTGTAACAAGTTTGGACACATGAAAAAAGGCTACAGAAGTAATGTTCCTTTTAAGACCTTTTTTGGTTATTATTTTAATTGTAATTGATATGGGCACAAGAAAGTAGAATTCCAGAAACCTAATCAATCTAGATATAGACAAGACAATGGAAGAGAACCTATAGTGAAACCTACATGTTACAAATGCAATAACATTGGGCAAATTGCAAAGTATTGTAAGCTGCAAGTAAATCTAGAAAGAAGACCTCCTATATATTACAAATGCAATAATCTAGGTCATATAGTGAAGTTTTGCAGGTATAATGGAGTAAACCATAGAAGAGTACCACCTCCTTTGAATACAAAGAAGAATGGAAATGATATTGGCAAGAGTGTTGCAGATTTAAAGAGTAATTTTGACATTTGTTTTAAGAAATTAGAAGATAACAATAGTGGTAAGATATGGAAGATCAAAGAGACAAGTGAGACATTGGTTCAGGGAGAGACACTAGATGATACTAGATCTTTGCCTATGATAGAAAAGCAGAATCAACCTAATTGGCCAATCATGGCCTTAGGGGGAGCATTGGATAAAGATATCAGTATATATCCTACCCCGTATCTTGTAGATTGAGCTCATGTGGTCTTAGTTATGAGCATGGCCAACATCATGGAGTATACAATTAAGAGTGCAACATTAGCCGATGCATATTTTTTGATCGCGAGATCTACAGCTGATTGGACAGTATTGGGTAAAGTGAACATTTATAACTTAACATTGTATAAAGAACCATATGATGATCTATTTCCTTACCATTTGACAAAGAGCTACCTAAGGAGATCAGAAGAGAAAAGAGATTCAGTTTATCATACATTTGCCTTGCATGATTGATTGAAGCAAAAACTCAGAATTCAACGTGAAAGAGATATTTACATCATCTAGCTATGGATGCACTTGTTATTTATGGTGTTGTAGATTGACCTAGGTATAAGTTTAACAAAAATTTGTTCAATTCTTGTGAAGAATACCCTAGAGGAGCATTTTCTTGGACACCCTAAAAAGTTCTACACGTAGAAGATATTAGGGCTTACATTCATTGTAAGTATGATATCCTAGGTATTGATGAAATTTATACTGAAACTGAATTTGTGACTGACAAAGGCATTATGAGAGATGAATACAAACATATTGATCAATTGAGCATTATGAAAATTCTGGATTTGTATGAATTTGATGAAGAAGAATATTTTAAGATATTGTTGAGTAGAGTACATGATCAGTTCATTTGGATAGGCGAGCAACCTATGAAGATTTGTAGTGATTTAATTCATGAGTGACTGGATTGGACAATATTGGAATCATTCCTGTTGTAGAAAAATATGTGAAGATGCAAGTCAAAATCCTAACTCACTCAAAATGGGACAGGCGATAAATGACTATGAATGACATCTTTCAATAAGATGTGAAACTAATTTCTATGATGCTTGGCTACAAATTCTACTATAGTAGTAGACCTAATTCGGTATTAGCAGGAGTTATCATGATGTCATATAGAATGGTAAAAAAATGTTAAATATAACCTATGTGAAGTGTTAGCACAACAATTTATGGAGAATTTAAAACTGATAAAGAAAGATACATCAAAGACCTTCAGATTTGGCTCTCTATTAGTACATATGTTCATACACATTAAACACAGATTCTGAGGCATGCACCTTAGTAGTTGGAGAATAGGGATACCTACTGGTATTCATATTTCACAGAGCTATAGAAGATAGAACATGACATGGTTTGATGGTGAATTATTTGGCATGATCAAAATTCTTTAGAGGCAAATAAAAGGTTGATACAGGATACCTAAAGACATAGTTGTGAAATACAAGAATACAATTTGTTTCATGGTTGAAACTGATTGTGTATGCTTTGAGGCAATCACACCAAGGAAGAAATGGTGTTATCCTATGGGATATGAGGTAAGTTCAGAAGTACTGAATATGCAAGTTTAACATGTTCTTGCATCTACGATCGATACATTTGAAGAAAGATGGGGAACTTATGAGGAGAAATCTACTGAGCTAAGAGAGGAATAGACCAGAGGTATGAGGAAAAGGAGAATTGACAATATTGTGCATGAATGTGGTGTTCAGATAGGATTGAAAGAAGAAGAGTGGAAGGAAGTAAAAAGGAAAATGGCAAAATGATATTCTGGATTAGAAGGTGCTAGTACTTCAGCCCTTCCACATCCTAAAGCTGTGGTGAAAGTTGTCGCACCTACTATAGACATTAATGTAGACACCTCCTTTCCACCATAGACGACATCGCAACATGAAAAGATTACTCCTAGAGTAAGCACTAGATTTAGCAGACAAACACCACCTAAGGAACCAAGCACTGTGAGAGAAGAGAAGAAAACTGACAGTGAGAAACACATATGGAAGCATGACTTGAAGATGATTGAGAAGAGATCTACAGAGCAGGGGAAGCTAGTTTCTATAAACAAATACTATAACAGGTATGAGGAGAATGACAAACTCAAGATTGAATATATTGTAGTTAATTATTTATTTATTTTCAAAAAGACTCTATTGGAAATTGAGGGTAGTGTACCTGAAGAATTATATGGGAGATTGGATACTAGGAAACAACTAGCACAGATTGAGGATGAAACCATTAGAAATCAGGAAATTGATAATATGGTAGTTGTGATATCTATACAAGAGAGGGACAAAATATTCAAAGAATTGAAAACTTTATTGAGAACAAAGATTAGAATACTGAAAATTATGGCAAGAAAGTATGATGAATTCACTAAGGATATTCAGAAAGCACTAGAGAAAATATTAATGAACACTACTCTTGAGAAGACTCCACTTCTTAAAACTAATTTACCTACACCCTTAGGAATGGGAGAGAGTTCGAAACAAGCTGAGGCAAGTACTGAGAAGAGAGAAGTTGATACACAACCATATTTTGATGTTTTTGGTGTACCTGTGTCACTTTATACATCTAATGATGAGAAGGACCCGTTTGAAGGAAACTTTGACAATTCTGTGACTAAAAATGAAGAACATAAGGATGAAGAATGCAAAGAGGAAGAACAGAGAGAAGCAATACTAGATGAAGGAAAGAAAGAACATGAAGAAAAAGATGAAACCAAAACTGAGGTAAACACATCTTCTATATCATTGTTGGCGAGGAAAGACAATCCAACTGATGTTGATGTTGATTGCTTGGATGAGGATGAACTAGTAAAATTAGCTTTTACAACACTTACTAAAGCCAAGGAGAGATTAAAGAAAAAAGGTGACAAAAAGGTTGAGGTAATAACCAGAGCAATAGATACTATGAAAAAATTGCTTCTAGTACTATTGTTTTCCAGCACAGAGATGATATTGAAAAGCTGCAAATAACACTTGATGAATTTGATGGTTATTATGACAACTTAATAAAGATTGCAGAGAAAAAGGTAGAAAAGAACTACTCAAAGAAGAATCTATCCAAATTTTGCAAGTATATCTCATGGGACTTGATAATTTTGAAAACTACTACTACAAACGCTAAGAGTTGCATTGGACTATTCAATTACTGCATCAATCCTATCAGGCATGTTCAGAACATTGAAGACATTATTGCCAAGGACATGGAAACTTTGAACAATATGATGGACAGTTGTGAAACCTCTTCAAAATTGGTGATATAATGGGACAAGGAAGTAACAAGAATTTTGGCAAAATTAGATGTATTGGATATTGACAAAGGGAAAGTACTAACTAGATTTAATTTTCTAAAGAGTTTAATCACTCCTAAGCTATCTATTATTGAAGCACACTTATCAGACATGGAGAAGACCGTACTTTAATTGACTAACTCTATGTCTATAGAGTTGAAAGATGTAGAGACAACATCATTTTCATTGGATGGACTAATTTATGTTAGTCAACTATTTCTTAAGTCATGGAGTATAGAAGTGAAGATCTTGGAAGATTCCTTTCAAGATATTTTGAAACTGGTGAGCAAGCACTAATTTTATTAATTTGTATGCACCTTTGTCATTGTTGTCAAAGGGGAAGAAGAGAATAAAAAAATAATGGGAGAAGAGAGAAGAGAAAAATAAATAAGGAGAAGGAGAAGATAATGTATAAGGGAAGAAGGAAAAAACAAAATAGAGAAAGAAGGAGAGGTTGTTTTGTTTTGTTGGAACACTTAGTCATTAATTTTGTTAAGTGGTGCCATCAATTCCAAAGGGAGAGATTGTTGGAAAGTGATCTATTTTGTATGTTATGATTAAATTTTGGTTGTCATTTATGACAACACATCTGGGTTATAGATCGATTCCTATAAATTTAATTTTTGGTGACACTAAAATTGACTAAATACAGAAGCAGAGATACAAAGATATTTTGGGTATCGAAGATCAAGATCGATGAGTTAAGGAAAGCGAGCTTAGAGGAAGATATTATGGGGTATCTGTGACCTCCACCTAAGATTGATTTTGTTTTGGTAATGTTTACATCAAGTTAGAGAGATTTGAAGACAGACAGACAAAAATAGAACAATGATATAGAGCAGCTGGACATAAGTGATGATTCAGAGAGTATGAAATGGACTCCGGGAAATCAGAGTTGGATTATGATTGTTGATTACCTATAATTTGACTATGTAAGAGCGCCAAATATGCATTTGATAGTTTTTTTATTAAATGTATTTTGTATTGAGAGTTGACTATGTAATATTTGGTTAAGAGAGCCGACTTGGTAAAGAGAAATATATATATATATATA
>MU224223.1:994209-1031797 GCA_018584345.1 Thuja plicata
TATATATATATATCTTTTTGTTGAGTGAAGATATAGATGATTGGACAAATGGATGATATGTTTTGATGAGATATGAATGGCAGAGCAGAGGATGACAAAGATCATTGATGAGCTATGAACATGAACTATCTATGCATTAGAGATGCTTGTTTTGTTCATTACTAAGAAAATTTTGTAAGATAATTACATTGTAAGAGTTGTAAGCTCAGTTGGCCCCTAACATGGTGTTGTATACCTTTAATAGGGTTGTTATTCCTTTAACAAGGAAATATACTATGTAATATTAAGCTCCTAACAGGGCTAGGTCTCCTAACATGGACAATATACTTTAGTGCATGCTTGTGGGTACCATCCCCACCAGGATTTTCCCTTGGCTAGGGTTTCCTCGACAAAATATTATGGGTTTAGTAGTATCGTGTTATTTTCTTATGTTATTTTCATTTCTGCAAGCATATGGTTAATGTTTAATTGGTTGAAAAGTTTTAATAAGTGTTGTAATAATGATTCACCCCCTTCTAAGTATTACCTAATCCTAACAACTTCTTGATAAGCATGTTTAGTATGTTATCTCTCATACATATAGAGAGGGAAAAAAATTGGTAGATCTCCTCGAAAATATGACCTATGACAGGGAGGGAGTGGACTTAGGTGATGACATGGTTCAGGTGAGGAATTTTCCAGAGGTTTTAGAAATGTTAACAAATAAGCGTACCTCAATTTAAGATATGGATTGTAAAAATATACTCCAAGAAGGGAGGGGTACGAATCAAGTCACCTAAACACGTTAGATGACATTGGTGAGTGGATTGGTGGGGTATGGAATACTAGTTCCAATGGGTTTGGTGTCTATCAAATTATTTCCAACTTTGAAGCCTCAAAAGATTATGATTCTCACCATCATTTATCTAAATCTGCATGATGGAATTGATGTCTCCAATGATCTCCTTATATCACACTTCAAAATGTGATCAGTTTCCACCTCAATGTCTTCATGCATATTTATGCAACTTTAATGGGAAAAGACATGTAGAGCGTGCGAAAGATAGTCGTTAATTTCTAATTCTCTTTGGATTTATTTGCAAGGGATTTGAAGATCGTGTAACTTTATTTACAGTTCATCTTTTTTGTATGAGAGAATTTACGGAGTGTAGATTTATTATTGAGGTAGATTGGGGAGGATACTCATTTGTGTGATAAGGTTTAAAACTTGCAGCTGGATCCTCACTTTCCACATTCGGTGCTGCTCTTTGTCATGTTGTCTCAAGAGGTCGTAGGTTATCTTAGGAACATCCCAATCCTTTGCACCAGTTGCAAGAAATCCCACATGGAGTACCTTCTTTGAAACTATAGGATTTCACTGCCATTGCAAGACTGGGAGCATCCATTACCTAAAAAGATCAAGGTTGAGGATATGACGATGATGTTTAACATGCATTGTCAACAATTTAGGGAGAATATCATACTGGTAATTGGTAAATATGTTCTCAGTTCTAGGGCCCATCGGGTAATATTTTCCTCTCAAATTGTGTCTATTTTCCTCTTTGATACACTTGATTTTCTTCAGTCTCTCACTACGTTGAACTTCAAAGTGAGTAAGGTCGTTAATGGTGTTTTTAATAAAATGATAGTCTGTTGGTAGCAGTTAGGGAATATGATCTTTGGAAGGGGGGTTTGAGTGTTTGTTTCAGTGTCATCAGTTCTTGGAGGGATGTGTGTTTGTTACAGTTTCCAATTCTATCAAGAAAACTCTTGAACGCGAGGAAACCTGGTTTCTAGAATCCGATAACCATCTTGCAGTCGTGTAGGAAGATTTAGGGGAGAAAATATGGGGTAAAGTGAATGCTTTAATCATATTCTTCGAGTATGAACATGACCTGCATGACGAGTCTCTCCTCCTCACAATGGTAATAAACCCAGGGTTCCAAAGGATGCTAGTATCTCAATGCATGAAGGGAAGTCAAAAAATGAGGACCAAGTTGTAATACACATTGCAAACAATGACGAACAAGGGGAGAATTTTTTAGCTAATGACACCAAGGAAGAATGATGATGTTCATATGTAGGGTCATTATATTTGTGTAAGTATATATGTTATCAGGTCCAATCGGTGAACAAATTATAGTGTAGTTTTCAGTTTATAGGTTTGTATCATGCAATTAATACTTTTGGTTGTAAATTTAGATGAAAATCAGGCTGAATCCAGAACTTTTTTGTTGATTATTAATGATAAGTATATCAAGATTACTAGGATCCATTTTTGTTGGATTGTAATTCGAAGGTATATCGGGTTTCAAGAAGAGCCATTATATATGTGTGTGTGTGTGTGCGCGCATACATACATACATACATATATGCTTTTTCATTCTTTATTACAAAAAAATAACATAAATGAAATGATTATATTAGCATCAATTACAATAGAAATATACAATTCATCCACTAAAGTGGCTTCATTAGAACTTTCAAAGTTATAAAGAGGAACTCAAATATCCTAAATTATATATCATTCACAACATAATATAAAGATTACACTGCTAAACCAAAGTAGTAGAAAACTCCTACTTACAAATCCTTCCAAGCTCCTCTAAAATTTTGTGACTTTTATGTGGTGGTTCCCTACCATCCAACCACATGGAACCTATTATTCCACCACACCATCCTAGAATGTTTTTATTTTTGTGCAAGAAAATAGACTCATGCTAACCTATATAGTAACTTTTGGTATTTTCATGTCACCCTTAGCCCTAGCATAGATAATCAAACTGAGATACTAAAGTAAGGCTAGCCTCTCTACAATTTCATGATATTGGGGAGGGCATACAATCACAAACCTAGTTAGGAAAGGTTAAGACTTAGCCTTAAACCTTAAATCCTAGTATATGTCAGAGAGGTCTTTGCTCCAAGATCTATGCATGTGTTAACTAGCTGACCCAATCAACTACCTAAGGTGTTCTTGTTCTATGTTACCTGACCCTTATCTACCAGGTCACCTACTATCCCCAGTCAACTTCATATTCTCTAAGCCTTTGGTACGTGCACATTTCCTTAAAAAGGATTCAATGGCTATCATTTTTCCTATGGAAGATATTCTTTTAAATATTGCTAGTGCCCCTACACAAATTGGACTATCTGATTTATTGTGTTCTTTATTGAGTCCCACTCACCAGCCCTCTATGTTTTAAAAATTCAATGAATCTCATGAACGACCATCATTGCTTCACGGTTGAGATTCTTGTCAGAATTATTAGTTTTTCTAGATGATACAAACAATTTAATCAAAGGGTAGACCTAAGACAAGATTCTCTCCATCACATAGTGTATTGAAACTTCAATGATTCTAGATCTATGGCTACTATTGTTTCATGGTGAGAATCTTCAACATTCATATAATCTCTCCAGCACATGGACCACCCAATCAAATAACCAACTATTCTTAGGCCTTATTAATAGAGACAATGTGTAGGACTCACAAAAATAGTAATAAAACACAAACAAAATTCCTAATGATAAAAATTGCTTAGAAACCAAGATAGACAACCATACCGAATAATAATAATAATAATAACAACAACAATGAGATGCTTTCCAATAGTTGGGAGGTTTCTAATGAACCCCTAAACCAAGTTCAACATTATTAATTATGATGAGCAATGACTAGAAATTATTTTATTCAGATTCCAACCATAAGGAGCAGGGATAACTTTAAGAAACTGCCTCTAGAAAAATATATAAAATCCTCGCGAATCTCTCATTTTATTTTAAAAAAAAATTAATTCCTATTGGTGAATCTCTCAATTTTTTTGGGAAAACAAATTATTTGTATTGGCGAATATTTTTTAATCACAATTTTTTGTAGAAAATATTGGTGAATCTAAAGCAATAACCAAAATTTCAATACTGACCATGGAAAATAATTATATTTAAAGAAAAAAGAGTTCTTATAGAAAATTATTAGGCTAACTATGAAAATATTTGATGGGTTTATTTGAACTATATAGTATCTAGCTGCTATCATTTATTTCAAATACAATCAAATAATCCTCATTGTATCGTGTGAGATAAATGTATCATTATTTTTATTATTATAACAGGACCCAAAATTTCTTTAGTGTCATTGATTTATCAACAATCCAAAGGAAATTTTAGCCCTGATAAGCGTTACAAATAAGATAGTAACATTTTTGCCTCATGGAATATAATGAAGATCACAAGATTATATTTTAAATCAATAATGACAACTAATATCGGTGACACAACCATACTATAACTAACAGTTATGATATATTATTGTTGAATTAATTTAGATTTCTATAATAATTAATAAAATTTAGGCGAATTGAATCTAACCATCTATCAAATATTAGGTGAATATTTGAGTTCAACTTTTTAATAAAATAAATTATTTGGTGATTTAAATATTTCTAAAATAAAATTTTCTAAAAGTTTGGTGATGTAGGTCACCTTAAACCTTGAACTATTAGCCAA
Organism: Thuja plicata; assembly: GCA_018584345.1. Taxonomy (NCBI): domain Eukaryota; kingdom Viridiplantae; phylum Streptophyta; class Pinopsida; order Cupressales; family Cupressaceae; genus Thuja; species Thuja plicata. The sequence continues at coordinate 998,695 of MU224223.1, forward strand.
ATTTGGATTCTCAAATTTCAAAAATTAGCCAATTGGTGAATATTAGCCACTAAAAAAATCACTGATAAGGAGAACCTAAAATGGCACTTGATTGAGTTGGTTCTCATTAAAAAATTGAACACTAAGAAAATAAATCTAATATATATTTTGAGAATATCAATATCATATTTTCTATTGCAATATGTTAGTAAACCTAAAGCCACGTATTATAAAAGTTTTTTTTAAAGAAAGATAACAATAATAATAAAAAGTGTGCAATATAACATGTATTCAACACCAATAGTAAAACAACATAATGGAAATGATTATATTGAGATCATTTACATAGGAAATTTACAATCCATCCCCTAAGGATGCTCCATTACAACTATTATTAATACAAAGAGGAACTCAAATATCATAAATTATATATAATTTACAACATAGTGTAATGATTATAAAAATAAAGCAAGGGAGTAAAAGACTCATATAAACACTACCTTCCAAGATCCTCTAAAAATGTTGACTACATACTAATATATTAATCAACTAATCAAGGCATAAAATTAAGGAAATAAAATGACCGCTATAATAAAATGAGGTATTCCATGCTGAACTATTTAGCATACTATGAGTATGAACATGGACAAGATGGATAGAAATCAATCCTTCATGAAATACTAAATCTATTAAACAAAAAAATTAGGGAACCAATGGTTAGGAGAAGTTCATTTGCAACAACACAAAGGTATGTTTCTATCAACCTGAGTACTCATTTTAAGGGGATGGAAACAACCATGTGACTTTCACCAACTCTTTTCTACCCTCAAAGGACTCAAATCCTAGGTTTAATACACCAAAACACTATTTGGTCATATAAAATAGGAAAAAATGAATCAAAAAGTGGGGAGGAAATATTTGGGACCTAGTAACAAAAGATTCAAAATAAAAATAGAATATGGTGTTTATTTTCCTCTAGACACAACTCATCCAAAATCATTCCCAATTTAAAAATTTATGAATAATTTTAAAAAAACTCATAAAATTTTCAATCCAACATTGATGAATTATTACACTTTTTTACTTTAATAAATAATTAGAGTTTTCAAGAAACTAAACACATCCCTTGGTCTCATATCTTAAAAAAACATTCCTTTACCATAATAATTCAATTTCTTAATTTCTTAAAAAAATCCTTGTAAGCATGACTTTAAAATGAACATTTTTATGAAAAATCAAAAATATTTTCTAATGTCATAAAAATGAAATAAATTTCATTAAGAATCAAGGCTGTATGCTACCACTAATATGGGCATTACGATTTTGGAATGAAGGGAATCAAGTTAAGGAAATAGATACAATGCCTAACTTTTGGAGCTCAATTATACCAACTTCAACAATTACAAGGAGGTTGAAGACACACACATAGGTTCAATTCAATCTAAACACAAATGAAGTTTTGGTCCAATGCCTTTTTAATCCATATCCATCTATTAATAATTTTTTACTTTAAAATTTTGTTCAAACAAAGAGGAATTAAAAGAGTTTCCCTCAAACATATTGATGAAATATAAGACAACTATTTTTTTCCATTTATTTATTTTTCCATATACAATGAAAAGGAAAGGAATTAGGTATTCACTAACTTATAAACATAAAAAATATAAATATTTTCCAATATCTCTCAAATTTATCCAAGAAAAACCAATTAGGACCAATTTTAGTCCATCAGGAGAGATGGAAATTGTGGTTGATTGTTATCTTTCAATGTTAATAATGATTGAATATGGTGAAGACAAAAAATGATGGAAGAACTAGGTAAAGTTCTAGGAAATGTATTTGAAAAATAGTATAAATAAAGAGATACAATAGTGAAATACAAAATTTGAGATCACATCTAAAAATGAAATGCAAAAAGGAATCTATGTTTGAAATATAGGCTAAAATTTATTTTTTTATGAAGTTAAACACTTGAGCTTAGAGGTTTCTTTGATAGATTGAAAGTTTATATTCAATATTAGTGTGTTAAATAGATCATCATCCTAAAATTTAAAAAGAAAAGTGTTGGTTTATAGAGAAACGATCTATATACCAAGGATTTTTCCTATTCAAAATAAGGAATTATGTGCCTTAGTATGCTCCATGAAAATATGCAACTCTTTACCAGTGGATATTGAACTTGGATAGCTTGAAAAGTTGCGAAAAAAATTGGGTTGTATAGAATCTTGATTATGTCAAACCTCAAGTACGAATTACCATCCAATAGATAAATACTGATTAGAAAGGAGAGCATATCCTTTGTAGGGGATAGGTTGAAAACCTTAAAAAAGTTTATATTCCAGAGGGTATTTCTTGAGGAATTTTGAAGTGGAGCTCTATCTTTATGTCCTATACACTTTTCCATATTTGGTCTCTATTAAAAGCCTGTAGCTGGTCTATAATCTACAAATGAGTGGAGAACAGTGGTGTTTGGGGATCTATACCCAGGTTTGTCTTAGTCAAACCCTAGGATGAGACTCAACAAGATACAATTATAAAGAATTAAAGTAGAAATCCAAAATAAATTCTTCATTGTAAATAATTCATTGAAATAATTATATGTCAAATTGAGGGTGCAATATTGTGTAGATAAGTCCTTCATGTGTTGATGCAATGGCATTGTAAACCACCATAAGATAGACCATGAAATGATAATTGAAATATAATTGAAGATGCCTGTTACATAGCTTGTTTCTCCTTGACTCACATTTTCTCTTATATTGGAATAAATGTGTAATGAGGATATGTCTTATGTTATTGAAATGGATCAAGAGGGATTGGTACAGGAGCACCTAGGTAAGGCTAGATGGTAGCCTAGGGCTTCTAGGTTGATTTTTGGCTTGTAGTGATCTTAGAAAAACCACTAGTGTAATAATGGGACTAGATGGGCCCTAGGGTGTGATGTGATAGATTAGGAGGCCTCATTAGGTCATTACTGACCTTATTTGAAAATGTTGTCCAAATTTGCCAAGTTGTGTGTATGTTGCCAATGTTGTGGCAAAAGTGGCATTTATGAATTTTTTGTGCATTTAAGGGTGAAATTGGACAAGGGAGTGTTTAGGAGACCTAGTTGGTGTTTTACTTAGCCTATAAATGATTTCGGTTAAGTTTCTTGAGTTGTTGACCAAGTTTGTATGCAAGAAACCAAAAGTTGTAAAAGTTATCAATGTTGTCATTAACAACATTGACAACATTTCTTGCAATGTTTCCTTTTCAAGAATTTGGGTTTCTAACTATCTAAAACCGTTGATTTTGGTTCAGGGTCAACTATATAAGGCCCCCTCAACCTTTGTATGAGGTTGGATGAAGTTTTTGTGAATGAACAATTTATGTGATTACAAGTTTTCTGAGTAATTAAAGACATTTTCTTGTTTTGAAGCATTTTAATGGATTAGTTTATGTACTGTAACTTTTGCATATGATAGGGTAGGTTTAATTTGGATTATGTGCGGAATTGTTTAGGCATTTTCTTTGAATATTAGTAATTTTGTAAAATATTTTGTTTTAAGCCCTACCACTGGTCTAAACCAGGCAGGTTTTGGAATTGGAATCATAGCTCATCATTCCACCATGGAATTTTCCCAAGCTCTTGGAATAGGTGAGATGACTCCTTGTAACATATGTTTTTAGAAGGATGGGCCCTAGAGATATTTTATGATCTTTTTGCAGTGATGCCCTAGGCGATCCAGTGATCCAGTGATGCCCTAGGCAATTTAGTGAACACAGAACACTGCAAGAGCATTTTAGAGGATTGAATGAATTGAGTGCTTCAATATAAGCCACTGAAGAGGAGGAAAGATGGATAAGGAAGACCAATTCCCAAGGAGAAGGTTGGGTGTTGAGTTTTGTGTGCCAAGAAAGAAAACCCTTTTGCAAATAGTCCAAATGCTTTGAAACACTTGATTTTAGGCATGTTTGTAGCAACTCACTGTACGGATAGTTTCGGGAAGAAAAACCTACTAAATCCTATAGATTTTTAAAAAGGGTGGTAGAATATAGACTCTAGGATTCATCTTGTTAAGAATATTTTGAAGTTATAGGAAAAAAGGTGACCAATTAGGCCTAATTGCTTGTAGCCCTATTTGGGTGTATTTGTAATGTTTTCTTCAACTCGATTAGAGTCTTATTGCAAATTATGTTTGGAGACATTGGACTTGGATCCAATTGACATGTTAGTAGCCTCTCAATATTTTATTGATCTTGAACATGTTGGATCATTTAGTGAAAGAGGTGCAAGAGGACCTCTATATGGCTATGTGATGAATGATTTGATTTCTTTGTTGGTGTACTCAAGCTGAATTCATGAAGGATCTTGATGAAAGCATCCTTGGAAGCTAGGGTTAGTAAAGAACCCAAGTTAGGCTATAGAAGAGGCCTATAGTAGACCCTAAGGGAAGTTATGGTTGTGAGCCAGGCTTGTAGTTACATCAGATTGGTATCAGAGCAAGTAAACGATTTGGGAGAATGTTGTATGTCTGCAACTACTGCTGAACCAGTGGGAGAGTCAAATATGGTGACTAATGCAGAGCTAGTTAAAGAGGTGGATGAGGAAAAGGAGAAGAATAGAATCCTTTAAGAATCCTTAGAAGGAATGAATATAAAGCTAGAAGAAGTTGGTGATATAGCTATGAACAAAGACCTACAAGGTCATGATAGAGGTAAGAAGAAAGTAGATCATCAAGAGGATTTCATCCCTGAACGAGACCCTCCATTGAATGAAGAACAATTATTGAAGGCCATAAAAGTACTAGGTGGTAAGGCATTGCAAGGAATACCCCTGTTTAGTGGGAAGATGGACATTGAAGTAGTGATGGATTGGATTGAAGGAATGGAGAACCATTTCAAATATGAAGGTGTGACTAAGGCACACAAGCTCAAGGTGGCCAAGTCAAGACTTAGAGGGTCAGCACTGACATGGTGGAAGTATCTTCAAGATGAGAGGATTAGAATGGGAAAGAAGCATATAGAAAATTGAAATGCAATGGTGAAAAAGCTAAAATAATACTATCTGCAAGAGGACTATGAGATTCAACTCCATAGGAAAAGGCAAAATCTGGAGCAAAAAGACATGGATGTGGCCTCTTATATAGAGGAGTTTCATAGATTGTGTCTTAGATCCAAGCAACAAGAAGAAGAAACAATAAAGGTGGTAAGGTATTTGGGGGGTTTAAAGTGGAACATACAAGAAGATATAAGTTTGTGGACACCAACTATAGTTCATAGGTGTCACCAACTAGCTCTAAAGGTGGAGGAAAAGAATAGAAAGAAAGGGTACCCTAACTTCAAAAGCAGAGGTAGAGGAAGAGACCAATGGGGTCAAAGAGGAGGTTATCAAGGGAGAGGCAATGGCCAAAGAAACCAAGCTGAAACCAAATTGACAGAGCATAGCAATGAAATTACTCCAATAGGGGGTTATACCAGAGGTTGGGGTAATAAAGGAGGCCCTAGTAGAGAAAGAGGTTCAGGTAGAAGAAACTCATACTTTTCAAGTATGAAGTGTTACAACTATGGTTAATTGCGCCACTGGCATATAAATTTTGTGAGAAACCTAATACATCAAACCATGACAAGAGAGTGGCATATGTTCATGAGCACACCTCAAGTGTCAAGGCACTTGAAGTTGATCATATAAAATCAGATATGGGATAAACTATCATGTTTAGGAGAGTGTTGATAAGACAACCAATAAAAGATGAACCCAAGCATAGGAGGGATTTGTTTAGGATAAGATGCAAGATCCTTGGCAAAGTTTGTAAAGTGATTATGGATTCTAGTTCCACAGATAACATCATATCAGAAGAGGCAGTAAACAAACTCAAGCTAACCAAATTACCTCATGTAAATCCATACAAGGTGACATGGTTAAATAAAGGCCAAAGTGTGTTGGTGAATGAACAAACTTGGGTTGAGTTGTCTATAGCAGGCTATAAGGAAAAGTTTCTTTGTGAGATAATACCAATGGATGCTTGCCATTTTTTGATAGGAAGGGCTTGGAAATATGGTAGTGGGGAAGTGTATGATATGAAGGAGAAATCCATAACATTCAAGAAAGAGGGTAGAACCTTCAATATTCAGTCTCTGTTGGAAGAGGATGAGCCACAGCCCAAGACTCCTAGTATTTTGTTGTTTAGTGGAAAAGAGTTTGTGAAAGACCTTAAGGATGAAGATAATGAAGGATATTCTATTGTTCTAAAGCCCAGGGAGGAAGAGAAGCCTGTCAAGGAACCCTTACCATAAAAGATTCAAGAATTACTTGAGAACTATAAAAATATAGTAAGTGATGGAACCCTTGCAGCCTTTCCTCCTGGAAGAGTGATAAGCCATCAGATAGAATTTGTACCTGGTGCATCATTTTCTAATAGGGAAGCTTATAAGCTTACCCTTGATCAGAACTTGGAAGTGGCAAGGCAAGTGCAAGAAATCATGAATCAAGGGTTGATCAAGAAGAGTATTAGCTCATGTGCAGTCCCAGTTGTGTTGGCATCCAAGAAGGGAAAAAATGGACAGTTGGCATAGAATCAAGGGCCATAAACATAATTACTATAAAGTATAGATTTCCCATGCCTAGGATTGAAGATTTAATGGATTGTCTTGGAGGGGCAATGTACTTCACTAAGCTAGATTTGAAAAGTGGTTATCACCAAATCAGAGTGAAGGAGGGAGATGAATGGAAGACAGTGTTTAAGACCACAAATGGGTTGTATGAGTGGCTTGTGATGCCATTTGGGCTCAAAAATGTTCTGAGAATATTCATGAGGCTCATGAATGAAGTGGTCAAGGACTACACAGGGAAGTTTGTAGTTGTATATCTTGATGATATACAAATTTTTAGCAAAACAAGAGAGGAGAATATCAGGCATGTAAAGACTTTATTTTAGAGGATACATTAAGAAAAGCTAGCTATTAACCTTGAAAAGTGTGAGTTTTTAAAGAAAGAACTTGTGTACTTGGGATTTGTAGTGTCCAAGGGGTCCTTGAAGATGGATAAAGACAAAGTTGGAGCTATCCTAAACTGGCCACCACCTACCACAGCAACCGAGGTAAGAATTTTCCATGGATTAGCCCAATTTGATAGGAAATTTTATTAGGAATTTTAGTGGTATTTGTGCACCTTTGTTAGATACCATCAAGGATGGGGTAAAAACCAAGTTTAGGTGGACCTTAGAAGCAAAGAAATCCTTTGAAGTGTTGAAGAAGCAAGTAGCAATACAACCTGTCCTAAAATTTCTTAGATTTGGAAATTTATTTACAATAGAGTGTGATGCAAGTGGTATAGCAGTAGGGGGTGTGTTAAGCCAAGAAAGTAGGCAAGTAGCCTTATTTAGTGAAAAATTAAATGAATCCAAGAAGAAGTACTCTTCTTATGACTGGGAATTGTATTCATTAGTTTAGTCACATAGAAAGTGGAGGCGTTACCTGCTACCCAAGGAATTTGTAGTGTTTATTGACAACCAAGCCCTTAGCTATATCAATACCCAGGAGAAACTATGCAATAGACACCTAAAATGGATGGAATACCTTCAAGCATTCACATTCACAATTAAGCACAAGAAGGGGAAATTAAACAAGGTTGCATATGCACTAAGTAGGAGATTTTTGACAGTTCAAGAAATTTAGTTGAATAAATTTGGAATAGAGAGTTTTAGAGATCTCTACAAGGAAGATGAATAATTTGTGTACAAATTTTCAGAATCATTTCCATAGAAAGTTTTCCTATTTTACTTTGAAAAATGGACTTTTATTTAAGGGTAATCAGTTGTGTATACCAAGGGGTTAAATGAGAGATAACCTCATACGTGAGAAGCATAATGGGAGCTTGAGTGGTCATTTTGGTGTGAACAAAACCTTGGAGCTTGTGCAAAGGTTTTACCATTGGCCAAAGTTGATAAGAGATGTGACTAGGTATGTGGAGCAATGTGTAGTGTGCATGAAAGCCAAACGAGGGATAATAAATTCAGGTTTCTACCAACCCTTACGAGTCCCAAATAGACCATGGGAGTGTGTGAGCATGGACTTCATAGTGGGTTTACCCAAGACAAAATATTGATATTATAGCATCTATGTTGTGGTTGATAGATTTAGTAAAATGGGACATTTTATACCTTGAAAGACTACCCATGATGCCAGATATATATAAAATTTGTTCTTTAAGGAGATTGTTAGGATCTGTGATCTTTCTCTAAGCGTTTTATCAGATACGGATGTCAAATTTATGAGCCATTTCTAGAGAACATGGTGCAATAGATTAGGTACTTATCTTTCATTTGGTTCAGTCTACCAACCTCAGACAGATGGACAAACTAAGGTGGTTAACAAAGTGTTGGGTAACCTATTAGGGTGCCTCACTAAAGAGTATGGTTACACATGGAATGTTGGCATTCCCCAAACAGAGTATGCATACAATGATAGAAAGAACAAAACAACAGGGAGAAGCCCATTTGAAGTTGTTTATGGGATGCACCCAAGAGGTGTGTGTGATATTAGAGATCTTGGAGGCATGGAGTATAGGAGTTCTCATGCTGAGGAATTCACTCAAACCACTAAAGAGATCCAAGAACAAGTTAAGAAGACCATACAAGACAATACACAAAAGTTGAAGCCCAAAGTAGATGAAAAGAGGAGAGACGTTCACTTTGAGGTAGGTGATTATGTGATGGTTCATTTGAGAAAATCTAGATTGTAGAAATGTGTGCCTACTAAAGTTATAGTGAAGAAGGTGGGACCTTTCAAGATCATAGCCAAGTATAGGGCTAATCCATACAAGATAGAACTACCTTCAGATTTGAGCATATCTCATATTTTTAATGTCCAAGACTTGATCAAATTTAAAGGTCCATTAGCTGTGATTGACTAGAAAATTCCAAGGATTAGGATTGATGTTGGACCTACTGTATTACCTCCCAAGCCACAACTAGAAGCAGACAAGGTTCTGGATTCAAGGGTTAGGAAGTCTAAAAGGCACAAGGTGTACATAGAGTACCTCATCAAGTGGAAGAATAAGATAGAATCAGAAGCAACATGGATTGCAGCTACAAAATTCAAGAATGTAGGCATCTCTGAAGATATTTTTCATTTGTGGGTGAGTATGGTGCATGAGAACCTAGGTGAGGCTAGATGGTAGACTAGGGCTTCTAGTTTGATTTTTGGCTTGTAGTGGTCTTAGCCAAACCACTCATTTAATAATGGGAATAAATTGGTCCTAGGGTGTGATGTGATAGATTATGAGGCCTCACTAGGTAACTACTAACCTTATTTGAAAATCTTGTCCAAATTTGCCAAGTTGTGTGTATATTGCCAATGTTGTGGCAAAAGTGGTATTTATGCATTTTTTTGTGCATTTAAGGGTCAAATTAGACAAGGGAGTGTTTAGGAGACCTATTTGGTGTTTTAATTAGCCTATAATTCTTTTAGTTAAGTTTCTTGAGTTTTTGACCAAGTTTGTATCCAAGAAACCAAAAGTTGTCAATGTTGTCATTAACAACATTGACAACATTTATTGCAATGATGCCCTTTTGAACATTTATGTTTCTAACTATTTGAAATAATTGATTTTGGGTTAGGGTAAAATATATAATGCCTCCCTTGACCTTTGTATGTGGTTGGATGAATTTTTGGTAAATGAGCAATTTCTGTGATTATAAGTTTTCTGAGTAATTAAAGACATTTTCCTGTTTTGAAGCATTTTAATGAATTAGTTTGTATACTATAACTTGTGCATATGATAGGGTAGGTGTACTTTGGATTTTTTATGGCATTGTTTAGGAAATTTTTATGAATCTTAGTAGTTTTTTAAAATCTTTTTTTTTAAGCCTTGTCGCTGGTCTGAACCATCCAGGTTATGGAAATGGAGTCATAGCTCATCATTCCACCATGGTATTTTTCCTTAACTCTTGGAATATGTGAGATGACTCCTTGTAACAAATGTTTGTAGAAGGATGGGCCCTGAAGAGCTTGTATTCTATTTTTTCACTCATGCCCTTTGCAAGCCAGTGATGCAAGGCTAGGGAACATAGAGCACTGCAAGAGCATTTGAGAGGATTGAATGCTTCAATCTAATCCAGTGGAGAGCAGGATAGATGGATAAGGAAGTACCATGCCTATAGAGAAGGTTGGGTGTTGATTTTTGTGTTCCAAGAAAGTAAACCCTTATCCATACATTTGAAATGCTTTGAAACCCTTAATTTTAGGCATGTTTGTAGCAACCCACTGTACTGACAGTTTGGGGAAGAAAAAACTACTAAATCCTATAGGTTTTCCAAAATGGTGGTAGAATATGGAATCTATTTTTCATCTTGTTAAGAATATTTGGAAGTTATAGGAAAAAAGGTGACCAATTAGGCCTAATTTCTTGTAGCCATGTTTGGGTGCATTTGTATTATTTTCTTGAACTCAATTAGAGTCTTATTGTAAATTTATTTTGGAGACATTGTCCACTTGGATCCAACTGACATGTTTGTAGCCTACCTCACCATATGTGATTGATCTTGAACATGTTAGATCATTTAGTGAAGGTGGTGCAAGAATACCTCTATATGACTATGTGATGAATGGTTTGATTTCTTTGTTGGTGTACTCAAGCTAAATTGGTGAAGGATCTTGAGGAAAGCATCCTTGGAAGATAGGGCTAGTAAATAACTCAAGTTAGGCTAGAGAAGAGGCCTATAGTATACCTTAAGGGAATTTAGGGTCAAGAGAAAGGCTTGTAGTTACATCAGGGATGCCTTATATAGAGATTTCAAAGTAAAATCATGTTTTGGATAAATTAAACTTATCATATTTCTACATCAAGGATAGTTTCATAAAGGAAAAGACCGACATTACATCCTTGTGAAATTTTTTCCAATGTTTCCCTAAGAAAAATTGACCTAAAAAAGCTAGCCCAAATCTTTAGGTATGTGACATAATAGGGTCTTAATCCCAAAAAATTATTTCAATAAAATGATAGATAATGTTTATATGAGGTATATGTGAATATTGAAATTTTAAATAACATAGGAGTCATATGATGTTAGCATAAAGTAAGATAAAGGGCACACTTAAATAAGGGATGAAATAAATAGGTTTTTATGTATTAAGGTGGAAAAAGACTCATAATATTATTTTAATTAAATAAAGGTCCCACAATCCATAGAGGAATGACTAATACTAAAATGAGTGCTACAAGTGTGTGGAAATGGACACATAATTAAAGTTTTACTCCTTGGGCACTTATTCCATCCAGTTTGTGGACAAGTTCAGATACTTCATAAGGTATTAAATGTTTCACCTACTTTATAAGATAATCTATTATTATCTATTAATGATAAAAACATTGAAGTTGCATACTTCATTCTTTTCTTATTTGACTAAGATTTAGAGTGTTTGTTGGAGCTAGATGAGTTGATCCTTAAGATTAGGGAATAATTAAGTTGTAATTTGCACCATATGTTCCTCTCATACACTATAATTGAGATTTGATCTTCTTCTTACATATTCCTATTCGCTATCATGTGTACACTTGATAATTAAGTTCTTAAACTTCCCCTATTCTAGTGCGGTACCGATTGCAACTAGGTTGTTACTAAGGGAAAGAAAATGCATTAACGATGGCATGATATTTTTTTGATCTCCAAGATAAGTACATTGATTGTGTTAGAAATGATCAACTTGTGCAGGATTTTCCAATTTTGTGGGCCTTTAGAAGATTCAAGGATCAGTTATTATTCAAGCACAAAGGCCATTCATTTGAAAATTTGCACAATACTTGACCATATGGAACTTTTGAGGAATCATGGATCCTAACACATTTAATCACAACAATATGAAAAGGAAAAGGAAAAGGGAGAAATACATAGATCTAAAATAATTTAATCAGGAAAAGATAAAGCAATTGGAGTTGGGGTTACTAGAAGAAGGAATGCATAAAGGTAGAGAGCTATGGATCGAAATTTTGGGAGAGTTCCCATGGTGTGATGACAAGGAGTTCATCGTATTCACGTTGAAGCATTTTCAGAGTGAAAAATTAATGTTGGACATACCATGCATCAAAAGGAAGGAAGTAATCAAAGCAATTACTGGTCTCTGTAGTGACAGTGAAGTTCATGCAAAGAATTTGATTAGTTATGAAGAGGTGGAAGCCTTAATGGTAACTAGAAGGGATCAACATGAATTGACAATTAATTCTATTGAGAATCATATTGTAAGGTAAGTTGAACACAAAATGTCTTACAAAATTTAATTTCATAATTGTGACGGTTTTATGTCTTCCATAACTGTGTGCATCACATACAAGATGTTACATGAGGACACTAACATGGATTTATAAAAAATGTTGTTAGAAAACTTGTTGCTAAATGTAAAGATGACAGTAGAGGATAACTATAGTTTCTTTTTTGGATCATTGTTTATGTGTCTGGTATTTTGAAAAATGTTGTTATAAAACTAATTGTTGAGTGTAAAGATGATAGTAGAGTATAACTATAGTTTCTATTTTGGATCATTGTTTATGTATTTGGTATTTTACTTACTGGGATCTTTTCCTAGAAAATAAAATATTGTATAGAGAACTGACATCCTTTTCGAAAGACGAATTTATAGGTACATGGAAGAGCTAGAAAATAAAATAGATGCCTAAAAGGCGTACGTCTTATCTCTTTGGGAGAAGCTAGGAAATCATTTGGTGGTTATTGTTGTGTTACTGAAAATACAATTTCATGAAGGTTCCTCCTTGGAATGGAAAAATATAGAGGTGGTCATCAGTGGATCACCTTTAGAAGCTAATAAAACAAGTAAAAGTGAGAAAAGAAAGGAAGTTGTTATTGTTTCAATATCTGAGAGTGAAGAGGAAGCTACTGGCAATAAGGAGAATTTAATTGAAACGGAAGAAAAACAAAAGAAGATGAAAATTGATACGGAAGAGGATAAACCCATGCTTTCACCAGTAGAAACAGAAGCTATTGATAATAATGTGATCAAGTCTATGCTAAATAATAGTGAATTCAATATAAATGGTGTTTTGTGGGATGAATGCTCTCCAACCAACAAAACCATTATACTAAAGTTGCTTATAGACCATCTGATTAAAAAAAGGATTGTAGTATCCAATATATCTAGCATGCTACCTGGTGGCATGGTTGTATTGGTTGATAATAATCTACTATAGTTCAGTACCAAATTTTTTGTCTGTGGAGAATAAAGTTGAAAAGAAGTTTGACAATGCATTGCAGACATTACTCTTTCTTATTGGTAAGACCAAAACATGTTTGGAATAAATCTTAGAGGTCTATAAGTATTTTATTTGTTAGCATGTTTTTGTTGAAAATTTTAGAGGATAATGTGAGAAGATTAAGTTTGAGATTAATGATTTAAGAAAAACCTATAATATTTTTAGAGACAAAGAAGGCAAGAAAAGGTTGAGGATAAGAGAACTATGGGATGACTTGTTGTCTCAGCAAAGTCAGAGGGATGACTTGATCAATACCTTTTGGCTTGTGAAGGACACAGTGGAAGTTGGGATGGGGTATATTGCCGACATCTTAACTGATGTCGAGAACTTTGAGCACAGATCTCCTACGTCTAATTGAACAAGATATTTTGACAAGTTTGTAGTTTATGTGACAATTTCTATGCTATATTGAAGGTAGTGATTGCAGAAAGGAAGAAAGAGTTCCCTCTCTTGAATGAGAGGTATAAAAAGGTATTTATAGTTAAAAAACTAATTTTACTATAGATAGTTTTACTTAATTTATTTTTGGTCCTTTTCTATTATGGGAAAAGGGGAGAGTTTTTGGTAAGGAGAAAACTAAAGATAGCATCTACTCAGGGGGGAGTGTCTCTGGATTTTCAGAAAATCAAATTTTTCCTCTCAATTGTTTTTTTTTTTCAAAATTTTTGCATCAATGCCAAAGGGGGATATCGTTAGAATTTTTTAAGAAGTGTTGGAATTGATTTTCATTGATGTCAAAACCCCTTACCGACATCCTAGGCATTTCGGTTGGTGGTTGGTATATCTTGTTAGCTATCGATGGTGTAACACAAGTTATTGATTATACATAAGGAAGATTTAGAAGAAGATATCTCAGGTTTCCTAGTCTGTCAAAGTTGGATCAATGTATCAGCCATAAGCACATTAAATTTTTAGTCCTATTGGTGGTAAAAACTATTTTTTGTATCTATATTTTGGTCTTGATTGTGGCATTTAGATAGCATCGATAAGTGAAACATGTATTGTAGTATCTTAAATCAGACCTATATGTAGATCATATTGTATAAACTTATGTTTACTTATGGATATCCTAAATCTAGGACCGATGCTATGAATTAAATGTAAATATAATATGTGTTCCATTGGTGATATCACATGCTTAGTGTGTAGCCGACATATGTAAGATCAGATACTAGTATAAATAAAGATGAAAATTGTCTATTAGTGTGTGTGTATGCATGTGTGGCATATGTGAAGTATATGCGTAGTGACTATGAATTCATGTGAAGGGGATATGTATTCATGCAAAGCATTATGTAGATCTTAGAAGTGGATTCTATTCCTTTTCATATCTTCTCAGAGTAAGCCCCTGTGTATCAACATTGAGCCCTTGTGTATTGGTAGTAAGCCCTCTTGCACTGAGTATTTATGGTAGTGAGCCTTTGTATCAAATCATTTTTTTGTATCAACTTAACATGTTTTTTTACATTTTATATGAATTATCTTATCTGTGGTTTTACCCAACTTGGGGATCCCATGTAAAATTAGGTATTCTCTATTTCAATGTTCCTATATATTTCATGTTTATATTTTATGTGGATGTTTTATGTGCTAAATAAACAAATATTAAGTTGTTCTTGAAATTGTTTAAGTATTGACTAACAAAGAGAAGTTTTGTAAAGTTGTGTGGAAATAACTTATTCACCTCTCTCTCTGTTATTTTGTTTATTCAACAAATAGAAGAATCACAATTGCATCACCATTGCCTTAGAGGGAAGATGAATAAAAAGACCAAGACGGTCACTCAAATCAAGTAGGACCAATAACTCTAGCAAGGAATCTTGTGCAAGAATAATCATCAAGTCATGTAGAGCATCTTGCTCCAAATTGAAGTAATGAGTCAGATCCTATATTTGCCTCATTTTAAGGTAAGAAAATTAGAAGTTTAAAAAAGATATATTCTCAAGGAGAAGAGATTTTGTATTTTTTCTCAATTTTTTCTTCAGTCTCTCATTTATCCTATTCGTTTTGAAGAAGTAGTTAAGGAGGAATATTGGGTCAAAGTTTTGAATGAAGAAATTGACTACACTAAAATGAATCAAACATGGGAGCTAGTTGATCTACCTGAAGGTAAGGATTACATTGGTGTACAATGGGTCTATAAAACCAAATTTATTATAGAATGTAAAATTGACAAACATAAGGCTAGATAAGAAGCAAAAAAAATTGCACAACAATATGGTCTAGAGTATAATAAAGCATTTTCTCCAATTACTAGGCTTGATATAGTTAAAATAGTTTTAGCAATAGCTCCACAAAATAAGTAGAAATTATTTCAAATGGATGTCAAACTAGATTTATTGAATGATTTTATAGAAGAAGTGTATGTGAAACAACCACTAGGTATTAAAATGCACAAACATTAAGACAAGGTCTATAGATTGAAGAAGGTGCTCTATGGTCACAAACAAGCACCTAGATCATGTTATAGCAAGATTGATTCATACATGAGAAATAGTTTCAATAGAAGTATTATTGATCCCACTTTATACACAAAGATAAAAAAAAATAATAATGTTTAATTTTGATTACGTGTTTATATATTGATGATTTGATTTTATGGCTAATTTGTCTATACACATGTTTAATTCAATAATGATGAATGAATTTAAAATGAAAAATTTGGCTATGATGAGATACTTCCTAGGCATTGAAGTTGTTCAATATCATAAAGGAATTCTTAATTGTCAATCTAAGTATTTGGCAAAGATGTATTAGAAAATCATAATGTTGAACAGTACCAGCACCAACTCTAGTTGCAATAGGAACAAAACTTAGCAAAGAAGATAATGGGCCAGATGTTTATCCAACCTTGTTCAAGAGACTTATTGGGAGTTTAATGTATCTAATAGCTACAAGGGTTGAAATCGTGTATGGTATTATGATTTTAAATATTATAAAAGAATACTGGTAGGACAATAATATATTCTAAGGTCAACTTCAAATCCCATTTCACATATATATTGTATCATAAGAAAAGTGGTGAGAAATGCCAAGGTAGATCACTCACTAAACATATTCTTAGGGGGTGATATATACATGGGAGAATCAAGAGGGATCCTTGCCTACAAAGATAGATCTGAAAAGTACAACTAAAGAAGGATAGGGTAAAAGCATGAGACCTCAACCTTGTAGGTTTAGAACCTTGGTATTGATTCTAAATGTAGGAAGGGGATGAAATATAAATGAGAGAAAGTATGTAGATTTGATCTAGGAATTAATGTACAAAGGAGCAAGATAGGATATGTGTACCCATGAAAACAAGAGAAGAAGAGGCACTCATAGACTGATTGTTCGCCAGTTGGAGCCCTAGAATGACCTATTTTCTTGACTGGAGCACTAGAGACCTACAAACATGAGTTGAGAAACCTTCTATTCAGAGCTAGGTATAGGTCGAGTTGGTGGGAATAGGTTAAATTTGACCTATACCTAGAAATTTTGGACTCAGAAACTGGAACTGGGTTCTCTAAATCTGTTGATAGGCTTCCCAGATCTGCCACTCAAACCTAAACTGGTAAAATTAGAGTATAGGTCAACCTTGACCTACACCTAATAGTGTCTAAACTCATAATGTAAGGTGGAACTAGGAAGTTCTTCTGAAAGGGTTCTCAAATTTTCAATCTTCAACCTGTATTCTAAAACATGCAAGTCTTAAAGAGTGTATGTGTGGGTGGCTATATAAGGGTTTTCCTTAGTCAACCCCCCCATTTCAATGACTTACACCTCCATAGAAATCCGTTAGGAAATGTAATGGGTTTGTAGCACTCGTGAATCTAGAATGTGAATCTAGAATACAAGGAGTTATGTAAATGTAAATGCCAAGATCTAACCCTAGAGAGGAAAACCCTAGCGTATAAATGCAATCAATATGTGTTTGAATACATGCAAATATATAAATATGAAGACACAAAGCATAGATCTGAAGACAATATGGAAATCATACCAAGTCCCAAAAGGCTAAAGTGCTCCTAGCCATCATCACAATCTATTTGTAGATCCATGATGATGTCTTCAATACTTTCTTATAGTTGTAGATGCTTGATAAGAATACTTGAAAGAAGTTTTCAATAGTCAACCCTTGCTTCAATGGATGTCATGAAACTAGGGCTTCCACCTTGCAATTTAGTTTTGTCATCAAATTAGGGTGTTCACATTGCACTTGATTTTTTTATGCCAAAATGAAGAAATTAGGTTGCTTTTATAGTGATTTAGGGTTTAAATTAGTGAAGGCTGGCAAAGGAAAGCCAGAAAAGGAAAATACCTTGCATTGGGCCTAGGAGTAAATCAAAATTCACAACCTCAAGTATAGGTCAAGGTCGATCTATACCTGAGGTTGAAAAACTCAAGAAAAAACCTCCGGATCCCGAGATGTATTGAGAATGAAAAGTGATTCGGAGGGGAACAAACAGATAAGTGAGAAAACCTCAATTAAAATAAAAATAGGGCCTTAGAGGAAAAGAAGAGGAGGATGCATAAATATTAGGTACTACCTAAACTTCTGGACAATAAGGAGAGAGTAATAAAAGAGGTTTCATTAGATCCTACCTTGATTTCACCTAAATGAAAGGAAGAAATGAGATACATATGCTTATAAAATATCTAAAATGCAAATGTATAATGCAAAGTTACAATATGAAGGGTGCTAAATAGTCATTAAATTGCATAGCGCACAAGAACTTCCAATTTAAGACAATATCAATTCTGGACTCAAAAAATTGAAGTGGGTTCTATAAATCTTCTGATAGGCTTCCCAGATCTCCCACAGAAACCTACACTCATAAAATTGGGGTACAGGTCAACCTCGACCTATACCTGATAGTGTCAGAACTCAGAATGAAAGGTAGATTTGGGAAGTTCTTCTGAAAGGTTCCTCAGATCTTGAATCTTCAATCTGTATTCTGAAACCGGCAAATCTAAAAAAGTGTATGTGTGGGTGGCTATATAGGCATTTGCCTTAGTAAACCTCCCCTATTTTGGTAACATCCACCTCCACAAATAGCTACTAGGAAATGTAATTGGTGTGTAGCACTCATGAGTCTAGAATATGCATCTAGAATACAAGGAGTTGTGTAAATATAAATGCCAAGATCTAACTGTAGAGAGAAAAATCCTAACATGTAAATACAATCAATGTGTTTGCAAACATGCAAATGTATAAATATGAAGCAACAAAGCATAGATCTGAACACAACATGGAAATCATACCAAGTCCCAAAAGGATAAACTACTCCTAGCCATCATCACAATCTGTTTGTAGGTCCATGATGATGTCTTGAATACTTTCTTGTAGTTTTAGATGCTTGATAAGAATACTTGAAAGAAGTCTTCAATAATCTACACTTTCTTCAATGGATGTGATGCAACTAGGGCTTCCATATTACAATTTCTTTTTGTCATCATATTGGTGTGTTCACCTTGAACTTGATTTTTTTATGCCAAACTAAAAAAATTAGGTTGCCTTTATAATGATTCAAGGTTCAAATTAGTGAAGGTTGACAAAGGAAAGCCAGAAAAGGAAAATACCATGCATCGGGCCTGGGAGCCAATAAAAAATAACAACCCTAGATATTGGTCCAGATCGACCTATACCTGAGGTTGCAAAACACAAGATAAAACCTCTGGATTCTGAGAGGTATTGAAAATGAAAAGAGATTCAGAGGGGAACAAATACATAAGTAGGAAAACATGAATTAAAAGAAAAATAGGACCTTGGAGGAAAAGTAGAGGAGGATGCATAGAGATCTACCTTGAATTTTGCACAAGAAGGAGATATATATAAAATAGGTTTATTAGATCCTACCTTGATTTCATCTAAATGAAAGGAAGAAATTAGCTACATATGCTTCTACAATATGTAAAATGAAAATATATAATGCAACTACAATAGGAAGGGTTATAAATAGTCATTAAATTGTAAAGCACACAAGTACTTTCAATTTAAGATGATACCAATTATGGACTCAGAAACTGGAACAAGGTTCTATAAATTTGTTAATAGGCTTCCTAGACCTGCCATTGAAACCTACACTGGTAAAATTGGGGTATAGGTCAACCTCGACCTATACCTGATAGTGTTGGAACTTAGAATGAAAGGTGGATTTGGGAAGTTCTTCTGAAAGGGTACTCAGATCTGTGATCTTCGACCTGTATTTTGAAACATGCAAGCCTGAAAGAGTGTATTTGTGCGTGGCTATATAAGGGTTTACCTTAGTCAACTCCCCCCCCCTCATTCGGTGACTTCCACCTCCAAAGATAGCCATTAAGAAATGTAATGGGTGTGTAGCACTCATGAATCTAGAATGTGCATCTAACCCTACAGAGCGAAACCCTAGCATGTAAATGCAATCAAAATTTGTTTGAATACATGAAAATGTGTAAATATGCAGCAACAAGGCATAGATGTGAATACAACATAGAAATCTTACCAAGTCCCCAAAGGCTAAAGTACTCCTAGCCATCATCACTATCTATTTGTAGCTCCATGATGATGTCTTAAATAGTTTCTTGTAGTTGTGGATTGTTGATAAGAATGCTTGAGAGAAGTCTTCAATAGTCAACCCTTGCTTCAATGGATGTCATCAAACTAGGGCTTCTAGCTTACAATTGCTTCTTGTCATCATATTGGGGTGTTCACCTTGAACTTGAATTTGTTATGCCAAAATGAAAACATTAGGTTGCTTTAATAGTGATTTGGGGTTCAAATTACCAAAAGTTGACAAATGAAAGCGGGAAAAGGAAAATACCTTACATCGATCCTAGGAGCCAATCAAAATTTACTACCCTGGTTATAGGTCAAGGTCGACCTGTATCTGAGGTTGCAAAACTCAAGATAAAACCTTCGGATCCCAAGAGGTATTGAGAATGAAAAGAGATTCGGAGGAGAACAGACAGATAAACGAAAAAACATGAATTAAAAGAAAAATAGGGCCTTAGACGAAAAGTAGAAGAGGATGCATGGAGATTAGGTCCTACCTCGACTTTTGCACAAGAAGAAGACATAAATAAAAGAGGTTGTATTAGATCCTACCTTGATTTCACATAAATGAAAGGAAGAAATGAGCTACATACGCTTATAAAATATCTAAAATGCAAATGTATAATGCAAATACAATAGGAAGGGTGCTAAACAGTCATTAAATTGCAAAGCACACAAATACTTTCAATTTAAGACTATATATATATATGGGGTGAAATCCATATTTACAATCAGACTCCACACATCGATGTCCTCAAACTGACAAGAACAAACTCATAATTAAAGATACTTCGATAAGAACACACCCTCAGTGATTGACATAATAACCTCATGATGAATATTCCATTAACAATTCAAATGACTTCTTGTCTGCAACCCACAATTATGTAGAGCCTCTCTGCTTACCTATTGATGCTCGATGACAACTATTGAAGACAAACTACATTTTCGTTGCTTCTAGAAACATAAAATAATGATTAATTGGTCAAACAATGACCTTCCTTTCTCCTTGTTACCCTTGGCTCTGCCACTACAATGCTCAGTCCCTTCTAGCCGCGTTCAAGCCTCTTAATCCTCCTGCACGCACTCTTCCTTCCCTCAGTCGATGATCAACAAACAGAGGGATGCCTGTTCTAATTCCTATCTTCTCGATTCACCCCGCTCTTGCGTCCCCCATCCTTTTTCTTTTGCGATCCCCTCTTTCAGTTTTGGTCTTAACAATTTCCATAATAAACTATTACCAAACTGTTTTTAAAACCTCCACTTGCTGCGATATGTGTGTTCTGCCAATACTGTTTGGTTTAAGATTTCTAGATTATCCAAATAGGAAAAGAAAGGTTTGTTGGCTAGATTTTCACATTTGCTACCATTTCTCTAAAGAGGAGAAAAGAGAATAATGCCAACTGGAACAAAGAATCTGTCATGTGTTTCAGGACACATCACTCGATAGGACAGTATGTGGACATTAAGGTCCATGTCTGCATCCACAAGGGTACACCATAGCTGAACGACCATCGTATGCAATATCATCAAAGGGATCTAGCTATCTTTATTAGTGTCATTAGAATAGAGAGACTCTCAAAATAAACAAACACAGAAGTAAATATAATGAAAAATATTTTTGGTTTATGTAGATTGCCAATTCACTCTCGATCTTCCTAAATCTCACACATATTTTCACATTCATAATGAAATGATTCTCGTTTAGTCATATGTGTACATATGAAATGATATCTTTATATAATATTGTGTGATAATGATAATCTACAGACTTCAAGATTACTATTCCAACTTTGAAGAATTTAGACATTGAGGACACATATGTTTACATATTTATCTCCCATATCGTCATTTTGGAGGATGGTGTTACAGACAACCACATTATTTCAGTGGAAGGCTTTTACGCTGGTCTCTGTTTCTTTTTTTTTTTTTTTCCTTTGGCCGCGCGAGCGTCTTACTAGGCCCCTCTTCTAGACCGGCCCAATCATGCAACCTATTTATGTGGTGCATCCCCTTTTCTTCATTTCTTCCCAAAATCTCCTAGTGAAAAGCCCTCTCCCAAGGAACTCTAATCACCTCTTACACATGCTCAAGAAGTGCCCTAACCTTAAACTTACATGGATAAGGGTTTTAATTCACTTACCGCTCAACCATCTTAGGTCTATGCAAGGTTTGCATTCACTTACTACAATTTGAACGCATGAAGGAACAATGTCTATCGCATGTGAACTCCTTGGAAAGGCATAAATAATGCTGATGGTTAAATGATCGTTGGCAAGAAATATAAATATCACCCATTCTTCCATGATTCAAACTACCTAATCATAAAAGGCTGCGAAATATATATATATATATATATATATATATATATATATATATATATATATATATATATATATTGTATCCCATAGATACTCCTCCATGTGCAACATAGAAGATACTCCATGTTTTCATATTTCTTTCATGCCTTCATAAACTCTTCATCGCTGTATTTACAGATCTACGCCATGCTTGCACACAAACTAACAATGAACCTTCCTAAGATTTGCCAAAGAGAATTATATGTATCCTCACTCCTACAAAAAAAAATATAAATTCTTATGGTATAAGTACATCTAATTTACTCATAGATGCATTAAGTATGAAGCATTGTGAGCTTCCACCAAAATGAAGTTTCTATGTTCTTAAATATTATGAACTTGTATTCTATTATATTATCTAAGGAACTATTGAATGCATGAATCGAAGAGTATAAGGTTGAGGCTCTAAAGTGGTTGAAGGCTTGATAGAATTCAATAGTGGTGGAGGTGGTATTGACCTCCTTCAATGAGGTTTAGTGTCCTCCCAACTTGTGCCCCATTTACTCCTCTAGTTTCTCTCCCCATTTCTTTAATATCTATGATCTATTTACTCCTCTTGTTTCTCTCCCCATTTCTTTAATATCTATGATCTATTCTTTGTTTTTAATTTTTATTATTCTTTTGAATTACTTTTCTTTTAGTATTTTTATTGAAGTCTTATTGGTAAGGGCTGAGTGTACAAGATTACATTAAGTGGAGGTGGGTGCTAGCACACTTAGGAAGACACTCAATAAACAAGAACTTGGTCATCTAAAATTAATAGCAAAAAAATGTCTTTCAATGACACAGTTATGGAGAAGAAACCCCCTATCTCTCTTAACAATGATTCTACCTTAAGATAGTGGCAAAAGTGGTGGTAGAGGACATGCATATGGAGAAGAAGGTAAGTGTTCTCCTTCCGGCCCTAAGAAAATTCTAATTTCTCATAACCTTGAAATTATTGTTGCTTTTGCAAAGGAAGAAAGTAGGTTGAAAAGTATTTTTATTTGTCAAATTGTATTAGATTATAATAAAATTATTGCAAAAAAATTATTTGTCAAATATTTGGTTGAAAAATATAGGGTTGTAGCTTTATTTTCTATAATGACTCAAAAAGAACTATTTATTGTGTTCTTAAAAACCACAAAATGTAGGAAAATGTCACTAGAATACAATTTTGGACAACTAGAAAGTGTTTCTTTTGTGCCCTACATGGTTACCAAAATATTTAAATGAAGAAGTCCTTGTTTTTTCTTAACCTTGATAGACAGTTGTTAAAAAAAATTCCCCCTTCTACGTGAACTTTTACCAAAAATACTTTCCTTAGCTAGCAGTATTATGAGGATTGAGGAAGCTAAAGGCGATCTCCTCCATGTGGATGCAAAACTGCTTGTCTTTTTTTTTTTTTGAATTTGTGTACCTCATGTGATAGTTCAATATTGGATGTAAGATATATTTGTGCATTTTAGTAATTCTTGAAGGTTTTAATGCTTGCTTATTATGTAGAAGAGAAGGACATGCAAGGAGAAATTTCCTTATTATTAATCAAAAAAATCAAGAACCCTAGATCAAAAGTAATGTTGAAATAGCTTTCGAAAAATGAATTTAGTTGGAAAAAGAACAATGCGAATAAAGACCTTGGTCCCAAAAGTAAACACTTATCATTTTTTTTCCTAGGTTCCTTAACTATTTTATTAGAAAAGTTTTAGCATTTATCACTTGCAATGTTTACATTTATCGGTTGGATAATGTTTAAAGTTAATTCAAGTGCTTTAGAGTACTTTTGAAAAGTATCATTGGGTAACATAATCCTATCTTTCAAGTCCTTTAAAGTACCATAGTGAATTATTTATCCATCGATAAGGATTGTAGACATGCTTTAGTAAAATTTCTCAAGTGTGCATTTGTCCATCTTTTGCTTTATGATATCTAAAACCAGCTTGTTATTAAAGGATAGATAACAATCCATATATCAATGTTGTGATGACATTAAGTTTTGCCATTAGTATACTTAAAGGGAAAAACATGATAAAGGTCATTGGTATAAGCATAATCGGCGGACAGCAAGCATACCCGATGAGATGAAAATGTCTATCGTGAAAATGCTAAGTATAGAATTGCCCGATGAACATTGACAAGAGTCAAACCAATGACAAGCATAACCGACGATACAATTTTAAGAACATCGCCAACAGAGCTGAAAAGGAATACCCGATGAGAAGTTTAATTAAGGGACATCGACGGAGTATAAAACTGAAAGAACTGACAGGGTAGCCTGACCATCAGAACCGATAGTCAGTTACAGAACCTGCAAAAAGTGGATCAGAGTTTATATGTCAGATAAAACATTGTAATTCTATTTATAGAGTTTTATTTGTTTTAAATCTTTACTTGAGGGTGAAGCAAGGAAATTGTGAGTGTTTTAAAGAATCCTAACGGATCTAAAACATATCTAACTAAAGATCAAGGTCAATTTGTAAACCTTGGATCTAGAGTTAATTTTAAAAGCGTGAATCAAGAATAGAGCTAGAAACTAGTATAGATAGATGTTCAATCATTTGTAATTAAAGAGACTTGTAATCAGTTGATAAATGATAGTAGCCATGGAGAGCATCTAAACAGCAGAAGAGAATTCATGCAAAGTACAGAAACAAATCAAATCAGTTATCAAGAACACAGAAAGACTACCAACGAGAAGAGACAAGGTATCACTCAATCACTCAAGGTGATTACATTTATATTGTAAGCTATACAGGATCTATTATCAGAAATTAGAGATTGCCTTCACTATCAGATCAACATTTATATTGTAGTTGCATTCTAACAAGTGCATCACAACTAAAATCCTTTTGTAGAAGGTGGACTTAACAATTCTTTGATAAATTTCTTAACAGAGTGCACACTTAGCAGTGTTGCTAAAGCTTCAAATAAAGTAGATCCTATTAGGTATCCACTCTAATACTCTTAACAGGGTAGATGATCAGAAGTGATCAATTGTAAGTCTTTACCGGCTCCCTTCTTATCTACAAATAGTGAAGTCTTTTGGGTAGACATCCCCACCATAGTTTTTACTTCGTAACATGAGTTTTCTGTGATATCATATCGTGTGTTATGTGTTATTTGTTTTCACGAATGTTTCTTGAATGTTTACACATGTAAAGAAATATTATTATGATTTCACATACATATTGAAAGATAAATAGATAGATAGGAATATACAAATCTGATGACTCAAAGGTTAATGGGCCAACCACATAAAAAGTTTTAGAGGTACTGATTCACCCCTCCCCTCTAAGTACATCATTCCAATAATTTCAACAATTGGTATCAGAGCTAAGTCTCTTTCTTGAAAAGCTTAAAGACTTAAGAGAAAAGATCCACACAATGGAAAAGTATAGACTGGACAAGATTATTGAGAATGAGCAATTACAAATTCAGATTTACTATGAGCAGTATAAAGAGGCGAGAGTAAGCATGATAAAGTTGCTTGATGAAAGAAAGATCATGGAAACTAGGCTTAATGAAAAATATTATCAAGAAGAGGAGATCCCAGATTACTTCAACTATGCTAAATCATCAACAAGCAAAGCTTCAGACACATCAAAAGAAGAGATCACAAGTCTATAAGAAGTCAATCTACATCTGACAAAGCAAATCAAAATGCTGAAAATTGGTCAAGAGACTCAGATGGTAAAAATGATTGATGTCATTAATGATTCAAGAAAAGTTGAATCAGAAAGAACATTGGCTATTGATGATAGGAGGAAAATTACAGAGAAGCTACAAGAAAAATAATCAAAGATTCAAAGACTTACTGAACATAACCATGAGATTACCAACCAGATTATTCTTATGAGTCAAGAGGCAAACAAATTAAATACTGAACTCATTGAAAGAATATGGATCATCGGTGAGCTAAGGGAAGAGAATGAGAAACTAAAGCATGAAGTCAAAATTCAGAATCAGCATAATGAATTGATCAAGAAAGTTGAAGATAGAAATAAAAGAATGGATGATTTCCTTGATGGTCAAAGAAGAGTCAAAAACTACACAGGAATAGGGTACACTGACAATGGAGAATCATCTAATCAATCAGATCAAAGGAATGTTTATGAAACTCCAAGGCCCAAGAAGTTGTCATGCAATCACTGTGGAAAACCAAGCCACACCTTAAACATTTGCAAAAACAAAATGAAAGGTATTCCTCAATCACAATCTACTTTCATTTGTAATTGTTATAAATGTCACAAGAAAGGACACAAGGCATTTGAATGTAGATCCAAGATGAAAAATCCAAAGAAGGAAACCTACATGGAAAAATATTGTCCTATCTGCAAAATGAATGGACATACATATCATGAATGCTGGAAAAAGAATAAGAAAGCATTGACACCAAAAGAACCTAATAATGGATACAAACTGACAAGAGTAGGTAACTCATATGTTTGGGACTATAACACATTTGTAAATTGCATAGCATGTGGAAGGTATGGTCATATATCTACCAACTGTATGAGAAAATGGACTAGAAAAGCAAGAGGATGGTTCAATACAGATATGAAATGTTTACATTATCATAAGGATGGACATGTGATAAAAGATTGCAAAGACCGAATGACAGAAAAAATCACTTATCCCAATGGAAACACCATTATTGAAATCAAGAAGATGATAAACAAGATGTGGGTAAAAGCCACAAATACTAAAGGTTCTGGAACAAGCAATGCAAATGATGATGCCCCATCCAATGGATCTGGTGGCATCACTATCTCAAACTAAATTGCACAAGTAAGTATGGAACAACATTATGACAAGTTATATTATGCATCGGTTCCATTTACATATTAAACATATAGACAAAATTAGCATTATTGAAGATGTACTATATTGTTACTTGTAATATTATTTAAAAACAACCATCGGTTAATGGGTACAAATTATCATCTGTGAACACACACAGAAAAGTTAACAATACTTACCGAAATGTATCGATCATTACACAAAATCCAAGTCACTAAATATAAACCGATGGACATTGATAATCCTTGAGTCGACAAAAGTTACATCATCACCATTTTACCGATGAGTTGTTGGGCATTAATGACAACTTGGGGCACAAAAGTTATAAAAGCGCGATGGAAGAACTCATTTTGCACTCGCAATTTTTGAGCAACCAAGCAGAGTGAAGTAGAGTGATTGGAGAGCAGATTGAAGTGTGACCTCATCAAGATTTTAAAAACAACTCAAAGGATTCATGAGTAATTTAAGAGATTCAGTAAGTACCTGCATTAACTGACCGCACTATTTATATTATGAAAAGCCCTAAATTTCTAAAAATAATGGCATCTACTTCTAGAGTTGAAAAGATGAAAGAGGATAAGAATAAAATGATCAATCTTATCAGCAGAGGCACTTGTGTTGAACCTAAGTACAAGCTGCACCCATAAATCACATCACAACTTGATGATTTTGGAGCATTCTCCAAAATCCTATGTAGGGTTTTTCTGGTAGAGGACGTAAGGTCCTGTATACATTGCAAGATCTCAGAATTAGGAGATCTGGACCTAGACAATGCCTATAAGGCACTTTGTGATGAATCTGGAAACCTAAAAGAAGAGCACAAGCATCTGGAAGTGAAAGGTCTCACGAATACATTACATTTTCCTAGAGTTTTTAAGATAGAATGGATAAAGATAGTTCTTACCAGAATGCATAACCAGACATTATGGCTCAATAAGCCAAAATGAATAAAAAAGGATTTTATTCATGCAGTTACTGGATATCCTAGAACCAAAAAATCACAAGCTCACAAGCACCAATCCTTGAAGGAAGTGGAAAAGCTAACTAGGGCAAAATCAGACAAGAGAGGTAGGATACAAGATCTTCCAGGCTAGCAGAATGAATAGCATAACAAGCACTGCTATGAGAATAGCTTACAAGATCATCAAACAAGGAGAGAAGATGGATCTTGCAGAGACTTTGTTTAATCAACTCAAGGAGAACATGAACACCATAAGATCTTCAAGAACAAAAACTTGTAATTTTGGTTCCCTCATTATGTACATATTCTTTTACTTTGAATAATACGTTCCCTCAATAGGCAAAGTAGTATGGGATACAAGAAAACCGGTCACCATACATATATGTGAGCATATAGAGTCATTAGGAACAGATTTTGATGACCTAATGAATGAGTATTTCAAAGGATTTAAAGAAAAGATGCAAGAAAGAACTAGGATACTTGAAAGATTGATAGAAGAATACAAAGAGGATATATGTTTTATGGTAGATACTAATTTTACCCATATCAAACCAGTAGTACCTAGGAAATATTGGCTATCACATTTAGAATATGAGATAAAAATAGGACAAGCCATTGAGTGCATTAAGGCACTATTGAATGAACTAGTTGACAACAAGCAAGCAAGATTTGGCACTTATGAAGAAGCCAAATCAAAGATCAAGATATATCTTACTGTTAAGAAAATTATAAACAAGAAGAAAAAAATGGTTAAAAACTTAATGAAGAAATTTCCACTTTCTGAAGAAGGTGAAGAGGAAACATAAGGAAAGGAGAAACAAACTGAAGGCCAGTCACCTATTGGTGAAGAAACATAAAAGAATGATTTAGAGGGTACACAATCAGATTCACCACCTCCACCTCGACCTCAGAAAGAAAGAACAACAGTTGCTTCAAGAACAAGAAGAAAAACTACAAAGGAAACAACTCCTTCACCACTTAAGAAAGGTAAACTAAGAACCTACAAGAGAAAACTGGTCTCACCTTAGGAAATACAAACCAAAAGGAGGAAATGGGTTAGGAAAAAAGAGGATCTAGAAGACTCAGCTATGGATGAAGCTGACATAGATGTGCAGAAAGGGAAAGAACCCTTGATTCTGAAGACAATTAATGAAATATGTAAGAACATATCAGAATCACAGTATATTTCTAAACCAAACATTAAGAAATGGTTAAAATTTGATCCAAAGGATCAAAAAAAGATAAAAGACACTATTATAGTTAAAATATGAAAACATCATTATGTTCCACTATAATTCTCAGAATATGACGTTCGTAAGGAACTATCAGCGAGATTGTCTGCTAGATGGACATTTTCTCTGCATTAGGAAAAAGAAATAAGAGAAAGAGTACTTGTTACTCTTATGGCTTCAGATTCAAAGAAGGAATAAACAAGTGAGATGATAAAGAAGTATGAAAATAAGTTCTTACCAAAAATGAGAACATACAAATTTCTCAAAGCGAAGCTAATTGATCTTGATCAAGACAACATTAAAAAGTGGTGCAAGATACTTAACCAACCCATTAAAGAAGCTAGCCCAAATAAGGAACACATCATCATCAAGGATATACAAGATAAATCATCTATGGTATTGGATAAAGAAGAGAGTGATCCAGCAGGCCCCAAACATATTGAAGTTATAGATGAAGAATGGCCCGACGCTAGTCTTGACAAAACACAGAATGAGGAAAGCCAAATTCCACCAAATCTAATTCATATTGACTTGAGTAATGAAGAAGAGGTTACCAAAGTAGATTTGACAATAAAAGGTAACATAACTGATGATATCAATGATGAATCATGGTTGGATAACATTATCAATGACACTACAGGAAAAGACCATGCAGAAGAAGTGCAAAAAGATGAAGATATCAATGTTGCGCAGGGCAATACCGACGAACAAGATACAACTACTGGCATTGTAGAGGTTAATACACCGACCAACATGAAATTTTTTATACAAGCTATTGAAATTGAATCAAGTCAGGAGAAATCATCTAAGAAAGATGATGATATACCCATAGAAATGAGTAATGATAAAAATAAAGATGCATCAGATACTCAAAAAGATACAGATACAGAGATGAAGGATGTAACTGACACTTAGCAAGAGGTTTCTACTGAAAAAGACAAAGGAGAAGATAATAAAATAGATGAAACATTTAGAAAATATGAAGAGAAAGAAAAAAGTGAAGAAGTCAAGCAGGATGAAAGCATGAAAGAAAAGGAAGATAAATTTGTTGATACACCCAAGCCCAATGAAGAGACATCTTCACAAAACCAACGAGTGGAATTAGAATAGAAACAAAAATATGCCTCATCTTCTCAACCCTCACCTACAAAATCCATCCAATCTCAAGGTTTACAAAATGTAGTACACCAATCTTCCTGCCAGCCAAAGAAGAAGATGAAGATGAAGAAGAAGAAGAAGAAGAAAGTAATGAAGAAAGATATCTTTGCGGTAACACTTGATGAGGTAATAGAAATATTCAAGTGGGATGTATCTACTTTAGATATTGAGGCACTTCAAAAGTTTGGAGTGATGTGTCAGAGAAAAGCAATTAAAGAGAAAATGAAAAAGGCACACAGAGAAGACCAAGCACTTGATAATGCAAGGGACATTCTACATAAAAATTTTCCAGATATCAAAATAGAAAATAACATATCAGTCATGGAAAAAATAATAGTTCTTATTGATGCCATCTCAAATCAAAATGTAGATGTAGAGAAGGCAATGGAAGAACAAGCGGAAATGAAGTATCAAGACAAACTAGTTGAGAAGATCAGCCAAGAAGTGGTAGAGAACAAGGTAAAGCTCTCTAAAATAGAAATTCAATTAGAACCCATGATTTTTGAAGCTATTACCTTAGTTTAGAAATTGTGCACACTAGAAAATTTCATAAAAGAAAATAGTGAAAAGCTGTCACAACTAGATTCAAATCTGATGGCTAGTGCAATAATTTTAACCTCTGATGCAAACACAATAAATCTGCATCATGAAAAGATCAAAGAGGTAAACAAATTGAGACAAGAGATATGGGATGCAGAGACACAATTCAGAAATGAGGTTATAGAGCTACAAGCTCACATATTGCCAAACCTCACCACTCTGCAACAACATATTACTGATACAAGAAAAGTAATCTCAGCCCCAGAGATGTCTGTGGTAGACAACATATATGACATACATATGAGGATATCACTTGAGCATATGGATCTTGAAAATTTAAAAGAAAAATGGGAGAAAATGATGGAGTAAATCAAAGCCTCACACTCTCACATTTTTGAAAAGTTGTAAGTACCTTTGCCCTCATTATCAAAAAAGGAGGAATGTATACATATGTAGAATATACTTTAGTAGAAAAAGGAGGAATATATACATATGTAAAAAATACTATATGAGGATATGTACATAAACTTAAACTTACTAGCATATGCATAGAGGGAGTCATTTCATGGCTAAGGAAGAAGTATACACAGGTGTACATACTAATACATCTAAGTATGTTGCACATATCAGTTTTTGATACTAATGTCAAAGGGGGAGATTGATGACATTAAGTTTTTCCATTAGTATACTTAAAGGGAAAAAACATGATAAAGTTCATCGGTATAAGTGTAACCAGTGGACAACAAGCATACCCGATGAGACAAAAATGTCTATCGTGAAAATGCTAAGTATAGAATTGCCCAACAAACATTGACAAGAGTCAAACTGACAACAAGCATAACCGATGATACATTTTTAAGAACATTGCCGACGGAGAAGAAAAGGCATACCCGATGAAAAATTCAATTTTAGGGACACGGACGGAGTACAAAGCAAACAAACGGACAGAGCAGTCTGACCATCAGAACCGACAGTCAGTTACAGAACCCACAAAAAGTGGATCTGACTTTATATATCAGGTAAAACATTGTAATTCTATTTATAGAGTTTTATTTGTTTTAAATCTTTACTTTAGGGTCAAGCAAGCAAATTGAGAATGTTTTAAAGCATCCTAATGGATCTAAAGCATATCTAACTAAAGATAAAGATCAAGTTGTAAACCTTAGATCTAGAGTTAATTTGAAAAGCGTGAATCAAGAATAGAGCTAGAAACTGGTATAAATAGATGTTCAATCATTTGTAATTAAAGAGACTTGTAGTCAGTTGATAAATGATAGTAGCCATGTAGAGCATCTAAGAAGCAGAAGAGAATTCATGCAAAGTATAGAAACATATCAAATCAGTTATCAAGAACACATAAAGACTACCAACAAGCAGAGATAAGGTATCACTCAATCACTCAAGGTGATTACATTTACATTGTAATCTATACATGATCTGCTATCAGTAATTAGAGATTACATTCACTATCAAATCAACATTTATATTGTAGTTGCATTCTAACAAGTGCATCACAACTAAAATCCTTTTGTAGAAGGTGGACTTAATAATTCTTTGGTAAATCTCTTAACAGAGTGCACACTTAACAGTATTGCTAAAGCTTCAAATGAAGTAGATCCTAACAGGTCTCCTCTCTAATACTTTTAACAGGATATATCATCAAAAGTGATCATTTGTAAGCCTTTACCGGCTCCCTTCTTTTCTGCAGATACTGAAGTTTTGTAGGTAGACATCCCCATCGCAGTTTTTACTTCCTAACAGGAGTTTTTTGCGATATCATATCATGTGTTATGTGTTATTTTTTTTCTTGAATGTTTACACATGTAAAGAACTATTATTATGATTTCACATACATATTGAAAGATAAATAGATAGATAGGAATATACAAATCAGATGACTCAAAGGTTAATGGGCCAATCACATATAAAGTTTTAGAGGTACTGATTCAACACTCCCCTCTTAGTACATCATTCCAATAATTACAACATGGTGGGTATTTAGTATGTATAAGTTTATTGTGCCATTTAATATATTAGAATTTGGACCCTCTTTTCCTCCAATTAATCTACCATGTGTATTAATACACGGTAACTAGAGAGGAAGTTCAATAGTAGGGATTTCTTAAATAGTGCTTTACAACATATAGCTTATGTCTATGTTAATCTTGTCGATAGTTTTATTAGAATATATCAAAAATAATAATATAACTATTAATCAATTGGAAAAGAAAGATTGATATCCATTATTGATATTAAAAGTAGAATTAATAAAATATTATCCATAAAGTAAAGTCAGGTTGATGCCATCTTATATATATATATATATATATATATATA
>MU224223.1:1047407-1058305 GCA_018584345.1 Thuja plicata
TTCTAAGTCGGCCTTACATAGGTGAACAAAATATTACTGAGTCGGTAGAAGCTAGGTTCCTCAAGCTGGCTCGGTGAACTTCTGATACTCGGCATCCACTACAATACTCAGCATCGTCATGCTCTCGGTAAGAGTAGAAGCTCGGTCCATACTAGTCCCGAAGTGTAGCTTGGAACATGGTAGCTGTGGTGACTTGGTAGATATATTTTCACTCGGTAACCACTGGTGACTCGGTAGTAACTGACTTCTTGGTTATCTTTGATTGATGACTCGGTGACTACCGTCTGCTCGGTAACTGTTGTTCTTCTCATATGCTCGGTGACTTCCTTACTTCTCGGTTTGAACTGTTTGATCGGTGAGCTTTACTGAATGCTCGGTATAGGGTGTGGGCTGAGTGATGAGCTCGGTAAGCATTCAAAACCGAATAAGTGTTTTTCACTAAGTGCATTCACTGATGCCAAATGTATCATTATTCCAACAAAAATTTCATTTTAACCAAGATAGAAATAATATTGAAAAGTGTGTAAAATAACATGTATACAACAATAATAAAATGGAATAAATGAAAAATTAATGTCGAGCCCCTTTTTTATTCGGCAATTTTTTTGTGGAAAAAAGTTTTCAAATGTCATAGAGGTATAGAAGAGGTTCTAAGGATGACATGAATTTGTGCATGGATCTTGGCAATAGCTAGTGGGAAGCTAAGAATAATGGTTATCAGCAATGGGCTTGATTATCTGGGCATGATGCTTAGACTTTTCAA
Organism: Thuja plicata; assembly: GCA_018584345.1. Classification (NCBI taxonomy): domain Eukaryota; kingdom Viridiplantae; phylum Streptophyta; class Pinopsida; order Cupressales; family Cupressaceae; genus Thuja; species Thuja plicata. The sequence continues at coordinate 1,048,171 of MU224223.1, forward strand.
GGGAAGACGAGATTCATATTTTCTAGGCCTAACCAGAAACCCTTTCATTTCATTCATAGATGCCTAAATATGAATATGGAAAAACAATCTCCCTTTGATATTTTTTTTGAGGACCGTGGAATTGAGGGTCATCGACCTGAGCAGTGAGATGATTTCTTTAACCATTTTTATTTGAAAGATTCAAAGGCTTACATCTCTAGGAAGCAACACAACCATTTAGCCTATTAGATCTAAGCATCCTCCTTCATGTAAAAATTGTTGGTTTGAAAAAGGACAACATAGGGTTCCTTTCCAATCACCAGGAAAAGGGTTTTTTGAGCATGGAGCAATAAGAAGGGATATCCCTCCTTCAGCGGACAAGAAAAGGGTCTCATCAAATAATGCATTGTAGGATGGATGCAAAAATTTGGCATCACAGGATAAAGAACCTATCCCTCATCTTAAACTCCATAGAACTATGGTTTCTCTTAAATTCGACCCTCATCTTTCTCATGAGATTCTCATTAGGGCTCCCTGCATTCTGAATCAACCTAATGCACAAATGCATCAATGACCCAAGCATGTTCCTATGATGATGGACCAAAAACAAATGGTTAAGGGAGATATATTTAAATTAAAGATAAAAGGAAAATAATTCCATGGTCGTAAGAAAGAAAATAACACATCCAAATGGGTGCGTAAAGAGAAGGTGGTTGACCAAAACTACACTACGGAGGATTCCCCTAAGATGGTCATGAAATATTCATTTTTGGTTGAAAGGTAGGAGTTTGACTTGGTTTTATTTCCAGAGGACCAACTTCAATCGCAAATCCAAGATCTAAGGCAACAAGCTATTCTATGTAAGTTTAGGAACTTAATCCTTGACATTGTAAAGCTTAGAGATATTCTTTTTGAAGAATGGGACAATATTTCTTGGATATTCTATGTATACTAGAATGGGGGTATCTTTTGTGTACTCTTCACCTCTCCCCAACAATGGTATTTTGTCTACGAGATTAAGCACTGAGTTTTTGAAGGGTCCAGCATGTGTATACAGCCGTCAGTTACAAGTTTCAGAGCCAACCAATTTTCTCTTAGATTTGTACCTTTCTATTTTCAATTTAAAAATCTGGCGCTTGAATATTAGGAACCATTTATCATATAAGTGCTAGCAAACCAAATTGGTATATTTTTAAATCTTGACCTATCTTTCTATATGGATCCTTCCATGTGTGTGCAAGAGTGCATCATGATTGACACTCTTAAAAGGGTCCATAAGAACTTTTATCTCACTTCCAAATTTGGAAAATGGCAGCAAGAGATTTTTATGGAAAGTCCATAAGCCCTTTTCCCCTTTTTTGACTTCAACTTCCCAACCTCCTCGGAAGGGAATCACCCTCCTGTTACTAGCTATGATCATTTCTAGGAGCACTTGGCCTCCATAGACCTGGATACCTCCCATTTTAGGGCATGTGGGAAGCCTTGAGGGATAGATTATTCTACTCACCTTTATGTAGGTAACAAAGGAGGTAAGAAGTCACTTATCTTGTCATAATGGAAATCCCTAGTGGTTTGTAGGAACCTGGCCAAGTCCATGTGCAACAACTTCATAGAGCATCTCCTACATTTGTTTCCATCTTTGTTGTCTACATTTATCAGTTGTTCGGTGAGAGGGCCTTTAGTTCATATCAAAAATGTGAAATTCTTGTTCTCAGATGTGTTTTCTTTCAAACTCCACAAGAGTAATAAGAAAAATGATTCCCTAGTATATCAAATTTTTCCCTCTACACAACAAGATGTTTCTCCTCAGATGGTGGGCATTTTGGATTATCATTGTAATCTTCAAAGAATGGCTGGGGAGTTTCTTATTGTGGTAGGTATGGACCTTATTGAGGAATTTTTTTATGAGGAGCTTCTATCTAGTTTTGGCGCTCAACCTTGTCAAATAATATCCTTACCTACAAATTATCTTAATCAGGGGGTAGATGAAAGAGGTATTGTGGCATCTCCTAATTTAACCCCTTCAAAGAGTTTTCAAGCAATTGTAGAGGATTTTTTTTAAGAACTAAGTGTTGGTAGGGTCACACATGACTTATAGATGAGGCATAAGGAGAATGATCGTGTATAGATGGAGCTAGATATGTCACTACAGTATTAGATTAATATGGATTTTGGTACTCCCAAACCATTTCTTTATGCCAAGCCCCTACTATGCAAAGTGTTCCTATAAAAACTCCTTCCAAGCATGGGAGAACACAGAAACTAGGTAAGATCAAACAGGAAATAGCAACAGGTATTGAAACTACTCTTGATCAATGATTTTTTTAGTGGCTAATATTTGCCAATTGGCTAATTTTTTAAATTTGGGAATCCAAATTTGGCTAATAATTCAAGATTTAAGGCAACCTAAATCACCACATTTTTACAAATTTTTATTCTATAAATATTTAAATTTCCAAATTATTTATTTTATTAAAAAATTGAACTCAAAGATTCGCCACAATATTTTATACATGATTAGATTTGATTCTCCCATATTTAATAAGTTATTATACAAATATAAATTAATTTGCCAATAACATATCATAATTTTTAGCTACTATAGGGTTGAATCACCAATATTTAGTTGTCATTATTGATTTATAATATAATATATTGATCCTCATTATATTCCATGAGGTAAAAGTGTTACTATTTGATTTGTAATGCTTATGGGTGCTGAAATTTCCTTTGGTTTGCTGATCTAAATAGATATCAATGGTCTTGAAGAAATATTGGGTCCCATTAGGATTAAAACAATATCAGTACGTTTATCTCGCACTTGTTCATATAATGAGGGTTATTAGATTACATTTTAATAAATGGTAGAAACTAAATATTGTAGAGTCTATCCCTTAAAACAATAAAAGATTTCCACATGTAGCGCAATATTTTTCTATAAGATTTGTTTAAAAAAAGAGAGGAAGTAATAATGTATTTTCCATGGAAATTAATGAATTTCTTTATATTATTTTCCATTTGCGAATATTTTCTAGAAAAAATGCTGATTAAAAATAATTGCTAATAAGAATAATCTTTATTTTTCAAAAAATATAGAGATTCGTCAATAGAAAATATTTTTTCTTTCAAGAAAAAGAAATATTGGCCAAGATTTTATATTTGTTTTAGAGGGGTTTCTTAAAGTTATCCCTGCTCTTGATGGTAACTTATCAATTTGTAAAAGAATGATAAGGGCTCTCTTCTCTCCTAAAGTGCAATGAAAGTAATATCTAGGAATAGCAAGGGCTGAAATGCCTCTGACAAGCGTGTCCATATAAAGCAACAAGTGGATGATTGTGGGGTGTATATAGTATTGTAGAAGAGTCAAAGTTATAACAAAAAAAAAAATTGATATAACTCAAGGTGCTTCTAGGGGGATACTAGCATTATGGAACCCAAGAGCAGTCACTATTGAGGTTATTCGATGATGTAGACCCAAAACCCTCAAGAACAATTACTCATAAAAATGTACAAAAAAATTGCAAAATTTGAATTCTTCATTAAACTTCTCCAACTTACTCTACCTCTATAATGAAATAAAACTCCTACTTATTACAATTCCAAAAATTGCCATATTTGGCAGATTTTCAGGTAAAATAGATTTTTCCATTTTTGGTAATTTTCAAAACTCATCCTATGAATCCTATTTTTTCCCAAGAAAAGCGCCCAACTAAGGCAAGATGAATTTCCAACTAACCCATGAAATCAGAAACACGATTTCAGATTTATTACAAAAAACAAAACTCAAAAAACTGAAATGAAATAGAAAAAGCCACTTTAGGAGGTTAAGATGAAATTTCAGGCTCCTGATAAAATGTCTAAATGCCACCAAAAGAGCCAAAACCCACATCTGAATCAAAAATTTTCACCCTCTAAAGCTCCTACATCATTCTTCCCCACTTGAAAAGAACTCAACTCCTGCGAGCTCCAGTTCTCAAACTGATTTCATTTAGGCTCATCTAGTTTCTTCAAATCCCATTCTATAATCCAGGTGCTATCTGTTGGTGCCAATCCTTCCCACTGCACAATATATTTGTGGTAGCCACCTTGATAAGTTTAAATTGTGCTCTTGTCTAGAACCTGTGTGACCATTTCCTTTTTCTTGATTGGGACAATGTGTGTCCAATCCACCTAATCCTCATTTTCAACAGAGGCATCATCACCATGGAAAGTATATAAATCAGAGATGTTGAACACAGGAGAAATATCAAAACCACTAGGGAGCTCTACCTCATAAGAATTATCATTAATCTTCTTCAAAATCTTACAGGGACCAATTTTCTTATATTTCAGTTTGTGATAAGTCCCGGTAGGAAACCTTTCCTTGTGTAGATAAACCATCAATAGATCACCTGCACATAAAAACCTGATAACTTCTAGTAGCATCTGTAGAAGCTTTATAACACTCATTTCTATCTTGTAACTTCTATCTTACATCTGCCTCCAATTGGAAGAGTTGTTCAGCAAAGGCTTCTCCATCATCACTAACTCTATCACCCAAGGGAAGTTGCACCAAATTAAGAACACCCTGAGGATTTTGACCATAAACAACTTGAAATGGTGGCTTACCAGTTGACCTGTTCATAGAGATATTATAAAAAAATTCTTCCTAGGGTATGCCAAATCCCATTGTTTGGGCTTCCCTCCAACAATATATCGCAACAAATTACCCAAACTTTGATTCACCACTTCTGTTTGACAATCAGTTTGTGGATGATAAGCACTACTAAACTGTAACTTTGTCCCCATCTTCTTCCATAAGGTCCTCTAGAAATGACTCAAGAACTTAGTGTCCCAATCAGAGGTAATTTTTTTGGAACCCCATGCAATCTCACTATTTCAGAAAAGAATAACTCGCCCACCCTAGTGGCATCACTAGTTTTCTTACAAGCAATGAAATGAGCCATTTTTTAGAATCTATCCATAACTACAAAGATAGATTCATTACCTCATTGTGTATGTGGTAGTCCCAATACAAAATCCATACTCAAGTTTGTCCATGGTCCTATTGGTATGGGAAATGGCATGTACAAACCCATGTTCTGGGAGTGCCCTTTGGCTACTTGACAAATTTGACACCTTTCCACAAACCTGGTGATATCTCTCTTCATCTTTGGCCTGTAGTACTTATCTTCTACCAAGGCTATTATTTTATCCTTCCCAAAATGCTCGGTCATACCATTGCTATAAAATTCTCTAGTAATTTTTTTCCTCATTGAGCCTACAGGAACACACAACTATTTTCCCTTGAATAAATAACCATCTTGCATAAGATACTCACCTTGAATAGTGTTTGTGTGCCCAGGTAAGTTGGATTCTTCAACTGATCAACAACTTCCCAAAATTCACTATCAAATTCATACAACTCCTTGATTGCATCAAATCCAACTACTTATATTTCCATGATGGTTAGAAGCACAACATGCCTGCTCAAGGCATCTGCAACTTGATTATGTTTCCCTAGTTTATGATTTAGAACAAAAGTAAACCCTTGGAGGAAAGAGAACCATTTTGCGTGTCTAGTGTTCAATTTCTTTTGTGTGTTCAAATATTTTAGAGAAATATGGTCTGTAAACAACACAAACTCTTTGGGTACCAGATTATGCTTCCAATGTCTCAGATCTTGCACAATTGCATGGAACTCTATATCATATGTGGAATATTTAATTCGCACATCATTCATTTTTTTACTAAAAAATGCAATGGGATTACCTTCTTGGCCAAGTACAGCACTAATGCCAACATGTGAGGCATCACACTCCACTTCAAACACTTTATCAAAATCTGGTAGGGCCAATATAGGGGCTTCAGTGACCCTCTTCTTTAGATACTGGAAACTCTCTTCAGCCTCTTTGTTCAATGAAAACTCTTGACGCTTAGTGCAATATGTCACAGGTGCTACAATGCTGCTGAAATTAGGAATGAACTTTCTGTAGAAAGTAGCCAAACCATGAAAACTTCTCACCTCAATGATACTACATGGACTACGCCATTCAAGAATGGCTCAAACTTTCTCTGGATCCATACTGCTACCATCTGTAGAAATGACAAATCCCTAAAAAACCAATGTTGCTTGTATGAACCTACACTTCTTCAAATTAGCATAGAGTTTCTCTCTTCTTAATACTCGGGTGATCCCACAATAGTGGGTTACACTTTTTTGCCTAAACGGACAGTGAAGTCTACATTTTGAAAGAAACTTTCATATTCGGGTGCATATTGTTGTTAAACCGTTTGAAATCTGAAGATGAAGTAAACTAGAGTCTTTTAGGATTTTTTGTCTAGATTCTATATATATATATATATATTTTTTTTTTTTTTTTTTTTTATTTTTTGAATTGATTTTAATAATTTTTTTTTCTCCCACTAAAACTGCTATGTGGCTGAAAACGTCATTTTTGAAAAGTTACATTGACTTCATAGGGCATAACTTTTTTCTAAAATAGATATCAATGCGCTTCTTTCAAATTTGGTTTTGTAACATCCATACAGAGGGTATGCAATTGGTTTGATGACATTATCATGATTATTGCATATTTTATGAATGTTTGAAGTAGTGTAAACTATAATTTTGACATACCTTGACTGCATAGCTTATAACTTGTTGTGTATTTATCAAAATTTATTTTTTATTTGATAGAAAGTAGACTCGAAGTCAGAGGGAACTGTTATTTTTCAAATGTTTTTTTCTTTTTTCTACTATTTTCATTAAACGTCAAACTTGGAGTATTACTTTTGATTAAAAAACCTACATTTGATGCACGTCACAAAACATAGACCTAATGAATTAAAAAATTGTCAAATCTATATTCATTAGAAATATAGTTAAAAGTACTTCTGTGATGCAAAAGGATGTCTCCATATTGTTCCATTTGAGCAGAGCGCTTGAGCCCCAAAGCCATGAAAAATACAGATTTCTCTTAACCTCTACAAATGGACAAAACTTTGTGGGTTTCGATAGAAACTACTTTCGATAGACAGTAGTTTCGATCGAAACTATTTAGTTTCAATTGAAACTAATTTCTATTGAAAGTAGTTTCATGATTTGGCGTTTGTTAGCCATTTACTAAAACACTTTTGATCGAAAGTTTCATGTTTCAATAGAAAGTCAGAGATAACTATTGATAGAAAGCTATGTCGGCCTATTAGGTGTCGTTTCAGGTTCAGAACGATTACATATAAATAAATATATGTTTTCATCATCTTATTAATTAGAAAGTTTCAAAATTACTCACATTTTGGAAAAGGAAGACAATTTTGCAAATTGTGATGGGAAATTAAAAAAAGAAGGCTAAATAAGAGTACATGACATTATTCAGAACCAAGGTACATCTCTCTCTCTCTCTCTCTCCATATTTTAAGTTGATGATTATTACTTGTCTTAATGAAATATGTAAGCATGATATTGCAATAACCTAATTTGGTAAAGAAGACCTAATTAGTCCTATTAGGACATAATTAGACCTAAGACCCTAAACCCTCAACCCTAAACCTTACCTAATTAGACCTGAGACCCTAAACCCTAACCCCTAGAAATCCTACGTAATTAGACCTAGATTAGGACATAATTATACCTAATATCCTAATTCTAGACCTAATTAGATCCAATTAGGATCTAATTAGACCCAATTAGGACCTAATTACATCCAATTAGGACAATTAGGACAATTAGATCTAATTACGACCTAATTAGAACCAATTAGATACAATTAGGATGTAATTAGATCCAATTAGATCTAATTAGGACCTAATTAGACCCTTTAGGACCTAATTACATCAAATTAGGACAGTTACATCCAATTGGGACCTAATTAGATCTAATTACCCTTTAGGACGTAATTAGACCCAAATCCAATTAGGATCCAATTAGACCCAATTTGGACCTAATTACATCTAATTAGGACCTAATTAGATCCAATTACCCTTTACCTGACCTAATTAGATCCAATTAGGATCCAATTAGACCCAGTTAGGACCTAATTACATCCAATTAGGATAATTAGAACAATTAGATCCAATTGAACCTAATTAGATCCAATTAGATCAAAATTTAGGAAAATTAGATCCAATTACATCCAATTAGGACAATTAGATCCAATTACATCCAATTAGAATGTATTGGGACCTAATTAGATCCAATTATACCCTTTAGTCCACCTAATTAGACCCAATTAGACCTATTTGGACCTATGATAGGTTAAATATGACCCCTTAAGACCCCATTAGACCCAATTAGACCCTTGATTATCAATGTTAGACCTTGTTGTACCTATTAGGATGCACTTAGATCCAATTAGACCCTTTGGGACCTAATTAGACACAATTAAACCATTTAGGACCTAATTAGGTCCAATTAGATCCAATTAGCACCCAATTAGGACCTAATTAGATCTAATTAGGACCTAATTAGATCCAATTAGGACCTGATTACACCCTTTATAACCTAATTAGATCCAAATACTCTTTAGGACCTAATTAGATCCAATTAGATCCAATTAGGACAATTAGAATGTATTAGGACCTAATTAGATCCAATTATACCCTTTAGTCCACCTAATTAGGCCCAATTACACCTATTTGGATCTATGATAGGTTATATGACCCCTTAAGACCTCATTAGACCCACTTAGACCCATTTAGACGCTTGATTATACATGTTAGACCTTATTGTAGCTATTGGGATGCACTTAGATCCAATTAGCCCCTTTAGGACCTAATTAAACCCAATTAAACCCTTTAGGACCTAATTAGGTCCAATTAGATCCAATTATGACCCAATTGGACCCAATTAGGACCTAATTAGATCCAATTATGACAATTAGGATAATTAGATCCAATAAGGACCTAATTAGATCCAATAATGATGTAATTAGATCAAATTAGGATGTAATTAGATCCAATTAGACCCTTTATAACCTAATTAGATTCAATTAACCTTTAGGACTTAATTAGATCCAATTAGATCCAATTAGGATCCAAGCATCTACCCAATTAGGACCTAATTGCATCTAATTACGATAATTAGGACAATTAGATCCAATTAGATCCAAATTTAGGACAATAAAGATCCAATTAGGACAATTAGATCCAATTCGAATGTATTAGGACCTAATTAGATCCAATTATACCCTTTAGTCTGTGTGCTAAAATGTTGACACACTTCTATGAATCATTCCATCCAAGGTTTCTCAAGAATGAGGCCTCAAATATCAATCCATAGCTCTCTAGTCATGGAGTGCAAAGGTGTGAAATGGAGGCCCTCAAATTGACCTAGTTAGTGCCTATGCAAGTACACCATGAAATGAGAGATTCAAATGCATGAAAAATGAGATCTACTCTATATGATTGCAATGCATGATATGAAATTAAACTAAATGATAAAAATGTATGATTAATCTATGAAAGGAAATATGCAAATGCAAGTTTAATCTATGAAAATAAACATGAATCTAATCTACATGAATAGCCATGGATGCAAGAAGAAGAAGACAAGAAGAAAGAAGTTGCAATATCCAAGCTCAAGTGCTCAAATTCTCCTCCAAAATTGTTCTCCAAACCTCCAGCATAACAATACTTTGAAAACCTAATATGCATGAATGATTGATGATTGATGATTATCAAATGAGGAGAGATTTCCTTACATAGGAAAGTGAATGATTGAGATTAGAGGCAAAAAGAATTGATCAATGGTTGAGATTAAGAGGCAAAAACCCACCACTTAGGAAGATGTGATGAAAAAGGGATTTTATTTAATTTATTGCCTTTTTCGACAAATAAAGTATTCTAAATGGGGATTTTTATTTATTTAATTAAAACAGGGGTTTTCTTTCGATTAAATAAATAAGAAGAATTTTATTTAATTAAATGGGGGGAACTGAATTTAATTAAATAAGAGGAATTTTATTTAATTATAAGGGAAACATTTAATTTAATTAAATAAGATAAATTTTATTCAACTAAAAGGGAGATTAAATCTTTTAATTAAATAAAATAAATTTTATTTAATTAAAAGGGAGATTAAATCTTTTAATTAAATAAAAATGATCAAACCTTAGGAAATATTGAAATAATTGAATAATTGAATTAATTACAATTTGATCAAGGAAATTGATTTGAA